>OX424574.1:107484837-107579837 GCA_949152435.1 Gastracanthus pulcherrimus | reverse complement strand
CTGTGCGGACAAAATAATTTTGAATCACGTGCCACAATATGGCGGAAAACTCATTATTCGAAATCCTTATGGTTGTCAAAAAACCGATATCTGACATCATAGGAGCGTTACATAATAAAAGGAATAGAAACGGATATAAGATTTAATATCGACGCCTGCGTGTAATAAGGTTCTATTTCGGCGGCGGCTTGAAGAAGGTTCTATTTCGAGCGCGGTTGAAGAAAGTTCTGTGTCTATATATAGTATACCATGTTAAATTCTTATACTTGTTCCTGTTCCTTTTAGTATGTGCAGGTCCTTTATGTAATAGTCCTTACATAGTAAAGGAACAGGAATAAGTATAAGAATTTAACATGATATACTATTGGCCTACATGTAGTAAAAGGAACAGGAACAAGTATAAGAATTTAACATGGTATACTATATCAATATATATGAGAAATAAGAGGTATAGAAGGTCTTCATCCTTTATTCTTCATATATATATATATAGATATAGTATACCATGTTAAATTCTTATACTTATTTCTATTCCTTTTATTATGTGTAGGTCATGTATGTATTTATTTTCCGCATGATAAAAAATATAGTCATTGTTGCCATAAAAATAAGATTTTTCTTGCTAATAATTCGTTATATCCAGAGGAATTGAAAAATCTGTTGTTTCAAAATAATACAATGAGTGTTAATTATAGAAAAAATATACGTAGTTATAATAATTCTTTTGCATTTGCTAGTTTTGGATCAAAATTAGTACATTTTAATACTTCTGGACCACAAGTATTAAAAATATGTGGACAAGTATATCATAATTCATATGCATTGCATCCAAATAAAAATGAAATTCCAAAATATGGACAATTATACATCATCGACAATGAAATTGCAAATAAATATAGGTTAAATCACTATAAAATCGATAAACCCGATTCAAAAATATTAGAATTTTTAAGTGCTTTTTTATCTTTAAACAATCCTTATGCAAAAGTATATAAAATAATGTATGAAGTAGAAAAAGAATAAAATATTAAAGCACAAAAAAATAATATAACACCTCGAGAGATAATAATGTCATTAACAAGTGATAATTGTACAACGAATAAATCATATTTTGCTTCATGTAATGAAGTTGCTGTTGTATATGTGGGAAATGATGGGGAACCACCTATTGATCGTGACATTTGCATTTATCCAAAAGCTGAGAAACCACAAAAAATAAATATACTTAGTAAACATCTCGATCCAATGATATATCCTTTAATGTTCCCCTTTGGTGATTCTGGATGGTGTCCTAATATGAAAAGTTTAAAAGAAAATAATAAACATAATAATATATCTACATTACAATATTACTCATATAAATTAAGTATACGTAAGAATTTTAATCCATGTTTAAAATTAAAAAATTTATCTCAACAATTTATTGTTGATGTATGGACAAGAATTGAAGGATGTTGATTATATTATTTACACAGTCATCAAGCAGCATTACGAACTGAAATGTATAAAGGATTAATGGATTATGTTTCCAATCGTGCGAATCTTGAAAACTCAAGAATAGGAAAAATGGTAATATTACCATCATCTTATATAGGTAGTCCTAGAGCGATACAACAAAATTATTTGGATTCTATGACACAATTGCAAGTTGATGGAAAACCAGATCTATTTATAACAATGACATGTAATCGAAATTGGAAAGAAATTAAAGAAAATTTATTATCACATGAAAAAACCATAGATCGTCCTGATTTAATAGCACGAGTATTCCACGAAAAAGTCAACGTTTTAAAAAATGAACTTATAAAAAAAATATATTCGGTAAGGTTAAAGGTTTTGTTTATGTAATAGAATTTCAAAAACGCGGGTTACCACATATTCATATGTTGGTATGGTTACATGCAAATGATAAATTCCGAAATACTGATCAAATTGATGATATTATAAGCGCTGAAATACCTGATGAAAATCAATATCCTCGATTATACAATATAGTAAAAAATAATATGATACATGGTCCATGTGGATTGCAAAACAAAAATAGTGTATGCATGAGTGAAGACAAAACACATTGTACTAAAAAATTTCCTAAACCATATATTGATCAAACTCACAATCCTGATGGGTATCCATCTTATCGCCGAAGAAATAATGGTAATCAAATAATTTATTCAAAAGGTAGAATTGCAGATAATAGTTTTGTTGTACCATATAATCCATATTTATTATTATTATTAGAATGCCATATAAATGTAGAAATATGTAGTACGATAAAAGCTATAAAATATTTATTTAAATATTTTCATAAAGGTCCTGATACTGCTCTTGTGAAATTTACAAAAGAACAAGATACTGGCGATGAAAATAATGTAAATGAAAATGAAAATATATATAATTATGATGAAATATCACAACATTTATCCACTAGATATGTATGCGCACCTGAGGCTATGTATCGTATTTTAGAATATAAATTACATGAACAATCTTATGTAATCAAAAGATTAGCTGTTCATGAACAATATGAACAATTTGTGTATTATCAAGAAGGACATGAAAATTAAATGATTGATAAAAATGTTGATACGACGTTGACATCTTGGTTTAAATTAAATGAAGAGGATGAAAATGCGACACAATATCTATACCATGAAATTCCTTATCATTATGTTTTTAATATTAAAGAGAAAAAATGGAATATTAGGAAAAGAATTCTAAAACCTATAATAAGTAGAATGTATTTTGTAAATCCAAATAAACGTGAAACGTTTTTTCTACGACTTCTATTATTACATGTACGAGGTGCGAAATCATTTGCAGATATACGTACTGTAAATGGAATAGTTTAGACAAATATGAAGACGCTTGTTTATCAAGAGGTCTTATTAGTACTGATGAAGAATGGGCTAAATGTTTAACAGAAGCTGCATTATTTAAATTTCCTAGATCCATGTGCAAATTATTTGCATACATCCTTGTATTCCAAAAACTAATTAATTCGTTAGATTTATACAATAAATATAAAATTCATTTTATGGATCCTAAATTATCAACAATTCGACCAGAGAAAATAGCTTTGAAAAATATTGAAAATATTTTATTATTACATGGATTAAGATTAAATGATTTTAATATTTCTGATATTGATAATAATTATTAAGATGTAGAATATGATAATGAATTACAAATAAATAATGACAATGAAACTCTAGAAACATTGATTAATTCATTGACTGCTGATCAAAAACGAATATACAACCTGATCATAAATGCTACGATTAATAATATCAGTGATAAATATTATTTTATTGATGGTCCCGGTGGTAGCGGTAAAAGTTATTTACATAATGTAATCATTAAATACCTGATTTCAATGAATGTATCATTTATTACAATGGCCTGGACTGGCATTGCTGCTAATTTATTAATTAATGGTAAAACTGTTCATAGTACTTTTAAATTACCATTAAATATTAATGAACAAACAACATGTAATATTTGTCCTGATTCAAATTATGGTGTTTATTTAAAAAATGTTAAAATTATAATTTGGGATGAAATATCAATGGTTTCAAGATACACTTTCGAAACGATTGACAAATTTTTTCGAGATGTATGTAAAAATGATGTTTCTTTTGGAGGAAAAATTATTGTAACATCTGGTGACTTTAGACAAATACTTCCAATAGTAAGGCATGGGAACAGAACCAAAATTATTGAAACCTGTGTAAAAAGAAGCTATTTGTGGTCATATTTTTTGAAATTTTCATTAAGTGAAAATTTAAGATTAAAAAATCAGGATAATACATTTAAAAATTGGCTACTTGAAGTAGGAGAACATAAAAATGTGACAAAATATGAATTACAAAATGATGTTAAAGAAATACCAAAGCATTTGATTTGTGAAAATGATTTAATGACAGAAATTTTTGGACATAAAATAGATCCTAATAATCCAACGTTAAAAAATAAAGTAATATTATCTCCTTTACTTTCCGATATATTAAAAATAAACGAAACCATAGTTGAAAGGATTGATGGAGATAGTTGTATATTCTACAGTGATGATAGAATTGATAGCGATGTTAATGATACATTAACAGAATCAATACCAACTGAATTCTTAAATTCATTAACACCTAATGGATTACCTCCACATAAGTTAATATTAAAAAAAGGTGCAATAGTTAGTTGTTTAAGAAATTTAGATATTAACGGTGGCCTTTGTAATGGAACGAGAATGATGATCAAAGATATGAAACAATATATAATTACAGTAGAAATAATAACTGGTAAATATTCTGGTAAAATAGTATTATTACCACGTATTGATTTATATCCATCATTAGAAGAAATACCTTTCCATATGATAAGGAGACAATTCCCAATAAGACTTAGCTTTGCCATGACTATAAACAAATCTCAAGGTCAATCTTTCGACAAAGTTGGTTTGTATTTATCCACTCCCGTTTTTAGTCATGGTCAGTTATATGTTGCTTTATCAAGAACAACATCAAAAGAGAATTTAAAAATTTTTATAAGTGATAAACATCGTTACAATAATAATAATAAAGTAACCAATACAAACGTAAAGAAAAGAAAATTAAGTGATGAAATCAAAATTTACACAAAGAATATAGTTTACACTGAAATATTTCAATATTAAATAAATATATACATATATACATTATATACATTATTTAAAATTGTTGTAATAAAAATTCTATTGATATTGACTGAGTTATCGCCAACATTAACATTGTTACGTATATCTACATATTTATCGTAGTATATTTCTATGGATTTCAAATTTTATCTTATTAAGTATGGATCACAATGATTTAAAAGAGATATCAATTTATAAATTGTATAAATGATGGCTGAGTAATCGCCAAAATTACATTTATTTATATTAAAACACAAAAAAAATTCTTATTTTCTATAGATGAATATTATTTGTTATATAGTTCAATTATCATCAATCATTTACTAATAAAAATATCTATACTTAATATTTGTATGGCTGAGTAATCGCTAAAATTACATTTATTTATGTCAACATACACAATAAATACTTATTTTCATTAGATGAATACTATATGTTTTATAGTTAAGTTATCGACAATTATTTGGTAATAAAAAAGTATATTCTTAACATCTGTATATACGGTAACAAATTTGTAAATTCAAATTCATTCTAATAAATATATTTATATATCAAAATTACATAATTATATATGATCAATTATAAATCATTTGTAATGCGGGCGTTATTACTACAAAAATTATATTTTAATAATAACGACAGTCTCAACCCTGTCAAACGCAGAGAACAAATGAAAATAAATGAATGTATTTATCATTTTTATGTTTATATTAAAAAAAAAACATTATTTATGCAAATAATTTCTCACAGCGTATATTTTATCAGGGCGAAATCCACAGTGCACATCTTATAACGTGCATGAATACATATAGCATTTACCATTATACATACGTAAATTAAAAATTTCAAAAAATAACGAATATTTGTACAAATGATCATTCGCAGCATCCATCTCATCTGGACCAGAACTGCGGTGCACATCTTGTAATATGCATGAATACATGTAGCATTTATCATTATGCATTTGTAAATTAAAAATTTTGAAAAATAATGATTATTTGTACAAATGATCATTTGCAGCATCCATCTCATCTGGACAAAATCTACGGTGCACATCTTATAATATGCAAGAATACATGTAGCATTTATCATTATGCATTCATAAATAAAAAATTTCAAAAAATATGGAATATTTGTACAAATGATCATTCGCAGCATCCATCTCATCTGGACCAGATCTGCGTTGCACATCTTGTAATATGCATGAATACATATAGCATTTATCATTATGCATTCGTAAATTAAAAATTTCAAAAAATAACGAATATTTGTACAAATGATCATTCGCAGCATCCATCTCATCTGGACCAGAACTGCGGTGCACATCTTGTAATATGCATGAATACATATAGCATTTATCATTATGCATTCGTAAATTAAAAATTTCAAAAAATAACGAATATTTGTACAAATGATCATTCGCAGCATCCATCTCATCTGGACCAGATCTGCGGTGCACATCTTGTAATATGCATGAATACATGTAGCATTTATCATTATGCATTCGTAAATTAAAAATTTCAAAAAATAATGAATATTTGTACAAATGATCATTTGCAGCATCCATCTGATCTGGACCAGATCTGCGGTGCACATCTTGTAATAAGCATGAATACATGTAGCACTTATCATTATGCATTTGTAAATTAAAAATTTTGAAAAATAATGATTATTTGTACAAATGATCATTTGCAGCATCCATCTCATCTGGACCAGATCTGCGGTTCACATCTTGTAATATGCATGAATACATATAGCATTTATCATTATGCATTCGTAAATTAAAAATTTCAAAAAATAACGAATATTTGTACAAATGATCATTCGCAGCATCCATCTCATCTGGACCAGATCTGCGGTGCACATCTTGTAATATGCATGAATACATGTAGCATTTATCATTATGCATTCGTAAATTAAAAATTTCAAAAAATAATGAATATTTGTACAAATGATCATTTGCAGCATCCATCTCATCTGGACAAAATCTACGTTGCACATCTTATAATATGCAAGAATACATGTAGCATTTATCATTATGCATTCATAAATAAAAAATTTCAAAAAATATGGAATATTTGTACAAATGATCATTCGCAGCATCCATCTCATCTGGACCAGATCTGCGTTGCACATCTTGTAATATGCATGAATACATATAGCATTTATCATTATGCATTCGTAAATTAAAAATTTCAAAAAATAACGAATATTTGTACAAATGATCATTCGCAGCATCCATCTCATCTGGACCAGATCTGCGGTGCACATCTTGTAATATGCATGAATACATGTAGCATTTATCATTATGCATTCGTAAATTAAAAATTTCAAAAAATATGGAATATTTGTACAAATGATCATTCGCAGCATCCATCTCATCTGGACCAGATCTGCGTTGCACATCTTGTAATATGCATGAATACATATAGCATTTATCATTATGCATTCGTAAATTAAAAATTTCAAAAAATAACGAATATTTGTACAAATGATCATTCGCAGCATCCATCTCATCTGGACCAGAACTGCGGTGCACATCTTGTAATATGCATGAATACATGTAGCATTTATCATTATGCATTTGTAAATTAAAAATTTTGAAAAATAATGATTATTTGTACAAATGATCATTTGCAGCATCCATCTCATCTGGACAAAATCTACGGTGCACATCTTATAATATGCAAGAATACATGTAGCATTTATCATTATGCATTCATAAATAAAAAATTTCAAAAAATATGGAATATTTGTACAAATGATCATTTGCAGCATCCATCTCATCTGGACCAGATCTGCGTTGCACATCTTGTAATATGCATGAATACATATAGCATTTATCATTATGCATTCGTAAATTAAAAATTTCAAAAAATAACGAATATTTGTACAAATGATCATTCGCAGCATCCATCTCATCTGGACCAGAACTGCGGTGCACATCTTGTAATATGCATGAATACATATAGCATTTATCATTATGCATTCGTAAATTAAAAATTTCAAAAAATAACGAATATTTGTACAAATGATCATTCGCAGCATCCATCTCATCTGGACCAGATCTGCGGTGCACATCTTGTATTATGCATGAATACATGTAGCATTTATCATTATGCATTCGTAAATTAAAAATTTCAAAAAATAATGAATATTTGTACAAATGATCATTTGCAGCATCCATCTGATCTGGACCAGATCTGCGGTGCACATCTTGTAATAAGCATGAATACATGTAGCACTTATCATTATGCATTTGTAAATTAAAAATTTTGAAAAATAATGATTATTTGTACAAATGATCATTCGCAGCATCCATCTCATCTAGACCAGATCTGCGGTGCACATTTTGTAATATGCATGAATACATGTAAAATTTATCATTATGCATTTATAAATTAAAAATTTCGAAAAATAATGAATATTTGTACAATGATCATTCGCAGCATCCATCTCATCTGGACCAGATCTGCGGTGCACATCTTATATAACGTGTATGAGTATATATATATATATATATATATATATATATATATATATATATATATATATATATATATATATATATATATAATATCTACCATTATGCATTATGTATTTTTCGAAAATTAAAAATTCCAAAAAATAATGAATATTTGAAGAAATTATGTTTCACGGCATCCAATACATCTGGACCAATCTTGGTTTTTTATACGATATATGTATATGTATGACTCTTTACTAATTAACTACCATAAAATAATTTATTTTTGAATTAAATAACATGGATATGTTCAACTTTAATTTATAAGCGTAACGGACGGTCATTTTAGGAATACCTTTTTTATCATTAAAATCATATTATAACTTAAAATTTTGTTTTTTTTCGGTAATATTTAACTTTATACTTTTTGTGACATATATAACGTTAAATAAAAATGATCACATAAAATGAATCACTAGTTTTAAGGGATTTTTACAGTTTGGTCTCACTTGAAGAATTTTAATATAATGTAGATGTAGAAGATTTTGAAATTTATCTAATTTATTTTATTTTATAACGTTATTTCGATTTTTGAATTTTAATTTTTCAAGTTTTTAGACATTTTAGAAATATTATTACACTTAAAAGCGCATAGAATTATCTATATTTGATAAGCGCAAATTTTAAATAGACACTTTATTTTTTTCAGTTATAAACGAAATGTCGTTTTTCGTTTAAACGGTTGAATGTCGGAAATGTATGATATAGCAAAACAGCAGCATTATATCTAATAATTTCCGAAAAGGTAACATTTTTCTGTCGCTTAACTGACTTATATTTTTAGACCATCAGGTTCTTTCATTTTCAAGATATTAAAGTTTATATAAATTTGTTTTTAATTTTCATATTTTTATGAATAATTGAAAATAAAAGAATTTTAAAAATTAATAGAAAAAGAAAAATTACATCGTAATAAAGAAAATAATAGAAAGATTCCTCTTTAAAAAGGTAAATTTTTAATAATTATAAACTCAATGCACCTCCTTAGTGTCTCTAAGGAGGCGTGAAAAAATGTAATTTAAGGTATATGTGTACTTTTAATAAAAAAATATCTTCTGATAAACCATCCATGATAATTCAACACTCATTTTTTGAGATTCTAATTAAAAAGAGATATAGCAATCTAAAAGTAATTTATTATAACAACAAATTTTATATTAGTACAATTAATTGAGTTTGAGGAAGGTAATTGCCAATGAATTGACAGCCGTTTGTCTAGAAGTGGTATACTTATATGGGAAGCAGATTTCGATTTCGGTTTTAAAAAAGAATACATTTCCATGAGCAATTTTTAAAAAGGACAATACTTTTCTGGTTGAAATAATAAAATTAGTAAAATGTTACTTATCTTCAAAATCTGATCTCCTTGATGTTTAGCATTATATGTCATTTTCATGTGACAGATATATGCTCGAAATTCATATTTCTTATATATTGTTACGGACAGGGAAATTGCCATGCATGGGTGTGGGAAAAGGATTGCAGACTTGCGCTATTTACACGTAGCAATGAAGCTACGTGGTTCTTTGGTGGTTGTAGTGGTCGGAAAGACAAGACAAGGAGTTCGACTAATGATTGTTCTTTATTTGCGTTTTTAGAGTAAGAAGTGTGTCTAGAGCACTCCGCTCAAGCTGAACTGACCTGAGATGCGCTCACAGTACGCCGCAAAGTCGGTGCGCGAGAAGAGCGTGCAGCGTCAGAACGCGTGCTTCTCCGCTGGACACAGGACACCTGTGTCCGGCGGCAATAGATGCTTGCTTGCGTACGTGACAGTATAGAGGTGAAGACGATTATACAAAAATAATTTACATCATTACATAAAGACGCTATTTCTTTACAAGTGTTAAAATTGATAAATTATTGACTAGTTCGCAATGTAAATCCTTGAAAAATCACGTCTTTGATTTTTGTATGCAATATCGATTGTTGTTAAGGTAACACAAAGGGGAGTCTACGTCGGTCTTTAACATTTACTTGACTAGAAGTAATTTTTTGAAGTATGCTAACATGTTATCCACATAGGTTTTATTATGTGCAGTGTCCTAAAAGTTAAAAATTCTATGGAATCTCTTATATATACAACCAAAGGCAAAAAAATAATTTTAACATGTTAGAATTTTCGTCGTGTTGCCATTTGTTAATCGGGATCGAATCAGTTTATGAGATGAAATGGTTGTTTGCGCGCCTAACCTTCTTAATACGATCCCAATTAATATGTAGTAAAATATAGCTACAGATACTGATTCCATATTTTTATTGTTCATATTTCTACTCATTCAGTATATTTCTTATTATTATACATCTGTTATAATAATTATTGGACAATATACGGTGTCCAAATTCGGAAATGTACACAGTGCTATAATTGGAGCATATACAGGATGTTCGTAAAGGAAAAGAGAGTACGATAACTTAATAACCCAACTTTATTATAGAGAGAATTAAGGTAAAATAACGTAAAACTAAGTCAAAATAATATAAAATAACGGAGATATGAAGAATTTCCTACACGGCAGCGCATTAACAAATGTGCTTATTAACATTCACTTAATGATATGCTAAAAAGTCTTAAAGGGTACTTTGACATCTTAGTTACCAATATTAAAAAGTTTTATTTCAGTCTAAATGCTGATTCTCTTAAATTTAAAGTTTTTACAAATAAATTCACAATTTTCTTTTTTTTTCCACAGCGGCAATACTGCACGCTACTGTACAATTAATATAAGCATAAATTTAAATCAGTATATTACTTTTGTAATGATAAGTATTATTTAAATAACTCATTCAGTATGCTATTGAATGAATTTGTAAAAATAGTAAAAATATTCATGCAAAATATAATGCAAAATCAAAAATTAGGTTGGTTCATGTTTTTTTTCGTATTTTAAATTTTTTTGCGTATTTGGTCCAGTCTTTAATGCATAACTTTTTAAGATGCAACTTTATGATTAATTATGATGAGCCGCATTATCCACAAACAGGATATATGTTATTATAATATTTTACGATATAAAAATAATTTTTTTTTCATATTTAAGGTAGATATCATTAGTATATTAGTCCAAGATATACACGACTAATTTTTTACTTTTTTCAGGGTGACAAATATTTAATTATGAGTAACTTCATCCAGTGTAAGTTTTATAGTTAAATGGTTGTAAAAATACTTTGACCATTTTTAGAGCAGAAAATTTATAATATGATATAAAAACTTCTCAGAATATATTGAGTACATTAGAGAACTAAATAAAGTCACTTTGAATTGTTTAAAACCAAGCAAAGTAGTTAAAATGGAGGTCCGTCACATTGAGCGCCGCACCACATTGTACCGTTTTCCCCTATAGACTATGTGTATATACACGGTGACCCATTTTAATCGCCGCACCCGGATTTCTCGGAACCTAGGCCAGATAGAGAAAAACGGTTCAGACAAAAGTTGTAGGGGACAAAGGGGGCCATACAATGGCGCTAACGTCTTTGACCTTGAACTCGACCTTTATGGTTATTTCAAGGTCAAAGTGGTTTTTTCATATGGGAACACCTAGTTTTGACCCCGGATTCGGAAAAAGCGGGAAATTTTACGTTCAAAATCATATTGAGAAATTTTTTTGCATGGTCATTTCAAGGTCAAATCAAGGTCAAACTCCGAAAAGTCCGTTTAAAATCGTTTTTTTCCACGAACCACAGGCTAAGCTGGTTCAAATTGATCGTAGGCAGTAAATAAATTTTTAAAATTGTTTATTTTTTTATGATTTCTAGGCAAAAACAATCCGAAGTGAAGTCAATTTGACCTTGAGATTAAAATGGAAACCCACAAATTCCAACTCACAAATCCTAACCCCACAAATCTCAAAACCAAAAACATTCGATCCGCAAACTTTAAACTCACGCATCCTTAACCAACATTGCATTTTTTATTAATTATTATTTTTTTTTGCTTCTACAATTATCTTTGTCGGATCCTAATTTTTTGAATTATGAGCTGTCAAAAAATGTGATTCTTTTTACAAAAAAATCTCATAACTTCCTAAAAAGTAAAGATACAACATTTCTGTTTTGTACAAAAAGCATCGTAGCTATTTTTTTTAGAATCGAACTATTAAAAAAAAAACTTAATATTAAAAATGGTCGGAAAATCTTAAAATCGGTGAGCAGTTCAGATTTAATTAAAAGAACCATTGACGGAACCTATTTTCTTCGTAGATGTATTTTAATGATTACATTATCAAAATTAGTATTTCTGAAATTCGAACGCTACTAATTCACATTATTTACATAAAATAAAAAAATAAAAGGAAGTTTTAGTTTTATTTGCAATCAAAATAAGAAATAATGCTTTATTGAATACCTTTAACGTTTTGACGATTATTTTAATTTAAAATTTAAAATTAAAAAAGTGTTACAAACGAAGTATTTACGGCAAATACAGTTAGCTAATAAAGTTACCGTAATTTTCCAACGTTTTTCCTTTTTAGGCGCGACCGTATACGGGTGAGCCTTATAATTATTAATATTTTTGATACCATTTTACTATTTAAATTTAATAGAAATTAATAGCTGGCTCTGAAATGATATGATTTTGGTTTTAGGAGCAAGCCAAAATAATTATCGTGGTGCGGCAAGACTTTATGCTGAACGCTATCCTGACAGACGACACCCTGTCGATAGAGCTATCAGACGTTTAACTCAAAGAGCTCGTGGTGGACACATGGTTCGCCAACGTAGGCGCCATGAGTATGATGAAAATGATAATCGAGTTGTAACTATCATTGCAATAATTCATTTTGACCCACACATTAGCGTTCGTCGATCGTGGTTCAAATTGATCGTAGGCTTAATAGGGGAACCCACACACCCAAAACTTACACATCCTAGTAAACAAAACTCAAACTCGCACATCTTAACCCCATAAACTTCGTGCCCTTACATACTAAACTATTACACCCCAGTCCCACACGACCATACCCCACACCCCCCAGTCTCACACATCCCTACCCCACGCATGCTAATCCCACACACCCCAAACCCACAGATTCTGAACCCTGAAGGGTAAAATGATTTTTTAACGGTAACTTTAAGATCGTTGAAGCTTCTGTTATAAATGTATTAACCTTACTTTTCGCGCTATCCAGAAACAAAGGACGTGGACGTAGTAAGGATTGTTTCCTCTGGGGTGCTTGATGAAAGTGAGTCCCCTTGCCTCTCACTGTTCGGGGTGCTTGATTATAGTGAGTCCCCTTGCCTGTCACTGTTCGGGGTGCTTGATTATAGCGAGTCCCCTTGCAGCTCACTGTTCGGGGTGCTTGATTATAGTGAGTCCCCTTGCCTGTCACTGTTCGGGTTGCTTGATTATAGTGAGTGCCCTCGCCTCTCACTAATGTAAATAGATTTTTATTTAACCTCCAAGCAAGTGTTCGAAATGCGAACGACCATTTGCTTCAAGACACATAGTTAAACGCCTTCGAAAATGGCGAACGATGTTCTGCAAAGTTTGTTTCGGAATGGCAGCGCATGCTCGATGAATCCTATCCTGCATATCTGCTCTTGTAGTGGGTTGTTGCTCAAAAACAGCATTTTTTAAATACCCTAATAAATAGAAATCTGGTGATGTAAGATCGGGTGAGCAAGCAGGCCAGTTAACCGGACCTCCTCGGCCAATCCATCTGTTATCATAGTGCTCATTCAAAAAAGCTCTTACAATTCGAGCGATATGTGGTGGTGCGCCGTCCTGCTGGATCCATATTCTTCGTCGAGTTTCTAAATCAATATCTTCCATCAATCCAGGTAGTTCATCTCTTATTAGCGTCAAATAGGTATGTTGATTTACATTTTCTTCAAAAAAATAAGGACCAATCAAATATCCATTGATAATCCCGCACCATACCATAATACTCCAACGTCTTTGATGGTTTACAGTTCTGACCCAATGAGGATTCACATCAGATCAATAATGGCAATTATGCCTATTCAGTTCCCCATCACTTTGAAATTTTGCCTCATCAGAAAAAAGAACAAAGTTAAAAAAGACTGGATCATTTTCTATCATTCGTAAAGCCCATTGGCAAAACACAATACGCTGTTGGAAATGCTCAAACTGTAGCTCTTGAACCAAAGTCATATGATACGCGTGATATTGAAGCACCTTCATAATTCTTAAAAAAGTTTTTCTTGGAATACCAATTTCCCTTTCGACTCGACGAACGCTAAAGTGTGGGTCAAGATGAATTATTGCAAGGATAGTTACAACTCGATTATCATTTTCATCATACTCATGGCGCCTACGTTGGCGAATCATGTGTCCACCACGAGCTCTTTGAGTTAAACGTCTGATAGCTCTATCGTCAGGGTGTCGTCTGTCAGGATAGCGTTCAGCATAAAGTCTTGCCGCACCACGATAATTATTTTGGCTTGCTCCTAAAACCAAAATCATATCATTTCAGTGCCAGCTATTAATTTCTATTAAATTTAAATAGTAAAATGGTATCAAAAATATTAATAATTATAAGGCTCACCCGTATACGGTCGCGCCTAAAAAGGAAAAACGTTGGAAAATTACGGTAACTTTATTAGCTAACTGTATTTGCCGTAAATACTTCGTTTGTAACACTTTTTTAATTTTAAATTTTAAATTAAAATAATCGTCAAAACGTTAAAGGTATTCAATAAAGCATTATTTCTTATTTTGATTGCAAATAAAACTAAAACTTCCTTTTATTTTTTTGTTTTATGTAAATAATGTGAATTAGTAGCGTTCGAATTTCAGAAATACTAATTTTGATAATGTAATCATTAAAACACATCTACGAAGAAAATAGGTTCCGTCAATGGTTCTTTTAATTAAATCTGAACTGCTCATCGATTTTAAGATTTTCCGACCATTTTTAATATTAAGTTTTTTTTTTAATAGTTCGATTCTAAAAAAAGTAGCTACGATGCTTTTTGTACAAAACAGAAATGTTGTATCTTTATTTTTTAGGAAGTTATGAGTTTTTTTTGTAAAAAGAATCACATTTTTTGACAGCTCATAATTCAAAAAATTAGGATCCGACAAAGATAATTGTAGAAGCAAAAAAAAATAATAATTAATAAAAAATGCACATACAAAGTCAAAATTTAAATTAAAGAATAAAATAGGATATGTGAGTTTGGGATGTGTGGGTTTAGGGTTGTGAGGTAGGAAAATGTTGGTTAAGGATGCGTGAGTTTAAAGTTTGCGGATCGAATATTTTTGGTTTTGAGATTTGTGGGGTTAGGATTTGTGAGTTGGAATTTGTGGGTTTCCATTTTAATCTCAAGGTCAAATTGACTTCACTTCGGATTGTTTTTGCCTAGAAATCATAAAAAAATAAACAATTTTAAAAATTTATTTACAGCCTACGATCAATTTGAACCAGCTTAGCCTGTGGTTCGTGGAAAAAAACGATTTTAAACGGACTTTTCGGAGTTTGACCTTGATTTGACCTTGAAATGACCTTGCAAAAAAATTTCTCAATATGATTTTGAACGTAAAATTTCCCGCTTTTTCCGAATCCGGGGTCAAAACTAGGTGTTCGCATATAAAAAAACCACTTTGACCTTGAAATAACCATAAAGGTCGAGTTCAAGGTCAAAGACGTTAGCGCCATTGTATGGCCCTCTTTGTCCCCTACAACTTTTGTCTAAACCGTTTTTCTCTATCTGGCCTAGGTTCCGAGAAATCCGGGTGCGGCGATTAAAATGGGTCACCGTGTATATATTTATATTTATATATGTCATTCCATGCTAATTTTTAATATCCGTGCGCACTCGAGTCTGCGTTAATTGCCGCCGATTTTTTGCTCTCAAAATAATGTTCAGCCCCTAAGGTTGTAACGCATAGTTTGCGTCAAATAAGTAACACGCAAAACCGAATTAATAAGGTAACGGGCAGTCAATCACGACCGAACAACCATCGTCACCAGAGCTGAGCACTTAAGGAGGGTCTTTGGATAGATATAGGGCACAAAACCAAAAATCGTATGAGAGTTTATAAAGGTCCTATGCTAAAATTATTTAAATGTATTTAATAATAGTCTGAAGCTAAATGAAACAAAAATTGTTCCAAAAAACTCGTGACGTCACAAGTGTAACTATTGTGAATTTAGAAAATATTTCGTTATACCTCAATTTTCTTTTTATTGCTTACCCAATTTTAATGTTTCGGGGATTATTTTTTACCTTAAACATTTCTCTACAAAGTTAACGAAAGAAAATTTTTATATATATATCTGTAATAAGAGAAAGCTAATTATTTATAAGTAAAGGCGTAATATTTTATAAACAGTTTTCTTTCTCTTCGGGTTTAACTAAATATTTATTAATTTAACAATATTTACACATATGACGTCACGATCTCTTTGGAACATTTTTTTTCACAAGCCACGAGGACGATGGCAAATGATGGGAAATATACGCAACCAGCAGAGGCACGCAGACACCCGGGCTGGAGATGCTCCGCACGTAAATGGTCGCGCCAAAGCGTACGAGCATAGCGCATACTGCCTTTTCAAGACACACGCACAATGACTCTCTCTCTCTCTCACTACGCGGACTCGTGGGTAATGGGCACTTGTCACGCACACATACAAGCCGCGATTCTCTCCCGATGCACGTGGACGCAGGTGGAGAGTGAACGAAAACCAGCAACAGCTTCCACGAGGCGAGGCGCATTCGATCCTTAGAGAAATGAGATAGAGAGAGAGAGAGAGAGAGAGAGAGACAGAGAGAGAGAGAGAGAGAGAGAGAGAGAGAGAGAGAGAGAGAGAAAGAGATACGGTAGAAGCGCGAGAATAGGGCATGGAACCAGCACCAAAGGGTATCAGCGACACAAAAACAATAGCGTACCTGGTCTTGATTTCCTAATTTGAGGAGAATCAAGGCCAATCACAATGAAGATAGGAGAGATTCAATAAGTGTGTGCTGTGTAAAACCAGCAAGATGAAAGCCAAAATTTTGGAAGAGATTTTCAGCAAGGGGAAAAGCCGGCATTGACTGTCCGCACGCCGTAGCGACTTGTAGTGAATTTTGTTAGCACCGAATATTATCGAGATTTATGGTATTAGTTATTGAGTGTGTTTATAGATATTCTTGCGGAAAGTTATTATTTGTTTGTTGAATATTAAAGTTAGTTGAGGGTTGTACTAGAGTTGAGATAGCCAGGTGCGTAGCGGGAAAGCGGGAAATTCGTGATTCCAGAGGCAATCATAATGCATCGGCGAGCGATCTTTGCAGCAATTTCGAAACACTGATTAGTGCGGTGAGTGGACTGTAAAGGTGGGGGGTCTCTAAGGCCGATTTTTGACCCAAATTAGATTTGAGTCACAAAATTCGAAAAAAATTCCTACAGTGTCTTCTAAAAATAAGAAGTCAATTTTACCCTAAACGGACCATCCCCACCCCCCTATTCACCCCCACCATCCTTCCCAAAAACTTATATATGCATTTTTCAGGATTTTTTTATCGGCTTTTTTACGATTTGACCTTCAAAAGACCTTGAAGCTGATGTGATGCGGGTCAACGAACCTCGGATTCGGAATGAGCGATCCCAAAAACCCCAGGATACCCTAGTCAAGTCTGGTGATCAAGCATACATATTTTGTATCTACATACCCTGCACATAAATAATTAATAAAACCATCACCTCCACCCTCCTTAATGGGGGGGGGGGGAGGCTAAAAATGGTGAATAAGAGTGAAGGTAGTTCATAGAGAGGTCATAGTGTACTTTATTAAGCAAATACAAGTTTGACAGTGTCGAATCTTTCCAAAAACGCTGTATACAAGCGTTGAAGTTTTCATTTTTTGAATGGGTGGTGAGGGTAAATAGTGATGGTCTGTTTTGGATGGAATTGAGTTTTTATTTTTGGTAGACACTGTAGGAATTTTTTTCGAATTTTTTGGCCCAAATCTAATTTGGGTCAAACACCGGAGTTCAATAAGTCTTTAGAATGACCAACAGATGGCGCGCGAATCGCTCCAAATCATCTGTTTTCAGTCAGCACCACTCCCGACTAGATATATGGTGCAGTCACAGTCCACATCTTCTGAGTATACGTGTTTTTATAACCAATTGAAAAAAAAAATTGCTTGTTAAGAAAAATGGAAAAAAACGAGTTCAGAGCGGTAATTAAACATTTTCATTTAAAGGGTTTAACTCCATATGAGATAAAAAATGAATTGGACTCAGTTCATGTCACATCTGCCCCTGCCTTAGCAACGGTTTATAACTGGGTAAATGAATTTAAGCGTGGTCGTACATCAATAAGTGACGAACCACGTTCAGGAAGGCCCGTAGAAGCAACTACTCCCGAAATCATAAATAAAATCCACGATATGGTGTTGAAGGATAGAAGATTAAAAGTGCGTGAGTTAGCTGAGGCCACAAGGATATCTATAGGTGCAGTTGTTTCAATTCTACATGAAAAATTAGACATGAAAAAGCTATCGGCAAGATGGGTGCCGCGTTTGCTCTCAGCTGAGAATAAACGCAATAGAGTGGTCGCCTCTGAGGCTCTTTTGGCGCGCATAAGTCGGAATCCTGAGGAATTTTTTCGTCGATTCGTGACTGTGGATGAAACATGGATACACCACTACACTCCTGAGACAAAGGAGCAATCCAAACAGTGGATTTCCACAGGCGAACCAGCTCCAAAGAAGGCAAAGACCGTAAAGTCAGCTGGTAAGGTTATGGCTACAGTTTTTTGGGATGCACGTGGAATTATACTTATTGACTACTTGGAAAAGGGTAAAACAATTACTGGTGAGTATTATGCATCATTATTAGAGCAGCTGAAAGAAGAAATTAAAAAAAAACGACCACATTTGGCGAGAAAAAAAAATCTCTTTCATCACGACAACGCCCGAGTTCACACATGCTTCGTTTCAATGGCTAAAATTGAAGAACTAAAATTCGAATTGGTCGAACACCCACCGTATTCACCAGATTTAGCCCCCAGTGACTTTTTCTTATTTCCAAACTTGAAAAAATGTCTCGGTGGACAGAGATTTACGGACAACGAAGACGTCATTGCCTCTGTAAGTGCTTATTTTGAGGAACTTCCGAAAACGCACTTTTCTGAAGGATTAAAAAAACTTAAAAAGCGATTGACCAAGTCTATAGAGCTCCAAGGAGATTATGTTGAAAAATAAAAAAAAATTTACCCAAAAATAATTGTTTTTATACTTTATTCTAAAGACTTATTGAACTACCCTCGTAGATACCCCTCACCTCGGCATTTGGTAAAGTACTAATAAGATATTTATATTTTTATGATTAAAACTCTCGATGTGACAAGCCCATTAAAATCAATGCGCGGCCGGAAACAAAATCTCGACCAATCAAGGAGTATTCGCATTTGTTAATTTAGTTCTGCATTGGGATTCTCTTTCGGGTGTTAAGTGACATCGCATGTGTATTAAAAATAAATAGGTAAATGAAATAATTGTTGCGGGCAATAATAGTTCTATTTGGGGAAATAAGTAGTTCAAATCTTGTCACGCGGGGGTTTTCGGCCGGTGGAAAAGTGACGCGCGCCATCACGTGGGCTTGCGTAGCCATCTTGAAACGTGCGACCGTAGAAAAATCAAGCGTAATTGTATATAATTAAAAACCGTTGGATTGTTAATTTGAATAAAGCCTAGGTACTTAAATTGTTTAAATAAAATGTCCTAATTTAATAAACCCATTCATTCTGATAGATTTTTCTATGCTTCACGGGACCTCCTCGGAGATACTCATGCAGGTCTAGCCGTACTTTACCTGATGCCCTTAATAGTAAATTCGCTAAAGTAAAAATAAGGGATTCATGAGTCAGAGCAGTAAACAATTAAAATAGCATAACAAGAACCTATGCTATAAGGTCTCCTGTTCGATCCAGTAGACTATTCTGAATTTTCATACATGGCCAAAAACGGCTATTTACAAAAAATTCTACGGAGCTTCCATTTTGATGAATTTGAGCATACCAAAACATGATTTCTTTGTCTTTTTACAAACTTTAAGACAAAAAATATTAGACCCCTTAGCAGCTTAATGGGTCACCTTTACAGAAATAAATGTAAACTTGGAATTTTGTGTTGTTTAGGTTATGTTTGATCGCTTACAATTTTAGGTAATCGATACGAATTTAGGTCTACCATATCAAGTCATGAAAAGCTGTATATGCGATTTACGGAAAAATACATGCTGGTAATGCGTGCGTTGGTATTCTAGCAGAGTATACTTAAAATTTAACTTACGTAGTGTCAATACTGAGCGTGTATACAGAGACTGTACTTTATAGACTACACTTATAGACTGTACTTTATAGACTACCGATAGTTCTATTAGTGCGAGTCTCTGTAGTCGCAGTGTAATACATTTGATTTAAGTGTTACAAAATCGCCGGATAATTGCGTTGCCATAATATTCCTATCGCTTATTTATTTGAGTAAAAATAATATTGTTGTATTCCTTATATATAAACAATGGTTTATTAAATTAATTAATAATCGTAATTACTGTTTACTTCTTTTTGAGAAATAATACTAGGGTAATTAGTTGATTAAATTTTCGTTTTGCGTTTTTGGCATAATTGTTTTTTTTTAATAATAAACAATTGTTATTGGTTTGATTAATAATTATTATTATTTATTTATTTTGATAAAATAATATTATTACTTAATTAATTATTCAATTATTTAATCACTGAAAAATTTTCTGTTTGTGTTTTATAGTAGAAAATTTTATTTTCATTTTTCTAGGAAAATTATACAGGATTTTTTAATTCATTCTTTCTTGTATCCAGTTAATTAATTCAAATTGATATCGGATAAAAACAGTATTCTTTCGATGTTAATGTTTGTGTATTTGATTAGTATTTTATGAATAATAGTTACTAAATAACAGTTACTGGATAAGCGATTCACGCAATCTAGTATTGATAAAATACACTGAAAGAAGCAATTTTTTTTTGTTTTGCGTGATAAACATGGTATTTTTTGGGTACATCAATCTACTTGATGAAAATAAAGAAAAAATTATTTTAGTATTGAAAGTAGAATAATAACTTGTGTTTAAAATTAAAACTTAATAATACTCGAAATAAAAAAAAAAATTTTGGATAATCCGCAAAGTCAAAATATAATTATAACACAAGAAAATCCCGAATCAACATGAGATCTTCTATTATAAAACGGTAGGAACCGAACCAAGCGCGGATTCTACGTTTAGACGGACAAGATTTGGATATATTTTAAATAGGCTCGAATTAGAAAGCGATTCCACGCAATTTGCGGAAAGTGATAGGATATATAGACGCTTGAGGGACGATAGAAGACTATACAGCGACCGTTTTCGTAGATAGCTTAGATAGCAGAAACATTGAAGAGCAGAAAACTTGTCGAGAAGAGAAGCTCGAAGAAGTATTAGCGGATGCAAAATTTAGCAATAGGACGCAGACCGAAATTCTAGGTTGGCAGCAATATTTGGTAAGCAACGAAACAGAAATGGGCTTACCAAGCGATTTTGTTCCAATAGCAACCAGCTCCACTAAGATGAGTTGAGTGAATATGTCCATGACGGCATGCCAATAGAATGGGCAAATGAATACTGGAGATGTATTACATGTTGCAAGGGCAGGATTAGCGACAGCCGTAGTGGTTGTTACTACAGTACCGGGACATACACTACCTACAGAATTAACTATACCACTGACATATGAACCACCTGCACGACCGCTCATACCACCGCCGCCATCGCTAGCAATGCCACTGGCACTGTGGGGAATCGAATTGCCTAGTTCCACGGTACCACCAAGTATGCTAGCAGTAACGAGTACTAAAAGTACAACTACAACTGCTACTGCAACTGGCTCGGGGGGAACGAGTTCACCTAGTGACCCGACTACAGTATTTTCTACCGGTACAAGACAATCTACGAATGCACGGGAAAACTCGAATATGATGATGATGACGTTACCGAATGGCACGTAATACCCCGTTCCAATAGCCGTAGATCGAAATGGAAGCATACAAGTATTGGCACAGGAATACGGTAATCAAGCGAGAGAACTTCAAGAGACTGATTCTGTACTGGTTGCGAGTACAAGGTTGCGTTTTGGGACAATGGAAATCAGTGAATCGGCGAATATGCATCAGGGACAAGAAGCAAAGCTTAAAAACAACAGGGGTGTCACTTTTCTAGATACATTTGACCTATGATATGACGATGACGACCAGAATTATAACCCAAGGGCACGAGAAGAGGTTATTGCAAGAGGAGGTAGATCGCGACTTAACGCGAATACACCAAGTTTTATCTCAATGCTACAATAACCAAAAGAGAAATTACCAGCGACGGCTCATCAAAGGGATCAGACTGTCCCAACCCTTCTGTATTTTTCAATCATCGAATGAATGATATTGAAAACACGGTTCGATTCTGGAATATTAAGTCTTCCGGTAAGTTTCAAAACTCACGCTATATCTCCAGTATTGGCCTGAGCAGCGCATATCATCAAATTCCGTAAGATGAAGAATCACGACCCTCGACCGCATTTACAGTACCAGACCTTGGCTTTTTCGGATTCTGTTCTCTACTGTATGGCGTATCTGGCGGCCGATCCAGGAATTGAGTGACAAAATTATCGGCCCTGAGAAGAATAGCGATGATATTATACGGCGAGTTGCGAGCTTTTATGGACGTTTTAGGCGTGCCTGGGCTCATTGCCTTTTAGAGGCAGCGGGACACAGCTCTTATTGGGCTGTTGATGATGACTGGTGCCAGAATTCCGCCGTAAAAAAAGATGCTTTTTGTTTCCTAAAAAAATTAATTTGAATCTACGCAGTATTTTTTCTAGTTACTAGGATTCAGAACGCAAGGTGGAGAAGAGACTCCTCTCGCAGTCATGGCAGGTTTTCGTCTCGAAATCGGCCTTTGATGTATTAGTCGCGCGTGAGTAATGTGGAGAAAATTAAACATCTTCTCACCGCGTTACAGCTTCGACGATTCCTAGGAATAGTGTCGTTGTACCGGAAATTTTTGAATGATTTCGCCACATTTGCAGACCTATTTACACATTTTAGTAGATCAAATGTCAAGTATATATGCGGTGATGAACAGCAGATGGCATTCGCACAGATTAAAGCGCTCATCGCATCTGCTCCTGTGTTGCATAGTTCCTCCTTTGATCATTAGCTTGTTATACAAACCGATGCAAGCGCCCCTAGTTTGGGAGCGATGCTCACACAAACCATTGATGGAGTTAAACACGTGTTGTGCTTTGCTAGCCGCACGTTGATATCGGCTGAAAGTAACTGCTCACTAACCGAGCGAGAGTGTCTCGCAGTACTGTGGGCCGTAAGAAAGTTCCGATCTTATGTAGAACGTTATCACTTCAAGGTCATTACAGACCAGATGAGTCTGAAATGGTTACAAGTTATTCAGAACCCCACCGAACGGTTGCACGCTGGGCTCTCGAAATGCTTGCCTATGACTTCTAGGTTGAGTATAGGAAAGGCATTGAAAACTGGGTACCAGACGCGTTATCTCGCATGTTCGAGGATGAGTCGGAGGTACCAGTTTCGTTAGTCAGTTGCCCTGACGAGGATACTACTGATGCCTGGTATCTGTTGATGAAAGCGAAAGTTGTCGCCAAGCATACAGAGCAACCATACTCGAAAATAGTTATCAACTGACTGTACTATTATCGATCAGATCCTTCGATCGAAGATCTTTTAGAGGACCAGGATGCTTGGAAGCTATTCCTACCGAAAGAAAAGCGGATGCAAGTCCTACATGAAGAGCATGACGAGCCTACAACAGGACATAGCTGATTATGTGCGTCGCTGCGCAGCATGTCAGTAATGCAAAGCTGTCCAATTAGCACCCGCTAGACTTATGGGCCGACGTATTATAACGAAGCCGCGGGAAGTAGTGACTGGAGATATTATGGACTCCAACTCTCGTACACCGCGCGGTCACGAAAACCTGTTAGTGTTCGTAGACCATTTTACGCGCTGAGTAGTGTGTATCCTCATTCACAAGGCAAATGTGAAAACGATTAACAGGGATCTCGGAGAGAAGATCTTCCTACGGTTTGGAGTGCCGGAGACGTTCCACTCTGATAATGGAACGGAATTTAAGAACAAGAGAGTAAACCGCACTTTCAATGCCATAATCACGTCGTATATAGAGACAAGCTATAGTACTTGGGATTTGCATATTCCCGAGCTAGTGTTTGCCTATAATATGGCCGTGCAAGAATCTACGGAATTGTCGCCAGCTTTTCTGAATTTCGGACGCAACCCTGTGCCTCCAAGTACGTTGCAACAGCAAAAAGAATTCGCCGCAGCGCATGAAGCAGAGACAGCAGAGTTAGAGAATTGAAATGAGCGCATGAATAAACTGAGTGAAGTATGAGATTCAGCAGTAGAAAATTCAGCAAAAGCGCAAGAATGTCAAGCAAAGTAATATAATAGCAAGCGGCGAGATGTGCAGTATGCTGTTGGCGAGAAAGTTCTGCGGCGTAATCGCATTCTTTCATGTCTGCTCCAAGAAATTACTGCTGAATGGGCCCCTAGATACACTGGTCCGTACATCATTTCAGAGAAGCAAGGTTACAATACCTACCAACCGACTGACAAAAATGGAAACAAGGTGGAACAAATCTTCGTGAAAGATTTGAAACCATACTTCGACGACGACACCATGCCTTCCGACTCCGAGATTAAGGCTGTAGAAGATACTTCTAAGGGCAGCCAGGGACCAAGTAATCTCGAGCTTCGGCCAGAAGAGTCGCGAGCGAACGATACGCCTTTAATAGTAGGAAAAAATCATGGTAGGCTAAGTCAAACAAGTTTAGTAGTCAAGCGTAAGGATAGGGTCGTCAGTAACGATGTAGGTAAGCGACCCAGTAGAGTACCCGAAGTAAGCGTTGATCGTGACGCAGTGTCTGCGGAAATCGCGAAAAGCATACCTAAAAGAGGTCGAGAGAAACAAAAGGGATTCACAAAACCCCCTGCGCCTTGGTGTGACGTATCCCCTCGATGCACGCGGTCTAAAACAGCGACGACCAAAATTTAGAAGCGCAATTTCTTCGCACTGTATCCGAATATTTATTCGTTCTATTACTATTTATTGCAACTGCACCCTTGGGCACCTGAGAAACCCTTAGTTAACCCCATTATTCTTTCCTCCGTGGATGTAATGCAATATAGACCAACCATGGATCTATCAGAGGCGATTCAACGGTTGGCCACAGAGATAGCCGCAAAGTTCCTGGTGCACATGCCGGAGAACTCCGAGCAAATCATCTTCCGGACGCCTATGCAGGATGAAGGCTTATCAGCGACCGTCGCAGCAATAGACCTGCGGGGTGAAGGGAATAACCCCCGTCTAGCCATCGCCTCCGGGGGAGAGGAAGCACCCCCCCCCCCTGGCGACCGCTAGTCCTGGTCCAGCGGATGCGACGATGAAAATCGCTACAACTGCACAAGATACAGTGACAGAGTGGCCAGCAACCTTGCCAGGAATGCGGTCCGCCGCTACGGAGTGGCCAAGAGTCCTCAGCGGGCTCAAGAGAGCAAGAGCGGCCCGTCATGAGGCCCGCGGCATAGAAGGGGAAGCCCTCGAAACCTTTGACCACTTCTTAGAAGAATGGGGAGAATAGGGGCATAGACTGGCCGAGGACTACCCGTGGATGGTCAACGGTCTACGGGGTAAGAAGAGAGCGGCCGCCCATTCACTAAAAGACGGTATTTTAGCATTTTTGCATTTTGGAGCCGATTTGAATGATACTTAGTTCAATAGGAGTGCATTTTACGCAAAAATTGAATGTATACTATTGTATGCAAATTTTCTGAAATTTTCAAAAAGAATATTTTCAATGTCATATGACCCTTCATTACATGGATTTAGTCCATTACAAAACTCAAAAGTTGAAAAAAGAGATTTCTATCACTCGGTCGACTACCAAAAGATTCATGGAGATACCTTTTTTGAGTACAAAAGTACCTGTACAAGTCCTGTAGTGGTTAAATTATCCTAAAGAATTATCAAAGTGTACGTGTATGATTAATAAATCTTTAGGATAATTTGATCATTATTTCTATTTTTAGCAAGAAATGCAGCTTTATTACGGTATTGAAACTATACATATTGTTGTGACCGAGCTCGAACGTTGCGCGATTCGAACACCGAGAATCGCGCATATTAGCCCCTAGCAACGAGATCAACGACGTCGCGGATGTTATTGTTTATGTTCAGTCTGATTCTGATAGCTGTTGAGAACAGTTCTGTTTACGTTCGAATAAAGAGTCCGAGTTCAAGTGTGTTTTTCTATAAATACGTGTTGTCATTCTCATTACCCGAACACGATCATAACATTTTGGGGGCTCGTCCGGGATAGTGTTTTCGAAAAAGTGATTTAGTGGAAAGTTTATGCTTTTTCGTTCCGGCAAGATGTCAGTGGTATCAAGAACACCAGAACTCTTTCAACTGAACAGCCTCAACCGTCTCTCACTGAAACGAATTTGGAGATAACAAGCTCGAAGAAACGTGTAGAGGAAATTACTCAAGAACTCCATCAACGCAACGAGGATGCATTGAATTTACAAAGGGAACTCCATGTTCGAGATTCGGCATTGTTGGATGCTCGTCATCACAATGAGAAACTTGAAGCACAGATTAGGCTACTGAGGGATCAACAAGTTCGAAGAGAACTATTCGGTGACCGAGAGCAGAGGGAGAGGACTGACTTGAACGAAGAGATATCGAGACTTCGGACCCTGAATAACACACTGCTGGCAGAACAGCGAGAACAGCAACGCCAAATTAATCAGCTAAGTCGTTTACAGAATAGAGGTATACATTCACATACAACAGAAACAGAGAACGCTAGAATCAATGACACTGGGTTATCTTTAAATCAGAATAGACTTGTGTTAGAAACTTCTGTTGTTGATCCTTTGATTACTGATACTCGTGGTTTAGGTTCAAATGTAGATAATTCTGTTTTACTGAACACTAGACCTATTCACTCGGGAACGGATTTTTTTTAAATTAAAAGCTGATGATTACGATGGATCATCACCTCTTCGTGAATTTTTGGTTCAATTTCAAGTCATCGCTAGAGCAAACAATTGGACACCTGCAAATAAATCAGCAGCTCTTATTTCTTGTTTGAAAGGAAGAGCAAAATCAATTCTCGTTGAATCGGATTCGACTGCGTCAAATTTTGATGATGTAGTTTCCCGTCTTGAACTTCGTTTTGGTGATAAACACTTAGCACCCACTTATTACGCACAATTTCAGAACAGACGTCAACGTTCTGGTGAAGATTTCCCAACATTGGCTGCCGATCTTGAGAGACTTTCTGCTTTGGTTTATCTGGAATGTCCATTTGCAGTTCAAGATAAAATCGCTTGTGCCCAATTTATAGTTGCTATTTTTGATTCATCAATCAGAGAGATCCTTCGTTTAGAAAGGATACCTTCTCTGAAAGTTGCTCTTGCTCGCGCTATGGAAGTGAAGGTTATTCGTGATTTAGATAAGAGATCTCAGACTTCAAGGAGAACGAATGACACATATAAGACTGGAATCAACTCTTCGAACTCACAGTCTAAAGGTCCTCAATCTTCGGACAAACAAAGATCTCAAGATTTCTTTAAGGATACTGAATGTTGGACGTGTGGTAAAAAAGGACATTTTAGATCAAATTGTCCAAATCAGATGAACGACCAGGGAAACTAGATTATGTTGAACTTTCTGGAGCGAGCTCAACAGAACTTGACAAGACTCCAACAAACACACACTCTTGTCTGATTGATTATAATGTTGGAAGAATTAATAGGAACTCAAATAAATTTTATCTTGATGGTTTAATTAATGACAAAACTTGTATTTTTAAAGTAGATGCTGGTTCTGATGTGACTATTATAAATTCGAAATTTGTAGAGTCAAAAGATAAAAGAATTCCTATTAACTTTACAACTCTTAAGTATCCGACTGGAGAAAAGGTACCAATTGAATTTTTGATTTCAGCTTCGATAAAATTGGGTAACCATTTAGCTAATTTAGATGTTTTTGTTGGAAATATTATTGATGATTGTACACTTGGCAGTGATTTCCTTGATACAAATGGTATTACAGATTCGATAACTAAAATTATTTCAAATACTCCAAGTTCAATCATCAATAAACAGATTTCGAGATTAGTTGATTCTAGTGAGGATGTACCAGAGACATTACAAGAAATTTTTGACAAGAACTCAGAAAACTTGGATCAAGATCAACGACGGAAGTTTGCGGATCTTCTTCATGAATTTGAAGAGATTTTTCAAGATGATGACGTTACTGGAAAATGTAATTTGGTTGAACATAGAATTCAATTACTCCATAATCAACCAATTAAACAATCTATTCGAAGACCCCCTATTCATCAAGTTAAGGAATTGGATGAATGTATTGCTGAGATGCATTCTCAAGGAGTTATTGAAGAATCAGACTGCTCGTATTGTTCACCTGTAGTTCCCAAGAAGAAGAAGGATGGAAAAATTCGTTTTTGTATTAATTTTCAAAAAATTAATGCAATTACAATTAAGGATTCGTAACCTTTACCAAGAGTTGACGATACTCTTGATAAACTTGCAGGATATTCGTGGTTTTGTACTTTGGACTTGAAGAGTGGATACTGGAAAATCAAGATTCGAGAAGAGGATAGGAAAATCACGGCTTTCTCAATCGGAAAAGGACTTTGGCAATTTACAGTTATGCCATTTGGTTTATGCAACGCACCTGCGACTTTTCAACGTTTAATGGAAAAATTACTCAGAGACTATCTTTCAAAATTCTGTTTAGTCTATTTGGATGACGTTATGGTATTGGGAAAGTCATTTGATGAGATAATAATTAACCTGAAGAAATTGTTTGTTCGTTTTCAAGAAGCAGGATTACGTCTTAATAAGAAGAAATGTGTTTTCTTCAGCAGGCAAGTTGAATATTTAGGATACATCGTTTCAGAAGAAGGAAAAACAAGCTGATCCAAAGAAGATTGAATCTGTTGTTAACTGGCCAATTCCTCATAACAAAAAGGCTGTGTTGAGTTTCGTCAATTTCTGTGGTTATTATAGGCGACTTATTAAAGGTTTTGCTGACATAGTTAAACCTTTATATAGGTTAACTGAAAAATTGGCTAAGTTCATATGGTCAGAGGAATGTCAAAAAGCTTTTTCAAGATTGAAAGCGGTTCTTACAATACCTCCAATTTTGGCATTTCCTTCTCTTTTTTCTGAATTTATTTTAGATACTGACGCTTCTGACCATGGAATTAGGTCGGTTCTTTCTCAGAAACAAGATGGAATCGACCGTGTCATAGGTTATTATAGTAGAGTTCTTTCAAAATCAGAGAGAAATTATTGTGTCACTCCACGTGAACTCCTTGCTATTATAGAATCATTAAAAAATTTTCATCATTACCTTATCAGTAAACCTTTCATTATTAGGACTGATCATTTTTCTTTAACTTGTTTATTGTCGTTTAAGGAATTGGATGGACAATTGGCTCGTTGGTTAGGGAAATTGGATCAGTACAACTACAAAATTATTCACAGGAAAGGCAATTTACATGGAAATGATGATGGACTTTCAAGACGGCCTTGTGAAGATTTCTCCTGCAAATATTGTTCCAGAGTAGAAGAAAAATTCAATAATGTAGAAACAATTTTCCGTATCATTTTTTAAGAAAACACATCAGAAGAATGGAAGAATAGTCAGGCAGAAGATGAAGCTATTTCTTTCATTTGTCAAACGAAAGAATTACAGAAGAAACCAGAACGGCAAGAGATTTAATCGATGGACGAATTCACCAAAATCTATTGTTCTCAATGGAATTCGTTAGTACTAATGGATGGGATTTTGTATAAAGAATGGGTTTCAACGAATTTAGATTAGAAAATCCGTCAATTAGTTGTTCCTCAACATAAAATTAAAGATATTTTGGAAGAAGCACATGATTCATCATCTGGAGGACATTTCGGAGTAAACAAGACTTTAGATAAAATTAGAAAAAGATTTTATTGGGCTACTTGTAAAAGAGATGCAGAAAATTGGTGTAAATCTTGTGAAGTCTGTGTTTCAAAGAAAGCTCCTCCAGATAAAGGTCATGGTGAGATGAAAATTTATAATTCAGGAGTTCCATTTGAAAGACTTCAAATGGATATCTTAGGCCCATTTCCACTTTCTTCTTTGGGAAATAAATACCTCTTAGTTGTGACAGACTGTTTTTCAAAATAGGTCGAAGCTTTTCCTCTCTCAAATATGAGAACAAAAACCATTGCTGAGATTTTTGTTGATCAGATTGTTTGTAGGTATGGGGTACCTTTAGAGGTAAATACTGATCAAGGAACGAATTTTGATTCGAAATTGATTCAAAATTTATCTGAGTTGTTAGGAATCAAGAAGACAAGAATAACACCATTACACCCACAATCAAATGGACAAGTAGAAAGACAACACCAAACACTTCTACACTATCTCACAAAATACATACATGAAAATCAAAAAGACTGGGATCGCTGGGTTTCACTATTTGTGTTAGCTTACAGATCCTCCAAACACGCGACGACTGGAACTACTCCGGCTGAGATGTACACCGGTTTCGATCTGAGGCTTCCTTTGGACTTGATTCGAGGATGTCTACCAGAGGAGGTCGAGATTGAAGGAGACGGGGATTACGTACACAAGCTTCGGAGGAAACTCAGCGAGATCCACAAAATGGCACGAGACCGGATTAATTTACAATCGTAAAGAACGATGTCTTGGTATGGCAAACAAGCTCTCAATATTGAATATTCCCAAGGCCAAAAAGTTTGGTTCTTCAACCTTCAAAGAACCAAAGGAAAAACACCAAAACTCCAGTCAAATTGGCTAGGACCTTGGGAAGTTGTGAGAAAAATTAATGACGTCGTTTATTGTATTCGTCGTTCACCAAGACATAAATCCAAGATAGTCAACATCAATCGTCTTGGGACTTAAACTGAGAGAGACACCCGATAATGAAGACTGCTCTGCTCATGGTTCTTTTGAGCTGTGGTTTTTCCCGTGGGCGTGAAGGTAAATACCGGAGCAGGGACTTGAGATGAGGTTCCACAGCATGTCAACTTCCCCCCTCTTGTCTGAAGACCGATTTCGACCAAATAAGAAGGATGATTGAAGTAGATTGTTCAAGAGACGGATCCGTCTTAGTCCTATTAAGTGATGATTGGTATCGCATCTGTAAGCATTGCTCGGTAACTTGATGCCAAGGATGGGTCAAGGTAGCGGATGTTGATGTCGGTTCCTATAAGTCATCATTGGATTGTAAGAGGATCAACCCGCTTGAAGGATGGATGGTTATGATTGTCGGGACAACAATCTGAAAAGGAGAGGGCAATGTTGTGACCGAGCTCGAACGTTGCGCGATTCGAACACCGAGAATCGCGCATAGCAACCCCTAAGCAACGAGATCAACGCCGTCGCGGATGTTATTGTTTATGTTCAGTCTGATTCTGATAGCTGTTGAGAACAGTTGTGTTTACGTTCGAATAAAGAGTCTGAGTGCAAGTGTGTTTTTCATCCGATCATAACAATATATATATAAGTCACTAGAAAATCGAAAAGAAAAAAAGTTTTTATTTGTTTCAGAAAAAATGTTCCTTCTAGTATGTAGAATGCATGTAAATTTTTTCAGATATTTTTAAGCTCATGAGTTTATGGTTATTCGGAGCTAAATAAGACCATATTTCCATATACATATGCATGATTCTTTGGGAAATAGAGAACAAAAAAGAATTACTTCGGCAAAAATGTTCATTTTAGTATGTAAAGTACTTTTAAGTCCATATATTCAAAATTTGTTTGAAGATAAATATGACTTTATTGCTAAAATGTGTATTTTAATAATTTTCTTCGAAATATATAGTGTTATTTTAATTTTTTTATATAAATATTGCACTTCTACCATTTTGCGACTGTGGCACTCACTTTTGTACTGATGATTGTACACTTGGCAGTGATTTCCTTGATACAAATGGTATTACAGATTCGATAACTAAAATTATTTCAAATACTCCAAGTTCAATCATCAATAAACAGATTTCGAGATTAGTTGATTCTAGTGAGGATGTACCAGAGACATTACAAGAAATTTTTGACAAGAACTCAGAAAACTTGGATCAAGATCAACGACGGAAGTTTGCGGATCTTCTTCATGAATTTGAAGAGATTTTTCAAGATGATGACGTTACTGGAAAATGTAATTTGGTTGAACATAGAATTCAATTACTCCATAATCAACCAATTAAACAATCTATTCGAAGACCCCCTATTCATCAAGTTAAGGAATTGGATGAATGTATTGCTGAGATGCATTCTCAAGGAGTTATTGAAGAATCAGACTGCTCGTATTGTTCACCTGTAGTTCCCAAGAAGAAGAAGGATGGAAAAATTCGTTTTTGTATTAATTTTCAAAAAATTAATGCAATTACAATTAAGGATTCGTAACCTTTACCAAGAGTTGACGATACTCTTGATAAACTTGCAGGATATTCGTGGTTTTGTACTTTGGACTTGAAGAGTGGATACTGGAAAATCAAGATTCGAGAAGAGGATAGGAAAATCACGGCTTTCTCAATCGGAAAAGGACTTTGGCAATTTACAGTTATGCCATTTGGTTTATGCAACGCACCTGCGACTTTTCAACGTTTAATGGAAAAATTACTCAGAGACTATCTTTCAAAATTCTGTTTAGTCTATTTGGATGACGTTATGGTATTGGGAAAGTCATTTGATGAGATAATAATTAACCTGAAGAAATTGTTTGTTCGTTTTCAAGAAGCAGGATTACGTCTTAATAAGAAGAAATGTGTTTTCTTCAGCAGGCAAGTTGAATATTTAGGATACATCGTTTCAGAAGAAGGAAAAACAAGCTGATCCAAAGAAGATTGAATCTGTTGTTAACTGGCCAATTCCTCATAACAAAAAGGCTGTGTTGAGTTTCGTCAATTTCTGTGGTTATTATAGGCGACTTATTAAAGGTTTTGCTGACATAGTTAAACCTTTATATAGGTTAACTGAAAAATTGGCTAAGTTCATATGGTCAGAGGAATGTCAAAAAGCTTTTTCAAGATTGAAAGCGGTTCTTACAATACCTCCAATTTTGGCATTTCCTTCTCTTTTTTCTGAATTTATTTTAGATACTGACGCTTCTGACCATGGAATTAGGTCGGTTCTTTCTCAGAAACAAGATGGAATCGACCGTGTCATAGGTTATTATAGTAGAGTTCTTTCAAAATCAGAGAGAAATTATTGTGTCACTCCACGTGAACTCCTTGCTATTATAGAATCATTAAAAAATTTTCATCATTACCTTATCAGTAAACCTTTCATTATTAGGACTGATCATTTTTCTTTAACTTGTTTATTGTCGTTTAAGGAATTGGATGGACAATTGGCTCGTTGGTTAGGGAAATTGGATCAGTACAACTACAAAATTATTCACAGGAAAGGCAATTTACATGGAAATGATGATGGACTTTCAAGACGGCCTTGTGAAGATTTCTCCTGCAAATATTGTTCCAGAGTAGAAGAAAAATTCAATAATGTAGAAACAATTTTCCGTATCATTTTTTAAGAAAACACATCAGAAGAATGGAAGAATAGTCAGGCAGAAGATGAAGCTATTTCTTTCATTTGTCAAACGAAAGAATTACAGAAGAAACCAGAACGGCAAGAGATTTAATCGATGGACGAATTCACCAAAATCTATTGTTCTCAATGGAATTCGTTAGTACTAATGGATGGGATTTTGTATAAAGAATGGGTTTCAACGAATTTAGATTAGAAAATCCGTCAATTAGTTGTTCCTCAACATAAAATTAAAGATATTTTGGAAGAAGCACATGATTCATCATCTGGAGGACATTTCGGAGTAAACAAGACTTTAGATAAAATTAGAAAAAGATTTTATTGGGCTACTTGTAAAAGAGATGCAGAAAATTGGTGTAAATCTTGTGAAGTCTGTGTTTCAAAGAAAGCTCCTCCAGATAAAGGTCATGGTGAGATGAAAATTTATAATTCAGGAGTTCCATTTGAAAGACTTCAAATGGATATCTTAGGCCCATTTCCACTTTCTTCTTTGGGAAATAAATACCTCTTAGTTGTGACAGACTGTTTTTCAAAATAGGTCGAAGCTTTTCCTCTCTCAAATATGAGAACAAAAACCATTGCTGAGATTTTTGTTGATCAGATTGTTTGTAGGTATGGGGTACCTTTAGAGGTAAATACTGATCAAGGAACGAATTTTGATTCGAAATTGATTCAAAATTTATCTGAGTTGTTAGGAATCAAGAAGACAAGAATAACACCATTACACCCACAATCAAATGGACAAGTAGAAAGACAACACCAAACACTTCTACACTATCTCACAAAATACATACATGAAAATCAAAAAGACTGGGATCGCTGGGTTTCACTATTTGTGTTAGCTTACAGATCCTCCAAACACGCGACGACTGGAACTACTCCGGCTGAGATGTACACCGGTTTCGATCTGAGGCTTCCTTTGGACTTGATTCGAGGATGTCTACCAGAGGAGGTCGAGATTGAAGGAGACGGGGATTACGTACACAAGCTTCGGAGGAAACTCAGCGAGATCCACAAAATGGCACGAGACCGGATTAATTTACAATCGTAAAGAACGATGTCTTGGTATGGCAAACAAGCTCTCAATATTGAATATTCCCAAGGCCAAAAAGTTTGGTTCTTCAACCTTCAAAGAACCAAAGGAAAAACACCAAAACTCCAGTCAAATTGGCTAGGACCTTGGGAAGTTGTGAGAAAAATTAATGACGTCGTTTATTGTATTCGTCGTTCACCAAGACATAAATCCAAGATAGTCAACATCAATCGTCTTGGGACTTAAACTGAGAGAGACACCCGATAATGAAGACTGCTCTGCTCATGGTTCTTTTGAGCTGTGGTTTTTCCCGTGGGCGTGAAGGTAAATACCGGAGCAGGGACTTGAGATGAGGTTCCACAGCATGTCAACTTCCCCCCTCTTGTCTGAAGACCGATTTCGACCAAATAAGAAGGATGATTGAAGTAGATTGTTCAAGAGACGGATCCGTCTTAGTCCTATTAAGTGATGATTGGTATCGCATCTGTAAGCATTGCTCGGTAACTTGATGCCAAGGATGGGTCAAGGTAGCGGATGTTGATGTCGGTTCCTATAAGTCATCATTGGATTGTAAGAGGATCAACCCGCTTGAAGGATGGATGGTTATGATTGTCGGGACAACAATCTGAAAAGGAGAGGGCAATGTTGTGACCGAGCTCGAACGTTGCGCGATTCGAACACCGAGAATCGCGCATAGCAACCCCTAAGCAACGAGATCAACGCCGTCGCGGATGTTATTGTTTATGTTCAGTCTGATTCTGATAGCTGTTGAGAACAGTTGTGTTTACGTTCGAATAAAGAGTCTGAGTGCAAGTGTGTTTTTCATCCGATCATAACAATATATATATAAGTCACTAGAAAATCGAAAAGAAAAAAAGTTTTTATTTGTTTCAGAAAAAATGTTCCTTCTAGTATGTAGAATGCATGTAAATTTTTTCAGATATTTTTAAGCTCATGAGTTTATGGTTATTCGGAGCTAAATAAGACCATATTTCCATATACATATGCATGATTCTTTGGGAAATAGAGAACAAAAAAGAATTACTTCGGCAAAAATGTTCATTTTAGTATGTAAAGTACTTTTAAGTTCATATATTCAAAATTTGTTTGAAGATAAATATGACTTTATTGCTAAAATGTGTATTTTAATAATTTTCTTCGAAATATATAGTGTTATTTTAATTTTTTTATATAAATATTGCACTTCTACCATTTTGCGACTGTGGCACTCACTTTTGTACTGAAACGAGCTATCTTCATGATTTTTAGTGTAATGGTTCGAGTGCTCAAACCCACATTACTAGGATTTTAAGTTTTTAAATGAGTTTAATTAACCGAAAGAGGAATTAAGAGGTTTTGGACCCATTTACTGTGAAAACTTCAGAAAATTTGCTAAAAATCCCTATGTTACTACTTTTTTAACAGATTTAATTCTGTTGAGTAAATGTAGGTTGAAATTTGCTAAAAAATGTAAAGAATGACTACATGCTCATATTTAACCTTGATCAATATTGAACCTAAGGATTTAAAAAAATTTGAAAAAATTCACATAAATTCTACATCCCAAGTGGAACATTTTTACTGAAAAAAAGAAGAAAACAATTTGATCTCAATTTCCTACAATTCCCATATATATGTCCTCTCAACCTGGACTGGTTGTATGTTGAAGAATATAAGAGCTGAAATGAGAAGTTTCGTGATTTTCTACAGTATTTTGGTTTTGAAATCCGTGAATAGGAGTAGTCAGTTTTTGAGTACTCCGAGAGTTCTGAAATTAATTAAGTTTGAGACCAGTGAGATATTTGTATTACATAGAATTCCTTCGAAGGATAAACACGTGCTTTATAAGCTATTTGGGTACGATAGATTTGAATATTTATAAAACATCCAAATTCAGGTTTTGTGAAGTGTCAGTAAAATGTGAAATTTACTTAGTGTACAGATATGATTTTTTAATATCCATATAATTTCCATTGAAGTGGTACGTACGCACCGGATGCAGATTAAAATGGATGAACTATTTTCATATAATGAGATGCGTAACCTTTATAAATTTCAGCCGGTTCGGTTAAGATCTAGCTAAGTTCATCTATAAATTTAAATATATACATTCCATACATACATATATTCATATATACATCATAGGAGATGCTTCAAATGGGTTTTCGAATTTTCTATCATGATAATACATATTATATGCAATAATTTCTTAGTTTGTAAGGTATTTAATTTGGTGTTGTAATTAAGGTTTGTAATTTTGATTTCACTTTTTGTGATATCCAAATTGTAAAGCTCTTTCTTAGAGTAGCCATGCCTGGTAGTATCAGACCGGTGAAAACGTTGTTATTTTATACGTTTTTTTCAAACTCCCACAGCCGCGTATACAATGAGGAGGAAATGAAAGTTTAAAATCATGAGTCGACAATATTATTAATTTATAATGCTCTAATGTAGCCTCAGAGTTTTGTAAACATCAATAAAACTATTTGACGAAGTGAAATCGTCAGCTTTTTATAGCAACTATTTAAAATTGAAAGAACGTTTTAATAATAATGTTCTGAAGTAACTGAAAATGTATGCGGTATAATATATAAAAAAATACGTAGATTTTTAAGATAAGCAGGGTCATTGTTTTTAATTTTATATAAATAGTGGTACAGTTACATATAAATATCAACCTTATAATGAAATTACTATAGTGCATATAGATAAAGTCTTACCTAAATTTATTAGTTGCCAGCTCGCCTAGTTCATAAAATTTGATTTCTTCAGAAAACACGTCAAGAGGCACATTAACAGGCCTACGTAAACGACCCCCACTTTGATAATAATATAAAATAGCATCAAATGATGGTCGATTTCGGTCAAAGAAATATTCGTTGCGTAGTGGATCAAAATAACGTATCCTTCGCGCTGGATCACCAAGTAAAGTATCAGGAAACTGATTAAGTGTCCTCAATTGTGTTTCAAAACGTAAACCGCTTACCTAAAGAAGTAGAAAATTATTAATTCACTACTAGAAAAATATTGGAGCTCTTAACTTCCAAATATATTTAATAATTTTGAGGACTTTAAAATGTTATTATAATTATATAAATACGCTGGTCATGACACTTTAAGGATCAGGGTACTTATCATAAGATTATTTGCTAATCGCATAGTTACTAAATGCTTTTGAGGTAGCTAAATACGAATGTAAGTTAAAAATGTCAAAGTTAGAACTGGTGGATCCAGTTTTAATGTACCTATTTTAAAAAAGAGATATAAGATTGACAAGGGAAGGTCATTACATGATAAATTGATTTTAACGTCGAACCCGTTTACAATTATTGTGGGCGAATGAATAGAAAATCCTAGAGTTTCAGTCACAACCAAATTGGTCGGTTCAAACTAAAAAAATGTAGGAAAAATAAAGAATCTTCAAGATGCATGATAGTAGGGTGTAGTGAAAAATCCGTATTTTTTATTAGGTTTCGCTATACCCTGCAAAAGTTACCTTTTATCATGCAACTTATCTTCAATATAGAAAAGAAAAAAAATTTACCCCCGCTCCAAAGATCAAAAAATAAAAAATTACAAATTACAAATTATTTAGTTTTTACACATATCTCGTTGAGATTTACTACTAAAGAAATATAAAAAAATACCTTTTTATAGGTAAAAAGATATAGAAACTTACCCATAATTTTATTTTACTAAGTCTTAACCTCAAAATATTTAATCGAACGTTGTTAAATAACGATCAAAGCTCAGTTTACGAACTTTAAAGCTAATTTTTATACCATTAATATAAATAAAACAAAAATTTACTACAAAAATTTGTAGAATAGTAATATCTCTTGATTATTGCGTTTTTTTTAAATTTAATGTTTTTTATTTTGTGAAACATTTTTAGAAATCTGTTTTTTAATATTTATTAATTACATCATTTTCAAAAGTAATAATTTTTAATAAATTTACATAGCATGTTGGTTCGCAATTGAAAGAAAATCATTTATAAAATATACTTCGCGGCATATTTGGGAAATAATAATACGTTCAAGATACCTTCCTATAAAATTAAGAATAATTGTGAATGTAGTTATTCAATGAAATTTAGCGCGTATCTTGAAACGATGCTGATAAATATGATATATAAGGTGGTAAAAATTTTCATTTTCTCGAATTTATTGAATGTAATCATATGTAAAATATATGGAAAAAATCAAAATACTGTTTTCGTTTCTATCTTGGTCAATTTTTGCAGGTACTTAATTAGGTCTAAAGTTGCTAAAACTTAGATTGAGAATGGTACCTATAAATAATATCAAAAAGCGATTTTCGAACGAAAACCATAATATAAAATTAAATATCTTTTATTCGACAGTATTCTATCTTGGAACTAAAATTAATGTTCGATAATTTGTATTGATAAAAACAAATCGTGGCATTATCGCTTTTCTCATTTCTTATACTTTTTTAGAAAAATACTTAGCAAAAATTAAAAAAAAATGCAAATAATCGATAAACAAAACAATTCTATAAATTTTGAAGAATTTGTTTTAATTATATTAAGGACATAAAAATTAGCTTTATAGTTCGTAAAGTGTGATTTTATCGTCATTTAATAACGTCTGATTCATTGTTTTGAGGTTAAGACTTGGAAAGAAATAAATAAATTTATAAGGATAAGTTTCTAAATTACCTATAAAAAGGTATTTCTTTTATTTTTGTTCGTAGTAAAACTCAGCTAGATGGGCGAGAATACTAAAACAAAATTGTAATTTTTTAGTTTTTTAGCTTGAAGCGGGGGTAAATATTTTTGTATCCATTTTTTTTTCTCTAGCTAGGGTAAGTTTCATGATAAAGGGCATCTTTTGAAGGATATAGCGAACCTAATTAAAAACTACCCATTTTTCATCGCACTTTTATGATACCCATTCATTTTATTTAATAAAAAACCTATTTTGTACAGCTTTGATCCAATACAACTTTATAACTATAATATATTTAGCTATTTTATTTATATTTTAGGACTGTTCATAAACTGTGATATACCTATTTAGTCAATAAACAGTTATTAACATTGTTCGGTTCATTTGCACTTGCAGTGGTCCTTTTAATACATATTTTCGCATACACTACGTTTTTCTCTGTCTCTTGTGAAACCTAAAGCGCTATCTGACATAGTTTGATCCTCACGAGAAAAGACATAGTTTCCCTCACTTTTACTTTCTTTATAATGGCGAAGCATGAGTAAAAACATTAGTTCGTGTGACTTTTGCTCTATACCAGCTTCGGTAAAGTAAAGCACGTGTAAAGTATCTTTTTCTTCAGTTAATTAAACATATTTAAGAGAATTCCCTGATAACATTTTAACCTGAGTTAAACTCTAAAAAATAATTTTTTATGAGCCAACGAAAACTTTCTTTTTAAAAGCAACTATTCTGAACTTTTACTATATTTTTGATGTTTTATAGCATATTTAAGCACGCCTCGGCGGGCGACGAAATAGGGAGTGAAATAAAAAATTCTGAAGAAATGATATATTCACATCGTTATGTCGTAACGCTATAAACATGTCGAACTATTGAAGATTCATATCGCTCACTGCTACAGTGTCGTGGCTGTGCGCTAAGCCGCTAACCTTAAAGGTGCATCAAACTTACGATGGAACGGATACCGGCGCGGAAAAACGGAGAGTTCTTCACAATGCTAGCTTGGACTTTACATGGATTATACATTATACTTTTATTGCCAGTAGCCTGTTCTTTATAAAATTAAATAGGCAGCTTTTTAATAATATAAACTTAATTTTAATTTTACTTGCATATGTTGTTTTACTAAATAAATTGAATACATCTTAAAATTATGTAAATTTATTGCACTTTAATTTCAATTAAACCGCTTCAATTATAAATAGGTAAATCTATAAATGTATAATGCTACACTTAGATAACTTAGAAAATCAAAATAAAATAACTAAAATAAAATATTGAATTGATCACACAAAATTCTAAAGCAAAAACTTTTTTCTTAATTCGGGTCACTTATATGTGATGCATTAAAAATGCAGCAATCTAATCCTAATAGGCTTTTAATTTCCCTCATCTTGGTTGGTGATTGCATTTTATTAAATAATAAGTATACCTTCATTGCAAAAGAATCCATTTTGATTTTTGATGTTATAAGTCGAAATCAGACATTTCAGGATTAATTTAACTACTAGTGAAATAATCCTCGCTCCTCACGTCGCTCGGATCGATATATACATATATATCTATTTATCGATTCAATGAAATGAAAATTAACAATTGTTTACGCTCACTCGAGCCCATATACGTGTTCTATTGTATTTTTGTTACGTGTTGGGGTTGAATACAGTTGAAGCGGTAAAAAATCAACTCTTTCTTTTAAAAAAGTGTTCCTTGAAGTTCATTTTATACGTTAAAATGCTTAAAATTTCAGTTTTAAGTATCCTGTACTGACCTACGAACATTAAACATGTAAAATTAAGTTTGATATTGGCTTCTATGCCTGTCTTTACCAATCCTCAACGGAGCTTTGGCATTTGGGGTAGATTGGTTTGTATTTTTTTTTTGTAACCTTCTGTCTAATGTGAGTGAGCATTAAAACCGATGTTAGAGGCGTGATTTAGGCTCAAGAATTTATATAATTGTTACTCGTTTTGACTGTTTGATTTTAATTATAAGCGGCGCGTCCGGGACCGCGTAAAGAAGATAATAAAAAATCGAATGAGCCTAGCTGTTACATAACGTAATCTGCTCGTTTTGCTAACTCGCTCGGTCTCTTTATTTTATCTATGTGCGCGGTTTTAGTAATCTTGTTATTTTGTACCGTGACGTTATTTATTTCGGGGTTGATTTTGATTATTTCGAAAGAACCGAGGTATTTTTTCGCGAAGTTTTCTTTTTTCATTCGTTTAGCACGTATACTATCTATCCTTAATGAAAATGCTTAGTATTTAAATTCCTGTCGTCTTAGTATTTAAAGCGGTATTTTTACTGCATAAGATTCATGGCCTCTGTTGTTTGAAGGATAGTAAGGTTTGCTATCCTGTCTTCTACGATAAACCATCCTCGCCCTTGGGGAAACTGGATGGAGTTATAGGTTTGGTCCCGAACAGCAGGTACTCTCGTGTTCGGTGCAGCTATATGCATGCTAGTAAATCGCGGTCCACTCGTACCAACGTTCGATATCGGTTACGTATTTTCTTAGATATTCCGTGAGAGTATCGTGTACCCTTTCGATCGAACCGTTTGATTGGGGGTGATATGCGGTAGTGTTGAATTTCGTAATTCCGAAAATTTTAGCGAACTGTTCCAGTAGGCGGTTCTGAAAATGCGTACCTTGGTTCGTGACTATTGCCACCGGATGTTCGAACACGCATATGTTATTCTCCATTAACGCTTCCGCCATCTCCTCCGCGTTAGCGTGTTTTTTTGGCGTTAGCGTTATGTACTTTGTAATCATATCCTGAATCGAGAGGATGTATTTCTTCCCGCGTTTCGAACTCTCTAACGAATAGTAAAAGCTAAGGAGATATGCACGAATGGTGATGACGGCGTAGTGCTGATTAACAGCGACAATCTAGTTTTATATGCACTAATTTGTTGCTGTGGTACGTAGAGCAGCGCGCGTCGAATTGTCTTACGTCGGGTCTCATATTGTGCCATAATCGTTTGCTGTTTCATTGTATGTCTTATTCATGCCGCAGTGTCCACCTATCTATCGCTGCATCGCGGTGTTCCTTGAGCAGTTTAAATCTTTTTGGCACCGGGGGTACCGGTAGGTTGTTTTTATACAACACAGCAACTATACTTTTTTTCATAAACACGTTGTTGAACTGATCAACGGAATTTGCCCACTCTGCTAACGTGAGAATACCTAAATCGCGGATTATCGCTAAGCTCTTTATTTCCTTAGCTACAATGACGCTATATTGTATGTTATATTTATTTATCCTCCTTTGAACTCCTTACTAGTTAGTTCGTCGTGATTCAGATAACTACGCTCGGCGAGGGCTTCCTGTGCCTTGGTTGTTAGGAGTTTGTCCAGAGTAAATAAACTAAATTTTCTCTGTATCTAAACGGATGCTCTTTCAGCGATTGTAGATGAACAGAGGAGGGGGGGGGGCAGATCTTGACCTTCAGGGGTTGCCAACGACGGTTTCTCTCGGGGCAGTCGCATATTCAAGACTACATACAATTTCAAGTTGTCGTTTCTTATCCCAGCCACAGTGTCGGCATTACCAGCGTCGGCTGTCTCGTTGCTATTGGAGTTATTAGCTTGTAGGAGTCGTACTCTTAATTATTGCGGGACTCGACTATCCTCGGATCCTGCAAGCATCAAGTGGGCCGGCGTACACGGCAGTAGTTCAAGGGGAGAGAGTTCCAACGGATTAATACACGGAAGTTACAATCAAACTAGAAAGGGCTTTTATTTGCAGTTAACAGTTACAAGCGATACCCGTGGTATCGAACGGCGCAAAGCGGTGGAGCGGAAAGAGAGCAGAAGGTTTATACTCGAACGTACAACGCGAAAGAAAGAGAGAAAGACTCGCAGAGGTCAATTATTCTAATCTGGTGTAGTCGCAGTCAAGTCTCGTTAGCCCTCCGTTGCCCGGTATCGGTCCAGTCAGGTACGTCCATTCCGTGGCGTGTCCGCTCTTACCAGGTGTCGAGTTATCAGCCGTTGCTGCAGGTTTATGCACGTGTACCCGCGCTACGCCGGCAAATCGCCTTTCGTCATGGTGTCAGCAATCCTTCAGACATTTTGTGTATTGTACAGAACCAGTAAAGCAAGAACGACTTTGGCCTAACCTTACACTCTCTCTCTCTCTCTCTCTCTCTCTCTCTCGTTTTCCGAGAAGTCAGCTTCTCGGACGTGGTCCTGGCTGTTGCCCACTTCTCATCAAAGGCCAGAGGGGAAGACGGCATTCCCCAAAGTATAGTGGCTAAGGCTCTTCCGTTTGTGGGAGGTCATATTGTATAAGATCTTTAACTCTTCACTGTCCAGTGGCATTTTTCCGGGTACTTGGAAGGGAGCTCAGTTGGTGCCTTTGAAGAACTAGCCTGTCCCATCTACGGTGTCAGATTTCCGACCAATTGCCCTACTGAGTTTCCTTTCTAAGGTCCTGGAAAAAATAGTACACGACCAAATAACTGACTTTTTACGAGAAAACAATACTTTGGACCCGATGCAGACTGGTTTTCGACAGAATCACAGTACACAGACAGCACTACTAAAACTGACGGAAGACATAAGATCAGACATTAACAACAACAAAAAACTATTGACTATTTTGTTAATGTTTGATTTTAGCAAAGCATTCGACACCATCTCATACACTAATGGGGAGACGACAGAAAGTCGTCACAAACACAAACGGGGATTAAGGTTGGCTAACCACCAATCTTGGCGTTCCACAGGGCTCAGTCCTGGGACCCCTGCTTTTCAGCCTGTACATAAACGACTTACAAGACGCACTAGACTTAGATGGTGTAGAACATATACTTTACGCTTACGACCTACAAACCTACACTCAAGTGACCCTAAAAGGTCTTTGTGATGGTATCAGTCGCATGTCGACTGTAGCACGAGCAGTGTCGAACTGGGCGACGTCAGCTGGCCTGCGCCTCAATGTCGGTAAGACAAAGGCGATTATTTTCGGATCTGATCATAACATCAAACAGGTTCAGAACCTTGACTTGCAAGGCATTGAGATACAGAGCGGCGTACACGTTCCCTTTGTCGATACAGTCACCAACCTCGACGTGATGATGGACGAAAGGTTAACATGGAAGCCGCAACTGAATGCGGTCAGTAGGAAAGTAAATAGAGCTCTGTATAGCTTAAAATTATTCCGTTTAAGCACCACAGAGATACCGAGGAAGCAGCTGGCATGTGCACTGGTACTACCCCACTTAGACTATTGCTCAGTGGTTCTTCTTGACGTGTCAGGGGAGCTCCATACACGACTACAACGCTTACAAAATTCATGTGTGAGATACATATGTGGTGTTAGGCGTGATGAGCATATCACCGCCTACAGGGAAAAACTGGACTGGTTAGATCTGAAGGTGAGGAGGGAGTATTTTATGGGGCTGCTGCTTTACAAAGCGGTTATCATGCGGCAGCCACCATATCTTACTGCCCTCTTTGAAAAGAACCAGGCCAGGACTTGAAGTAGGGGTGGTACGAAAGAGCTCTCGGTTCCGGGGTCACGCACCGATAAGAGCCTATTCTCATTTAGAGTTCAAGGTGCGCACCTCTGAAATTCGCTCCCAAGCAGTGTTAGGTGCCTGCCATCTTTTTGTAAATTTAAAACGGCATTTAGCAGGTACCTTAAACAATTACATGGTGACGGGAATACATAGAGGTGAACTTTTCGAGAATCGGTTTATACATTATTTTGTTCATCTCTGTGTATTCCCAATCTGACGCGGATATTTATTTAGATTATTTATTTATTCGAATTATTTATTTATTTAATTTATTTATTTGAATTATTTATTTATTTAATTTATTTATTTGAATTATTTATTTATTTAATTTATTTATTTGAATTATTTATTTATTTAATTTATTTATTTGAATTATTTATTTATTTAATTTATTTATTTGAATTATTTATTTATTTAATTTATTTATTTATTTAAATTTATTTATTTGAATTATTTATTTATTTAATTTATTTATTTATTTAAATTTATTTATTTATTTATTTAATTTAATTACTTATCTAACTTATTTATTTATTTGACTTAGTTATTTATTAATTTATTTATTTATTAAATATGTTAAGTGTTAAGTGTGAATGTATTTATAAGCGTGAATTGTAAAAGTGTCATATAAATACGTGTCATAGTTATACGTAAAAATTTAGTAAAGTATGTGGATGTATTCTTTTTATTTTTATCGCAATATGTTATCTCTATTGTATTTAGTTTATTCTATGTATTTTGACGAATCGTGTTCTGTGATATGCCATCTGACTATGACTAGTTCATTATATTTAGATTTTATAAACTGACGAACTGTTACAGCTAATAATGTTATTTAATACATAAGAAATGCAATAAGTGAATGGTAATGTAAGATAACAAATATATAATACTGATTAATATTTTAATTATTATAACTATACATGTACATGTAATTGTAAGAATTTCGTCTTTGATGAATAGACAGTGTATCTGTCTATCTATCTCTCTCTCTATCTCTCTCTCTCTCTCTCTCTCTCTCTCTCTCTCTCTCTCTCTCTCTCTCTCTCTCTCTCTCTCTCGACTCCCCGCCTTCTTTCCGGTAAGTTGAGAACAACTTCGCTTCTCACGTAAACACAGAAAATTCTGATTGTATTTCACTCTGAGGAGTGATTTTTTTATAGCAGAAAAGATCCTCCAAGAGGCTCTCACGCTCACGCCAAAAAATAACATATGCTTTTTATGAGCCTGGATGGGAATTCCGCTGAATCGCTATTACATAACCTCAAACTAACCTCAAAACAACAAAACATCAACACTGAGTGAGGATCTGGAGGGCGTCGTCATACGTTGTCGCACACATCGGATGCCTTACGGGTACGAGAGACTCTCCGACTCCGATTTTTACACTTCAAGCTAACAAGTTTACCGGAGGACGATTGGAAGAGTTAAGAAAAAGAATTTTTTGGAGGTTAGAGTTCCTACATCTCTCTATCTCTCTCTTCTTTCTCTCTGTATTGCCGCTGAGTTGACCTAGCAACGTCGCTTAGCAAACATTTTCGGTGACATCCACCAGATGCCAATATTGGCAGCTAGGTCTTCGTTTAGTCAATAGATGGCTGGACTATCGAACTTAGCAGCGCGAATATTTAAATTATTTTTAGTAGAAAGTCTTTTTCTTAGTTTTTTTAATAATCTAGTCTGTGACAGATTCTTAATAATCATTTTTTTGTAAATAGCTCCTCTAGCGTATATACCTCCGAAATAAATTTAAACATTAATTTTAAACCGCATAGTTAATTAGTTATTGTAAAATAAGTCAAAATCTGACTATACGTTGACCATTTCTGACTACACGCACATTTGCACTACTGACTTTTCCGGCCTGGTCTGACTATACTCAAACTTACTACGTGTCTTTCACATAATGGCTAACGTATCTTGTTCTAAATGTAAGAAGATTACAAGAAGAAATACTATTATACGTAGTTGTTATGTATGTCTAAAATCATACCATGATGTATTTTATAGTATGATAGCATCAGACAAAGACAGGTTTATTTGTCAAGGCTGTAAAATTAGTAGAGCGAATAAAATCAGCTATAAAATACGTGATAACAACAAAACACCTAATTTTTCCAATCATGCTGGTATACTAAACAGTACAGACACTACAGACAAATCAATTTTGGAGAGCTCTAGTAACAATAATAAATTGTTGAATAATGTTAGCGTGAGAAATGCACTTACTGCATTCACACCCACGATTGCGTCGTTAAAACCTAATGCAGTGGAAAAACAAACTCTTGATATTTCATCTCAGGCATTGAATGGTATAAATTACTGCACTCTGCCATCAAGCATGCTCGATTTATTTGACAAACAGTTTCTAATTCTTTCAGCAGCAATAGACGAACTTAAATCCGTTGTGGTGAAAAATGCGATTTTATGAGGAGATCCTAAAGTTTCGTAACGAATCCTTGCTTAAGATGGAACATGCGCGTATTTCTTATTATCAGGGTAGACTGCTGGGAAAACAGCAAAGCGATGTATGGAGGAATTGCGCAACTTGGGACTTCTCTCTAAATCTAGAGAGGGGCTAAATGGGTTCACGTCGGAGGAACTTAATACTCACTTCGCGGGCGTCCCCATGACTGCTGATGAAAATCACGAAGCTATGGATGATACGAGGGTAGTTCAATAAGTCTTTAGAATAAAGTATAAAAACAATTTTTTTTGGGTAAATTTTTTTTTATTTTTCAACATAATCTCCTTGGAGCTCTATAGACTTGGTCAATCGCTTTTTAAGTTTTTTTAATCCTTCAGAAAAGTGCGTTTTCGGAAGTTCCTCAAAATAAGCACTTACAGAGGCAATGACGTCTTCGTTGTCCGTAAATCTCTGTCCACCGAGACATTTTTTCAAGTTTGGAAATAAGAAAAAGTCACTGGGGGCTAAATCTGGTGAATACGGTGGGTGTTCGACCAATTCGAATTTTAGTTCTTCAATTTTAGCCATTGAAACGAAGCATGTGTGAACTCGGGCGTTGTCGTGATGAAAGAGATTTTTTTTTCTCGCCAAATGTGGTCGTTTTTTTTTTAATTTCTTCTTTCAGCTGCTCTAATAATGATGCATAATACTCACCAGTAATTGTTTTACCCTTTTCCAAGTAGTCAATAAGTATAATTCCACGTGCATCCCAAAAAACTGTAGCCATAACCTTACCAGCTGACTTTACGGTCTTTGCCTTCTTTGGAGCTGGTTCGCCTGTGGAAATCCACTGTTTGGATTGTTCCTTTGTCTCAGGAGTGTAGTGGTGTATCCATGTTTCATCCACAGTCACGAATCGACGAAAAAATTCCTCAGGATTCCGACTTATGCGCGCCAAAAGAGCCTCAGAGGCGACCACTCTATTGCGTTTATTCTCAGCTGAGAGCAAACGCGGCACCCATCTTGCCGATAGCTTTTTCATGCCTAATTTTTCATGTAGAATTGAAACAACTGCACCTATAGATATCCTTGTGGCCTCAGCTAACTCACGCACTTTTAATCTTCTATCCTTCAACACCATATCGTGGATTTTATTTATGATTTCGGGAGTAGTTGCTTCTACGGGCCTTCCTGAACGTGGTTCGTCACTTATTGATGTACGACCACGCTTAAATTCATTTACCCAGTTATAAACCGTTGCTAAGGCAGGGGCAGATGTGCCATGAACTGAGTCCAATTCATTTTTTATCTCATATGGAGTTAAACCCTTTAAATGAAAATGTTTAATTACCGCTCTGAACTCGTTTTTTTCCATTTTTCTTAACAAGCAATTTTTTTTTCAATTGGTTATAAAAACACGTATACTCAGAAGATGTGGACTGTGACTGCACCATATATCTAGTCGGGAGTGGTGCTGACTGAAAACAGATGATTTGGAGCGATTCGCGCGCCATCTGTTGGTCATTCTAAAGACTTATTGAACTACCCTCGTATAATGACATCGGCCAGTGATGACGGCTTTAAATTACTGCCAGTAAGTATAGCAGATGTCGTACTTGCGATCTCGCATTTCTCCTCGCAAGCGAGGGGCGCGGATGACATACCGCAGAGCGTAGTTGCAAAGGCATTGCCGGTAATCGGACAGCACGTTGTGAACCTGTTTAACGCTTCCCTGGAAAAGGGAATATTTCCAAACCTATGGAAGGGGGCACGAGTAGTGCCACTTAGCACTATTTATTTATTTATTTGTTTGTTTGTTTGTTTGTTTGTTTGTTCGTTCGTTCGTTCGTTCGTTCGTTCGTTCGTTCAGTCCTTTCGTTCGCTCGTTCGTTCGTTCGTTCGTTTGTTTGTTTGTTTGTTTGTTTGTTTGTTTGTTTGTTTGTTCGTTTGTTTTTTTGTTTGTTTATTTATTTTACTGATCGACAAGAACAATAACTTTAAAAAAATATGCAAGTATTTATTAGTATGAGTAATGGAAAAAATTGTTAAATATATGTATGTAATTTTAATTATATGTCTGATAGATTTGATGACTAAATTACGAATTATGTTTACATTTTTTATGACAGTGTGCAATATTTTATGTCAACCTGACTTCGAGTACGTTTCTGCTGAAATTATATGTGATATTATTTTATACTAAGAATTAAATCTAAACCATGTTTTGTAATATTTACAAATAAACATTAAATCTATCTATCTCTCTCTCTCTCTCTTTCTCTGTCTCTCTTTCTCTCTCTCTCTCTCTCTCTCTCTCTCTCTCTCTCTCTGTCTCTCTCTCTGTCTCTCTCTGACTCCTTCTATTCCTTACTTTGCGTGCCGTAGCACGCTTTACTTCGACTGCTCTATGTCCCTTATGCTTGCTGGAATATACAAAAGTGTTACATACATGTTATATGTGTTTTTTGCCCGGAGAGACATTGTGATGCTTTAGAAGAGAATACATTATTTCTGCATGAGCAATAAAACCGTTAGAGTATATGTTAACCACTTAAAATAAAAAAATGTTTCTGTTCATATTTTATTTAATATTTGTTTCATTATCATCTTAAGGGGTAACATCACTGTAATAGCGAAATAGAATCGTTTTTTAGGTATTTTTTTGAATGGAAAAAAAGGTTATAAAGAAATGATATTTGGATATATTATCAGTCCAATATTATAGTAAATTTAAAAAATAGCGTTTTCAGAAGCGCTACGTGGCACGCAGTGTACCAATCGCACATTTAAACCTGGAACAAAAAAATCCACTTATTCTTGATGTTAATAGCTAGTGAATCACGTAAGGGATTTTGAAAATATTGATTTTTGCAAATTTGGCAGTGAATTGAAAATAAATTAAAAATTTTCATGCAAAAAAGGAACATTAATGTTTATAAAAATGGTTTAAATCAATTCATTAAAAATCCCCGACGTGATTCACTTCGAAATATAATAATTAAGATATTGTTAAAATTTCAAATGGATTGGATGAAAACTGTTCAAGTTATTCTGCGTGCCTGTTGAGAAACACTCGTTTCGAGAAAAATCAACTTAAAGATTCAAAATCAGCTTCGGACTTAAAAAAATGAGGAAATCATTTAAAGAAAATTTTTTACCATTAGTCTGCAATACCAGGACAATGAAGCTGCCCTTCCAAACGCAAATTCTCCTCCTCGTCTTCTTTTCTTATCGCTTTTATGTTCGATCGCGCCTCTTTCGCTGCATCGGACAGAGAGCGCTCAGTGTGTCTGATGCGCTTTTCGTCGGCTTCACAACAAAAATTGCAAGCCTGCAGACCTATATCCATCTCCAGAGCTTTCATAATTCGAAGGACACATTTCAGGCCATCATTAAAATTGCACACTGCAATATCCAGAACTTTCTTGGTACTCGAGTACGATTTCGGAGCCAAGTTCCAAATTGTGGCTTTGAAACTTTCGTTGCTGTTCTGAGTATAACCTCCTAAGCAACGGTGCATCAACTCATCTCGACTCAACTCTGTATAAACAGGCTCAATGGCTTCGCAAACTTCTTCAGGAAGTGGCTATTCATGGTGAAACAGGTCCACCGAACCTTCAGCTTGTACGATTTTCCAAGCACACCAGGAATCTGAACAATTATCGTGCTGAGGATTGTCGTCGGTCGATATTTTATGATACAGAGTTTCCCAGATTACATTCCTCATTTTCTCTATGCAATTCGGATTCCTCCGTATTGCCAAACCATAATAAATTGTTAATTTATCAATCAACTTATTTGTTAATTTTCCTTTTCCTGCAAGGCCTTTCGTCTTTTTTTTACATTTCGAAGACGCGTTCCAATTCTTTTCTGTACATGACCGATGCACTCTGTTTTTTGTACTTCAAAATTAGTGTACGGTTTAGAATCCAGTACGCCTTTGAAAGTTTCGCTGTCACCATCACCAACATAATTCACATACTTTAGGCCGTGGAAACTGTCGAAACGAGAAAAACATTTCAATAACAGCATCTACCTCCATTTTACCAGATGAACCTTCATGATTTGCTTGACATAAATCGGCGTATTATGCATACCATTTTTCGCATTCAGATGTTTCTGTTTTATTTTTCCAGTGCTCGCAAGACTTACAATATTTAGATTTTACAGTCAGATCGACGATTTTTCCAGTAAGCCATCCAATCAAAGATACAGCTCCAAAAAGCGACGAATACCCTCGTTTCCTACAAAAATCATCTCCTGAAACGATAATCCCTTGAGATTGACCATTTTCTTCGCTCTATCGTCTCTCCTCTTGTTCAGCTTGTTTTATACTTTCATCACGAACTGTTGATGTTGCTATTGAAATGACATTCACTATTTTATCGTAGAAAGATTGGAAAACAGGAGGTGGTAATTCCATAAATTCATAAAATTTCATCATTCCATTCAGTCCTACTCCTATCAGTCGCATTGCTAACACCATCCGACGATTTATTTCATGTGCATTCTTTATAAATTTACTGTAAGCTATAACAATTTCTGGACACTTTGGGCAAACAATCACAATTTTGAAGCCCAAGCCCCGAGACCTTCTTTCATGAAAAGTTATATTAGAACCGCACGGTTTACACTCACATGATCAGAAATTGCAGAAAATACTGCCAAAAAGTTAATGATTCGGTATCCAAATGTATAATTTACATCTAAATCGTCCTCGGATGTCTTTAGCTTTTTTGCCGATGCACTGACGCCACTGTAATTATCTTCAGCTTCGTATCGATTCATCGGGCGATTCGCTGATTTACGGCTACGATGCCATGTTGGATTCTTTTTCGTGCCTTTTTTTCCTGCGTACACATTTTCTTTTTTCATTTTACTCAACGTAATAATAAATAATTAAAACATTCACAAAAATATAGTTTCGAAAGCGAAAATGACAGCGTCTTTTTCTTACGATATACAGACGCTACACTAACGTACTTGGTTTTGAAACTAGCCTAACTGACTTATAATAGCTTAAGATCGACATCTATAAGAGCATTAGGGAAGTTTGTGAATAATAGGCAAGCCATAATGTCGTCGTTCTAACCAGGTATATACCTCTCGCAGATAAGCGATAGGCCGTTTCGGAGCGGCCAAAGACGGTCGGTATATGTCCATAAAAATTTCAAATAAAATTTTTTTTTTCGGGATGGGACTAATTGTACCATATTCTAGAAGGTTCAAAGCATGTTTTAAGCCAATAAAAAATCGATTTTTTGAAATTTCTACACTGGTGTTACCCCTTAACCCTTTCAGGGGCAGTGGTACGTATACGTACCACCTTTTTGCTTTCAGTTTTTTCTGTATTTCGGACGTATTTTTCAGTGCTCCTATGCGTGTGAGTACTTTTTGGACTCTTTAGATGATAAGTTATAAGTTTTGTATAGAAAAGTATGCAAATTTATTTATTTATAATAAATAGTTATAAACAATTGAATCACAAAAAACTCGTTTTTCTTCGTAAAAAATCGTTTATTCTTGAACGAAAAACTCTAGAGCTCTGAATTTTTTTTTATCTGCAGTCCGTGTCCAGCTCTATAATATATATTTTTTTCAAATTTTTAGCACGCTAGTTTTTTTGATAAAATTTTTGAAAATTAAAAATATGACCAAATATAGTTTCCATATTGAATCCGCCATTTTGAATTTTAAAAATTTGACGTCAGAATCGTAATCTGCGACCCCGAAAACCCCTATACACAAAGGTTTATCCCAACCGGCAATAAAACCACGAATTTAACCTAAAATAGTGGCCATATTGGATCCGCCATCTTGAATTTTGTAATTCTGACGTCAGATTCGTATTCAGCGACCCCGAAAATCATTATACCACTAATGACTTTAAATGTATGTACAGAAGAAAAATGTGCCCCTGAAAGGGTTAACTAAAAGTGTGAAAATATATTTATCGATTTTATTTTTCATAACATAGTCAAATCAATTTTTGCAGAGTAATAATAAAATTAAAGGGCTATATTATTTTATAACTGCCGTTTTCATGATAAAATAGCCACACGGAAAAGAAATAATATTTAATACATATTTGAAGGGCATTTGCATTATGCTTTGTCAAATGTGTGGTTGGCAATGTTGCCAACAAAGCGCAAGCAATGCATTGCATATTAAAATAATTAAATTTTGCTCAATTTAAGATTTAATTTTTAAGCATGCTGTACGTTAAGTACATTAGGAACAAAGGTAATATTAAAACAATTTCCTTCTTACTAATGTTTTGCAAACACGGTTTCATTTCGGTATAAACACCCATATAAAAGAGGGAATTTGTTGATTAAACGAGTTTATTATTTTTGCCAGTTGAGAAAGCAATTTAATTATTGCTCGTTCAAATTTTTATTATATCTAGCCCTCTAAGTCTTTATATATGACGACAATAACAAATAATGTTATAAAACATTTTACGTGTGTTCATAAGTATACACACTTTTTTATTATAAACTAGATACGCTCCCCTGCGTGCTTCGCGCGTCAATCCCCTGTGATATATATCATTAATCGTGGTCTTAGGATCCAGATCAAAAGTAAATACCATTGATGTCTTAACTTCCGTTCTTTACCAGAAGAAATTATCATCCGACTTCTGCATAACTTGAGATATATACGGGGTGTCCATAATTAAGATATATGTAGGGTGTCCGAAATAATATATATAAAGGAGGTCTTCAATTAAGACATGTATAGGATATCCGTAATACATATATATATATATATATATATATATATATATATATATATATATATATGGGATATCAGTAATTGGAACATATACAGGGTATCAGTAATTAGAACATATACGGGGTGTTCGTAATCGTCTGTAGTTGGCAATGCTATTTTTATTAAGAAAACTGCGTCGTACAAGTTTGTAGGTGACACGATCAACAAAAAGAAACCGCTGCCAATTGATTGGCACTTAGCTTCCTCAAAATTTATAAATTGTTCGAATATGAAATTGTTTGTATAGGTAATAATCGGCATTACCCACACCGAATATTAGTTCTTTGACGATGCTCGCAATAAGTGCGATGATAGCCCGGTTGAACATTGCTTTATTGTTCTCATATGTTTCGGTAAGTAGAACTATATATACATATATGTGTGTGTGTGTGTATGCGTGTGTGTGTATGTATACGATTGCACCTTCGTTATAGCAGAGTGACAGAGCCACACCCTGGGTGAACGTCCAAGTTAACCATTGCTATGCTCAGGTAGTACTTGAATGGGTGACTGCCAGGGCACACCGTCACTAATGCCACTTCATCCAATCGCTTAGATGATGTTTCACACTCAACACAGTAAACGGGACGCGTCCTGATACAAGTACTCTCCACTCCATAGGCATAACCCTGGGTGAATACGGGATGTGATTAGGTAATATAAAGGTATAGAATAAATAACTATCAGACACTTACTAGACCAAAAGGCTGCAGACCGTACAATAATATATACATATACCTTATCGATTTCAGAAAATTGTAAAATAGAAAAGTCGTTATAAGAAAAACGAGTTGATAAATCTTTAGACTTCTTCTTACTTTAGAATATTCATCAAAAAATGAAAATATGAGCCCTGTTAGGTAAAAAAATACCCTGCCATTTTCGAGATATAAGCGATCAAAAAAATTCAAAATATACATAACCTCTAATATCTCGAAATATAATAGTCGTTCTGATTGCAGCGACAAAATATCGATTTTTTTACAAAAAGATTTTCTTAACTTCAAAAGAAAAATTAATAGCCTAAAAAATGTTGTGGAATATTCTTCTCCATATCACTAATAATCTCTATTTTTTTAAAATTTTCCTTATTACATTTATCAGATATAACTGTTCGAAAAATGATGACGATTTCGCGAATAACATAAAAAGACTATGCTCTTTCAAATGTATTATTACTTAATCGATGATATTATTTATAATGTATCAAGAAAAACGGAAAACTACAACTCACAAATCAAAAAACTGTTGAAAAAATAAATAAAGCACACACACACACGCACACACACACATGCCCACGCACGAACGCACGTACATACATGCATACAAACGCATAGACACACGCACATATGCACGCATGCAAGCACGCACACTCACACATGCATACACATATATCCACACATACGCATATGCACACACATGCACGCACACATATACACACACACATACACACACATATACACACACTTGCCCACATAGGCACACACGCACACACATATTCATACACACACGCACACACTCACCCACAGACGCACACATACGCACACATGCACACACACATATACATACACACACACACACACACACACGCAGACACGCACACAGAATTAATTCTTATAAATCCTCAGATATGTCATTTTCTTCGACTTTAAAAAACCTTTAATTACTCTGTAAAAATTTTTTTTGATTATATTCTTTCGAAGGTGCCATTAATTTTTGAACAAATTGTTTTAGTATTTTAAAAAAATTATTTGTATTTACGAATAAGAATAATAAAAAAGAATTTAACGAAAAACTACTCGGATTATTTGGTAATACATATCAAATGGAGTCAAATAACCGTCGAAAGAAATTGGTTGATTCATCATGTAACCTGGAATTGTGTGAGGAACAAAGTTCCTTTAATAAATATGGTATTGAAAATAGTAATTTTTTTGTGGCGTGTAGGATCAAGATTTTGAGGTTTTGGAACGGTAAAATTAAAGATATTATTAAGTATTGATAGCGTTAAAGTTATCAGAATGATTACTTTTAAACATAAAAAGTTTCCTGGGCTCGTAAACAAAATTTTTTTTGGGTTTAACCCAGGCGTACTCCATTAATAATAATAATAATAATAATAATAATTCTTTATAATAATTTAAAATCTATAAAAAGTTTCACATATCCTGTACAAATTAACCTTCCCAGTGACCTTAGCAATATACAAAAAATTCTAGGGGGTATCATAGTGATCAAAGAATGGCATCCCCGATAAATAGTTAGGATGGACACAAACGTACGTACGTATGTACATACATACATACATACATACATACTTGCATGCATACATACATACGTACATACATATGAAATATATGTAAACAGTTTTTTTTAAATTAAAAGTTGAAATCATCAATAATTAAGTTCAAGATATGCAGAAACAATTTTTTAAATTATTCAGGATGACAAGTATTTAATTAGAGAGTTATCTCTCTAAGTATATTACAGAATTAAATGAAGTCACGTTATTTTGTTTAAAACCGATCAAAGTACAAATAGGGGTGCGCAACCTTGCGCGCTGTGCCAAATTGTGCCTTTTCCAATATTAAAACTTTCCTTTTACTTGTTCGTTAAAATTATTTTTACAATTTGTTTGTGTGTGCGTGTGCCTGTGCTTGTGCGTATGTGTGTGTGCATGTGCGTCTGCGTGCATGAGCGTGTGTATAAGCGTGTACGTGTACGTTGCGTGTGCATATGCGTGCGTACGTATGCATGTATGTATTGTTGCCTCAGGGGGTGTGTGGTATCGGAGTAACACCCACAAGCGCACATACTGCCGTGAGACCTGCTCTCAGCCCGAAGGTGCGGCAGATGTGATGTCACGAACATCAGTGACGAATGGGAGAGATACTGGGTAACGAACCCGAAGCCCTGCGTGGTTAGTTGCTTACACGGGCGTCAAGCGCAGTCAATTTCATGGATCTAACTTAAATAAGAGAAAGCCGTCGGCGTTTGACTTGGAGCATCGACACTGCGCAGCCAACCACACCATCCATAGATGGCGGCAATAATTAGCGCGATCTAGCGATCGTCAGGAGGAGCAACCAACTTTAGAGGCTTCTAAAAGCGGGAGGCATGCTTGATATCGAGCTAGACAGGATTACGGGAGCCCCCTTGAAGCCACAACATTTGTTGATACTGCGCTACTTCCTCATAAGCCGTCGCTATCACAAGCTAGCCTTGGTCGGAACGACTCTTGGGAACGACTCGCTGGACAAACAAGTGAGGGTGGCCATCAGGAGATGGCTTCGGCTCCCCGCCGACACTGCCACGGCATACTTCCACACTCCATGTGACATAGGAGGTCTGGACATTCCTTCGATCACAACGACTGTCCCTGGCTTGATGATGTCACGTCTCATGTCAGTGGAGACGCCCTCATCCCTGCGATACGTGATGTCGCCCGTTCTAAACGGGTCGACATACGCCTAGAGTGGGCTAGGAAAGCACTCACGTTGGATGGCGATGTTCTCAATACCAGGTTGAAAACGGACAAGTGGTAGGCTCGGAGTCTCTACAGCTTTGTCAGTGGTAACGAGTTAAGAAAGTGTGGGAGGCATAAAATTTCGAACACATGGATCGACGCCGGCAGTTTCGGCGTACCCGAGCGTGATTATATTTACTATCATCACATACGGGTAAACTGCTTACCCACCCAGATAAGAACATCAAGAGAACCCCGCAGGAACCAGCGGGACGTGAGGTGTCGTGCCGGCTGCAACATTACTGAAACAGCCGCATACATCATCCAGGGATGTTTCCGGACACATGGCGGAAGTGTCAAGCGACATGATGCCGTGTGTCGGGTCGTCAAGAGTGGGAAGTAGCGGAGGAGCCCCCCATTGAAACATCTGAAGGATTGTGGAAGCCTGATCAGGTTGCTACAAAGATTGATCGCGTATACGTGATAGACTCGCAGGTAGTTAGCGGCTCGCAATCGCTTGACACCGCACATGAGACTAATGTGACGAAGTACAGGGACAACCGGGATCTCGTCACCACCGTAAAATCTTGGCGTGGCAAGTCCTATGAGACCGTCAAATTCTGATCGTGTACTCTTTCATGGAGGGGTGTCTGGTCGGCAAAATCCGTTGACTTTCTGCTGGAGATTCGGCTATCGAAGAGACTCTTGGCGGGCATAACGAGTAGGTGTAGGATAGATGTGGTAGTGTTACATAATGAGCGGCGGGACCACGGCCCGTAACACCAAGCGTGCAATGGACGCAGGCATTTATCATCAGGGATTTTTTTTTGTGAGTCGGACCCGAAATGATTGACTGGTGCATGCATTGGAGGTGCCACTGGTAAGCCTTTCGGGGGAGTGCGTAAGCACAGAAAACTCGGAGGGCTGGGTGATTGCCCGGGCCAGCCTCACACACGGGAGCGCAACACAATAAAAGCATGCGCGTTCCTACGCTGATGAAGAAGCATTTTTTTCTCTTCTCTCAAATCCCCTGCCTGTTCATCCTTAAAAAAAATATGTATGTATGTGTGTATGTATGTACGTAAGTGTATGTATATGTGTGTATATGTATGTATGTAAGAATGTATGTATGCCTGTGTGTGTGTATGTGAATGTATGTACGTATATATGTATGTATGTATGTATGTATATATATGTATGTGTGTGTGTGCGTGCGTGCGTGCGCGCGTGTGTATGTATGTGTGTGTGTGTGAATGTTTGCGCACGTGCGTGCGTGGGTACGTGTGTATGTGTGTGCATGTGTACATATATATGAAGACATATTTTGTGTCCATCCTAACTATTCAGCAGGAATGGCATTACTAAGGTCACTGGAAAGATTAACTTCTACAGTACTTAATGTAGAACTTTAATGCTATCAATACTTAACAGTATCTTAAATTTTATCATTCTAGAACAGCAGAAGCTTGATCCTACGCGTCACAATAAATCACTATTTCAATACCATATTTATTAAAGGAACTTTGTTCCTCACACAATTCTTGGTAACATGATGAAAGAACAAACTTTTTTTGAGACTAATTTCACTCCTTTTGACATGTATTATCAAATAAGCCAAGCAGATTTTCGTTAACTTTTTTTTCAATAAATTTTTTTTAAAATATTAAAAAAAATTTTTTAAAATAGCTCTTTGAAGGAAAGTAATAAAAAAATTGTGAACAGAAATATTAAAGGTTTTTTTAAGTCGGAAAATGAGGCATCTTACGATTGACAAGAATGGAATTGTAATTTGATGATTACCAAAACGAGCCTTTAAGTATTAAGGGGAAGGGCAAATTTTTGTTTGAAAGCTGGTCAAAAGTCGGAGAGATTCGTTAAAAATGGTTAAGATTAAAGCTCTATGGATGTTTTTAAAAGTATCATGTTTTTGGCCAATTTCGAAAATTCAAAAAATTCTAGGGGGTATCATAGTGAATAAAAGGGACTGAAAATTAATTTTATTTTTTTCTCATAACTGAGTTATAGCACCATCCCAAATCTAGGTTTATCTGAAAATATACATCTAAAACTATCATTGAAATTTTTTTCAACAAAATTGCTTGTGGCGCTCATCTTTAAATTTCATTGTTGGACCAATCAAAATCATCAAATTTGGTGATACAGAAAATAGTATGATATTCTGCATCAAATTTTCTTTCCAAAACACACAGACTGAAGTACTTTGCCTTTTATAGTTCTCGAGATAAAAATACATACATTTTGAGAAAAATGAAAATAATGCAAATAATCATGTTTTTCAGCTTGGCATAAATCCTGACCAATTGAGGTTAGGGTTTGAATTTTTTTACATATTTTGGGTATGAAAGACATCATTTTCTTAAAGCTTCAAAGTATTAAAATTTTTCTCTTGCTCACTTGACGTGAAATCACCCATATATATGAGTCATTCTTTGATAGAAGGGACACCCTCATGATCCAACACTGTAATACATTTAAAAAATCGTGAGTATGCTAAACAATTTCCTTTTACTATCTACTTTTTGTTACTGTGTGGCATTTTAAAAAATCCAATGTAGCGGCTCAAACTTGGAATGTTCGTGAAAACTTTCCTGAATTTGACGATATCTCGCTCAATATTGATGCTACAATTTTTTTGAGTCGAGAAATGGATTCAGCGTTGATTTGACATGACTATATGGTTTCACGCCCGTAGATCGCCTTGAGATGCCCCACTGATTTTTTTGAAATTTCTGTTTTACACTTTTCTGAAAAAGTACCTCTTAACCTTCAGCGACCTTGGAAACAGCTGATACGGTCAGATCAAAGTTCAAAACTCGTATTGAACATGAAACGCTTGTTAATCCTAATTAAATAACTTTCCAAATCTACAATTTTGCAAAATTTCGAAAATGAAAATTTGGATCTTGAAATGACCTTGAAAATATGAATTTGATCTTGAACGTGATACTATATGTGCATATCAAATTCACCGCTTTTCTGGCCTCAACAAAATTTTAGCATCAATATTGAGCGAGATATCGTCAAATTTCGGAAATTTTTTACGAACATTCCAAGTTTGAACTGCCGTATTGCAGCCACAATATTGGATTTGTTAAAACACCACACAGTGACAAAAAGTACATAGTAAGAGAAAATTTTTAAACATACTCACTATTTTATGTGTGTTACAGTCTTGGATTCAGCATGTGGCCCTTCTATCAAAAACTGACTCATATGTATAGATAGCATATATAATTATATAAAATCATATACGATCTTATATAACCAAATATAATTGTATATATGGTTAAAATCTATATATTAGTTATATATAATCATATAAAATCATATATGTTTATATGTAAATGTACAGGAAATTATATATAACTATATATTGTTATATGACTTTTTTTCCCGGGCATTGGACCTTTCTCCCTACATGATTAAATATATTTTTATGTTAAAATTATTTGATTTTCGTAAGCTTAATAACACCCGTTTTAATATTATGTAAATATATAAAATTAAATAAATATATAAATATATAGTCACCAAATATATACTTTGTACAACTAAATATTTAAATAAATAGTTTTATTTAGAGTTCCTTTTAGCTGGATCTTTTGATAAGATTTATACACAGCAAACCGACAAAAAAAGTATAAAACGCCACAAGGGGTTATAACAGTGCATTCACAGTAGCGAGTGTCCGAGTGAAATTCTCCCATGTATCCCAGCATACAAGTAACACGAGTGAACCCTGCAAATTGGCCCCATGCGCCAGCTTTGCCAGAGGAGCACTCGTATTCCGGGAAATTTTCTCGCGTCCGAGAAGGTATCCGCGTGCGCTAGCCTTGATACAGGAACATCCGTCCGCGCGTATGCTAACCCGCGGAAACGAGAAAAAATTCCGAAATACACGTGCTCCTGTGGCAAAACTGGCGCACGGTGGTCGACTACCAGGGTACACTCGCCATACCCCTGGGCGGGGGTGCTTGCTAAAATTTCCCTGGCGATCCTATAGACAGCCTCGTATTTTCGACCAACTCGGAAGGTCGCTCCAGCGCACCCTTGAACACGAGGGTACCGCGGGGACGCGAGTGGCCTCGCCTATGCCACACCTATGCCCGAGCACGACCCGCGTGCTTTTGTGTAACCCCTTCAGCGCGGGGGCTATCGCGAGGGCAAGAGCGTGAGACGCGCGAGTGGGCACAGCCTCGATACATGCGAGTTTGATTACGCACTATAGTCCGCCCGGTGACCGAAGCGAACCTTGCGCGTGTAAAGCAGACCGCTCCTGATCACTCAAGCCTCTTCTCGAACGCGAGGCAGTACGCATGAACGCGAGGCCTCCTTCCCACCCCCTACATCCGCAGGGCGCATAACTCGTGCTGGAACTCCTCCTTGCGTTTGAGGGGCGCTCGGGCCTCTTCTGTAACGCGCGGCAGTACGCAGTGAGCGCTCGGCCTCTCGCCTCCCTCTCGTACGCGGGGCGCACCGTTCTTGCTCGGATTCCAGCTTAATGGGTGCCCGCGCTCGAACTCGAGCTTGGGATGTGCTCGCGTTCGCGCCCCAGCTCGGGATGCGCCCGCGCTCACGATGAGCTTGGGATGCACCCGACGTCGGGGTACGCTTGCGCTCGCGCCCGAGCTCGGGATGCGCCTCCGCTTGCGTCCGAGCTTGAGATGCGCCCAAGCTTCAGGTGTGCCCGCACTCGAACCCGAGCTTTCGATGTGCTCGCGTTCGCACCCGAGCTGAGGACGCACCCAAACTCGGGTTGCGCTCGCGCTGCGCCAGGGCTTAAGGTGCGCCCGCCTCGACCCTGAGCTACAACGCTTGCGCGCGAGGCTAAATGCGGGTGTACCTCGAGTACGAGGGTAGCCTAATAGGTAACCGTTAGTGCACGAGGACAGCACTCATTAGTTATTTATATACCGCTATCAGCGGCAAGCTACTTTTATTTTAAAGTAGTTTTTTACACAAATATAGTTCAAGAGAATACACTGATGAACGGTATATAATAACCTAACGCCACTTATACGCCATCCAGCACATGGTATTCAAATTGTGCTTACTGTAACTCGCTACGACGAGTTAAAAATTATTTTGTATATATTGTTATTATTATTACCACAGACGATGCTGGCAGTATATTTATAAACATGTATATACAATGTTTTTTTTAAAAAATCTCGTACGAACTTAAGTCCATATTTCTCGGGAGAAGTGTCTTGAAAAATAAAAAGTATTTCTCATGTGACAATTACTATGATTAGAATAATATTTGACACTTTATTTGACAAATATAATTTTGCTGAAATATTTTGATCTGGTATATCAGTGGAAGCAATAAAACGTTAATATCTCGAAAAGACACAGATATTTATTTATAAAATATTTTTATTTATACCTATAACTGAGAGAAAAAATTAGTAACCATTACTAGACTGTCTAGTAAACCCAATAGGATGTAGGTCAATTTTACTCATTACTATACTATGAAATTTACGACTGAATACTAGACTTCTTGTTTTGAGGGCCAATTGTATCTTATTTTGTTTGTACGAGACTTAGTACTAGGCATGATTGTAATGTTTACTATCTTGCTAAGGAATAGATACTATATTGTAACTTACATATAAAGGTACACTGAGAAAAGATTGAGTTCACATGAAACCATACATATTGCTGTCGTAGCTACATTAAGGTTCTCGGTGATATTGTCCGGTTGTCACAATAAAATAATATAGCTGTGAGAGCAATAACAAAGTATTGTTGAAGCAGCAGTTTAGAGACATTGAATTAAGTAAAATAAAATAAATAAAATAAATTTAATTTTATTAAATGAATCAACCAGATTAATTTAATTAATTAAAATAATTGCACTCAGTCCTAGTTTGGCTGAGATACATTACTAATCGTACCACATTATACTTTTCTTCTGCAGTAGCTGTTATTACTTATTTTTCTCAGTGTAGTTGGTCGGTTGATAACAGCATCACAATTCTATTGATCTGTATGAAAGTCCAAAATAAATTGTTGAAATGAAGCTCAGTCAATATCATAAATTAAAACATTTGGTCGATTTGAGTATACCATTGTTCGCCAGCAACAATTGAATTTATTATAGTTATATAACATAAGCAATCAACGGATTGTTCGTGGTATCTCAGCGAGCGTTGTAGCTCAGGTTCGAGGCGGGCGCGCCTCAAGCACCGGCGCAGCGCGAGCGCAACCCGAGCTCGAGCTCGAGTGCGAGCGTAACCCAAGCTCGAGCTCGAGTGCGAGCGTAACCCAAGCTCGAGCTCGAGCGCCAGCACAAGCCGAGCTCGAGCTCGAGCGTGGGCGCCTCCCAAGCTCGGGCGTGAGTGTGAGCGCACCTCGAGCTCCGGCGCGAGCGCAGGCGCACCCCCAGTTTGGGCGCGTCCTCAGCTCGGGTGCGAACGCGAGCACATCGCAAGCTCGGGTTCGAGCGCGGGTACACCTCAAGCGTAATTATTGGTTGATTTTATTTTAACCAATACGTAACACTTTATTACATAAATTTGGCAGGTAACTTTCACTTTCGACATGAGCAGTCGACACTTACTCGCTTTGGGTTCACTCGTATTCGCCATGTCTTTTTCGTCGCTTTATCCGCAGCATACCCTAGGAGACGAATAAAAGTAAGCTTAGTGTCTAGTTTGAGTCCCAGATACATAGCCTCCGTCCTTGTCGAAACCTCCGCATCTCCCACATACATGGAGAAGATGGACTGCATCCGTTTGACGGTGAAGAGCACAATATCTGTCTTAGCGGCTGCTAAGTCGATACCGTGTTCCCTCATCCAGTTCCAGATACTGCACATCGCCTGGTTCATCACGAGACGCGAAGCCTTACAAGGGGTGCTAAAGACACCTGCCTTGACGCACGCGTTGTACATGTTCAGCAAAAGAGAGAGGGTGCTCTCACCACGATGATCTTCAATATTTCAGCTGGTATCTCGTCGGGCCCAGGCGTCTTTCCGCTCCGCATCATTTTTGAGTCGATCTACCGCTCCCCGGTGGAAAATAAGGGGATCTCACTTACGTCTGCGGTTTCCTCATTGTCCTGCCTTAGTGGGTGCGTAGAGAACAGAGTGTCCACGATTTGAGTCATGGTGTCTTCGTCGAAAGGGGGACTCCGGAGCGCGCAGAGTTTTTTGGTTAGGATCTTGTAGCCTAAGCCCCACACATCCCGATTGACTTCGTCCGTCAGATTCTTCCAGCACTGTGACTTACTCCGATTGATCTCGCGTCGGAACCATTTGTGCCCTGATTTTTGATGCGCCGATAGCAGCTCTGCCTCCTTTTCGTCTCGCGCTTTTTGCGCTCTTCTTCTGAGGCGGTTCACTTCCGCTCTTAGTAGCGCGATTATGTCGGTCCACCAGTGATCTTCGCATTTACCACATCGCGATCCCTTGCGCGACATGGATGCATCACAGGCTCGGTGAATGAGATCCATGGTCTCCTTCACTAGAACCTCTGCTCCGTCCCTGATTACTCAGGCGTTCGTTGTCGGTAAATTTTGTTCGCCTTCTAGCAGCACCTCGAATAGTTTGTCGGTGTTCAGCTTGGCCAGATTCAATCGGGGTGACTTTCGCGTGATTCCTTTCTAGGATTGGATTTTATCACTCAGCTGATAGATGATGTACTGGTCGTCGTTACCGTTGTAATCCTCCAGTACCCTCCAACCCGAGGCTCTAGGCGCTAGATTTTCGGATACAAAGGACACGTCGGAAATCGTTCCAATAAATCCTGGCCGACTGAATGCCGGCGTGTTCTCAACGTTGAGAACTATCAAGCCGAGTCTGGATACTATATCTATGATGGATCTTTCTCTGCTTTCCGGCTTTGGCATGCCCAACTCCGATGCCCGCGCATTGAAGTCGCCGTCGACAATGATCTTGCCTTTCATCTCGCGGATCGCATCATCCAGCTCGTCCAGACTCCGCCTGAATTGCTTAATACAGATGTTCGGGGTATAATAGCAGCTCGCGTAAAATACGTCTCTGCTTTTCACCCACACGAAGCCACTTCCGGCTCCATCTTCGTCCACTCTGATGGTTTGGATGTCCAAGTAGACTACTGCAGGACCCAGTTAGTCTGGATATTACGTAGGTACATTTCAGTCGAAGTACTGCTCACTGATTAGTAGCACATCAGGCTTCTTCTCAATTCTATACTCAGTCAGAAGGCTGTTGGCTAAGTAGCTTCTATGTAGGTTCGTTTAAAGGACCGTTATACGGCCCATCATTAACGCTTGCTTTGGTCTGCCTAAGCGTATCGCGGAACCCTTTACACTGTCCTGATCCTGGAGTGTGGCTCAAATGAGCCTGGCCTACTCTAAGTGCCGTGTACAAGACGCACTTTGCGTCGGCATCTCTGCAGTCTGCTCCTTTGTGGCCTTCCTCGCGACACTTGTAACATGCTTTACTTCTATCTGGGCCTCTGAAGTCGGGTACCTGATGTCCGTAACCCAGACATCTAAAACACCGCTGCAGTCGCTGCCACCTTCTCAGTCGACATTTCATGTAGCCGATTCTCAAGCGGCTCTTCTCGAGCAGGAACTCAGCCTTTTCCTGGTCCATCTCTATGATGGCCAGCCGCTGTTCCCTGCTATTGGATTTGGTCGGCGATACGCTGATCTCACCCACTGAGTTTGCTGCTTCGTCGAAGAGCCTCTTGACCGCCGCTTCCACCTCTTCTTTGGTGGTGACTCTATCGAGGTCCCTGACTTCTATGCTCGTCTTCGGTGACAGGTTCTTCACGACCCCTGTGTCACCTACTGCCTTCTTGAGGGAGTCTCCAAGGCTTCCCAACACATGGTCATTGGTTTTCGAGCCCAACTTTACCAGGACATCGCCCGCCCTGGTTTTTCTGATACGTACGTCAGTGTTTGGGCACTCTGGTGGAATCTTCTCGCGGACATTCGAAATAATGTCCGCGTAAGAGACTCCATCATTAGGGTGGATAAGGACAGCCTTGGGTCACTTCCTAGACGTCCTCCTCCTCCTCTTCTTCTTGGGAGACTTCTCAGGCTCTGTCTTCTTGTTCGCCGGTGTCTCGGCTATCGGTGGCTTCTGTTGTTGCGGGTGGTGATACACCTATTGTCGTACTTTCTCCCGCTCATGCTGCTCTTGTTAGCGCTGCAGCTGTAGCTCCTTCTGATGCTACTGCTGTGATTTCTTAGCAGCAGCTTTCTCCTTCCTGGACTAGACCGTTACAAAACCGTAGGTCTCCGACGGCCCATTGACCCTACCCTTCTTGTCAATGACTACTGACTCGGCGTTGTCAGAGTCCGCGTCTAGCGGTCGTCCCCTCTAATTTTGAGGCGGCTGCCTTGAGGTAGCCGTGGCTCCCAGAGTGTCTGTTGGGCTGTATTCTTCGATGTTGGGAAATAGACGGTCCTTCCAAGAGTCGTTTTCACCGACGATGACGACGACGACGACGATGACGATGACGACGACGACGACGACGACGACGATGACGACGATGACGACGACGACGACAATAATAATAATAATAATAATAAATGCATACTTCTAGCTGCATGTAAATGTGCTGGATCCAAGGCTTGTCGAGCTGGTTTAACTTTATTGGCTTTGCACTGATTTCCTGTGACAGTATATGTAGCTAATTCCTGATCGGTAAAAAATGCCGTTAAAATACCATTAGTGTAATCTGCAATGTATGACATCCTCACGTTTGTTAACATCGACTTCTTTAATTTGAATACTGGCTTATCCTATAAATAATATTTTATTAATGGTTTCATATTATTATCGTGGATACATAAAGGACACATTATTGCACCGAATAATCTAGAGGAAACACTTATTACATCTAATGATTTTACTAATTGTGATGTTGATGGCCGTGAAAGTTTGCCATCAGACTTTTTGGGAATAAGGATTGTAGATTTTACGCTTTTCTTTAGTTCGCTGCTATAATTTTCAATATCTATACAGTCATCGTTTTCATTGAAGCTTTCGGGTTCTAATAATACATCTAAATATATAATTTTATGAAATAAGTATAAAATATTTTTTGGATACTTTAGACTAATTAAAAATTAATAAAAGAATACTTGCCGGTGCGTCTGTGAACAGTCTTTATTCGTCATATCCGTAAAGTAATGTCTGTGTGATGATGAGGAATTTTTAATTCTTTTATCTACTATACCTATTATTTGATAAAAATGTGGAGTAAACAATTATTTAAAATAAAAATTTCAATATTATTTTTTAAGTACATATACGGGCATTAATGCCCTTAATCCAGGTAGCATATTGAAGGCCCGACCTCCATGACCGAAAAGTCCGGATAATGATTTTCTTAAAATGTCCCCGAAAAAATCGGACTGACGGGGATTCTAACCGCGACTTGAGCGTACGTTATCTTAAGAGGTACGCGTTTACAACTTGAGCAATCCATCTATCGCCCCAGTATTGTTAAAATTGTTAAAATTGAAAGAAATATTATTGACATAAACATACCATTTAAAAAAGTATTCATATTTTTTGCTTTGAATTTTTCTTCGATTTTATCTTTGTAAGATGTAAATTGCAGTTCTATGTCTTCTTTATTTTGTAACAAAACTTCTTTCCGTGCTATTTCATGCTCAAGTTCTTTCTTTAATAATACATTTTGATTTTTCACTCCTTTTAATTCTATTGCCTGGGTTTGTATCTGTTCATCCTTTTTTTGTAACGCAATCACTAGTTATTAGTCATTTTCTTCTTTATCGTAATCACTTTTGTATTATCATTGTTAGGTTCATCAGCTATGTCTGTACATATTTCGTAATTTGTCTATTCCAAAATATTAACAATTAGAACTCAGATATTTTTTGTACTATATACAAATAATTTTATTTTATAGAACATTTTATACAGAATCGATTTTTAGCAGAGTAAAACAATGACGTATTATTTCAAATTATATGAAATGAGCTCTATTGAAGTTTTATAAAATAGTGTAATAATTCATGAAGTATGATATGCTTCGTTAATTAAAAAATAAAATGTAGTAAATTGAACACATTTGTAACGTTAAAAAATATTAACTGTTTTTGTTAGATTAATCTCAGATTTAGAACAGTTACATACTATGCATTACCTTGATTTGTGCAGAAGACGTTACATTCATTTTTGATAGCAGATTTTCTTTATTTTTTTTACTTAGTAAGTTTGAATTATATTTTTTCATTTTTATATCATTGTTATCGGCGTCGCTATCTGAAGCTTTATCATTATTGAGATGTCTTTTTGAAGCTAATGTTCGTCTGTCTACTGGTGTAGGACTTAATAAACCATAGTCAAGCCTACTTTTATGTTTATACCTTATGTTGGTCCATTCTGAAAAAAAATTATGAAATCTTGTAACGCATCAGAAATGTTGAGTGTTATTGTTATTGTTATTGTCATTGTCATTGTCATTGTCATTGTCATTGTCATTGTCATTGTTATTGTCATTGTCATTGTCATTGTCATTGTCATTGTCATTGTCATTGTCATTGTCATTGTCATTGTCATTGTCATTGTCATTGTCATTGTCATTGTCATTGTCATTGTCATTGTTATTGTTATTGTTATTGTTATTGTTATTGTTATTGTGCACCATTATGCAGAGTATTCTCCAAAGGAGCATGTGCGGAAGACAGAAGCGAAGCGTCTGAGGCACGGGCGAAGGCAACTGAGTTCTCCATCCAGCTGCAAAACATATACTCCTCGGCTTTAAGGCGCACCGAGGAAAATTCTACCAGCACGATGATCGAACTTGCAGAAGATAGCATGGAATTGATTATAAAGAAGATGAAAGCCCTCGTCAAGTTCATGAGAGATGCTGCTGTATCACAGCCGAACATGAAAACGGATGTGAAGTTGAATCTGCCAGTGCTACACGAGATGCTAGACGAATTGGACGAACACCATCGAATTCACACAGCAACTCGACAGAAGACATCGGATCTGATAGAAGTCGGGCCATCGAAACCGGCAACTACTAACCCGGCCTATTCAGCAGTGGATACAAGGGCCCTCCGGGTGGTAAAAATACAGGCGGAAAAGAGTGGACTACTGTCAACAGAAAAGGTCCAAAGGGTAAGAGCAAGGCGGCAGCAACGGGACCCACAGGTACAAAAAATACCGAGAAAACAGCTACAGAAACCACCGGCAAACGCACTACTCAGCAACGGCATCAGCAGCAGTCACAGCGAACGATTAGACATATGACGGACGTGAGCGAAGCCTTCACGGACGCTCCTGAGTCTTCCGTAACCCGCAGACTATCGGTAGAAAACGATCAATGGGAGACGGCGATATCGAAGAAGAAAATGAAAAGAAGAAACAAGAAAAAGAGGATAAGTAAGGTAAGAAACGAGGTCATAGCCATCAAGCCTGCAGAGGGAAAAACCTTTGCCGAGGTGCTGCTTGCGGCAAGACAAAACCTTAAACCAGAAGAGTTTGGGGTCACGACCGTGAACGTCAAGAAGACCAAAGGTGGTGACGTTCTTGTTGAAATAACAGGAGCGGACGCAGAAAACAAGGCAAAGTTGGAGGAAGCCTTCAGAATGGCCGTGGGAGCCTCGGCACGGTGAGAAGCTTACAGCCGAAAATGACATTGGAAATGAGGGACATGGACACCTGTACGACGCCAGAAGAAGTAAAGGCCGTAGTGGCACGTGAGCGACCTGCATACAACGGACCTCTGGAAGCTAGAGTCACCCGGCCAAACAAAAGAGGACAAACTCTCGTGGTGATCACACTCCATGAAGAAGCGGCACTACAGCTGCTTAAAACCGGTAAGCTAAAGGTAGGATGGGTCAACTGTCGCATCAGGCAATACAAAATTGTGAAGCGATGCTTTAAGTGCCTCAGCTGCGGGCACGAGAGCTATGGATGCACGGGAGTAGACTGAAGCAAATGCTGCTACAAATGCGGCTCTGAAGGACACCTTGGCAAAGCATGCGCTAACGAGCCGAAGTGCTTCCTATGCTTGGAGGCTGACATACTTCAGTTGCTACCACACACCGAACATCAGAGCAGCAGACCACCAAGCAGTGCTCGAAGACCTCAAAGACGCGATCGGAAACATAGAAGGGGATAAAATAATAGCAGGAGATTTTAATGCCAAGGCGGCGGATTGTGGGGAGACTCAATCGGATGACAGAGGAGATATGCTAGCGGAATTAGCGGCAAGGCAAGGATTAGTCATTTTAAATCAAGGTACAACAACAACGTGCAGAATAACAGGTTGCAGACATACCATTGTCGACGTCTCGTTTGCCTCGGAAGGCTTGGCCACGAAGGTGATGGATTGACAGGTGCTGGAAGATGAGAACGGCAGCGATCACCAGTACATCAGGTTTGACCTGCATACCGAAACAGCAGCAAGTACTCCCGCAGCAAAAACTAAGAAGGGGCTTAGATGGAACATTGCAAGGTCAGACAAGAGACAGTTCAATTGCGCTCTGGACGAAGGGCTTAAGGGCTTGGCGGTCATACCTAGGGCTGCGGCCCCCCAAGAAGAAGCCAGACTCAAGGTGGAGATAACAATGCGCGCCATACGGCACGCCTGCGAGATGTCCATCCCAAAATAGGGACAGAGGAAAGGAAAGAAACCAGCGTACTGGTGGACCGAGAAAATTGCAGTGCTCCGCAGAGAATGCCAAAGGCTCAGAAGGGGGCTACACAGGGCCAGACGGAGGGACAGGTCCACTGAGGAACAGATCCAGACCTACGTACAGAAGAAGAAAGAGCTCCGCTTGGCTATCAGAAGAAGCAAACGTAGGTGCTGGAGAGCACTGACAGACGACCTGAACTCTGACCCATGGGGACTTGGATACAGGATCGTCACGCGCAAACTAGGAGGCTCCACGAAGAGTTCACCAATGGGTAAGGATTTGATGGAAAAAGTAGTGGATGGTCTCTTCCCAACCCACGAGAAAAGAACATCAGGCAACACAACACCCGAAAATAACGACGTCCCGCTTTTCACCGCAGCCGAGATGGCAGCCTCCCTACAATGCCTGAAGAAAAGGAAAGCTCCGGGTCCAGACGGAATACCCGCAGGTACTCCTCGACATGTACAACACATGTTTGAAAGCAGGATACTTCCCCTCTCGTTGGAAGGAAGCAAGGCTCGTGCTCATAAACAAAAGAAAAGGTCAGCCGGATTCTTGATCATCCTACAGACCCCTTTAAATGCTAGACAACGCAGGAAAGCTCCTGGAATCGCTCCTTCGGTCCCGGCTCCAGGTAGCCGTTTCGGCAGCGGGAGGCCTAGCGTGGCGCCAGTACGGATTTAGAAGAGGACGATCAACAATTGACGCAGTCCGGGAAGTGATCGATGCTGCAAAAGGCATGGAGCAGGGCAACCATTACTCTCGCCCCATTTGCCTGATGGCCACTATTGATGTCAAGAACGCGTTCAACTCCGTGCGGTGGCAGAACATCTTGCACGCATTGAAGCATGACTTCAGAGTCCCGAAGTACCTTCTGGCCATCCTGGATCACTACCTACAGGATCGCTACCTGTTGTACGAGACAGAGAAAGGCCAATTTAGAAGAGAGCTTACGGCGGGGGTAGCCCAGGGATCAGTCCTGGGCCCGGAACTGTGGAACATTTCGTACAACGGGATATTCCACTTGCAAATGCCAGATGGTGTATTCCTGAATGGATACGCAGACGACGTAGTGCTCATCGTGATTACGCGGACAATGGAGCTCGCCGAAGGGAAGCTTGATCGTACCCTCAAGAGAGTGCAACGGTGGATGGAGCAACGCGGCCTTGAAATCGCGACAACAAAGACTGAGGTGGGAATCCTTAGCAAGAAGCACCTGGACAAGGAAGTCCCGATGACAGTTGATGACACAGAGATCATGACGAAGCCAGTAGTAAAATATCTCGGTATACACCTGGACACGAAGCTGAACTTCGGAGAGCACTTGAGAAAAAGGGCAGAAAAGGCGGCTGCAGTTACGACCAGCTTGAGCAGGTTAATGGCCAACTTGCGAGGACCTCGCCCATCTGTGATATGGCTACTGATGCGGACATCAGAGAACATCATGCTCTATGACGCTGAGATCTGGGCAGAGGCAATGCGCTTTGCGTGCTACCGGAAATGCATTGCTGCGGTACAAAGGAAAGGGGCACTCAGGGTATCGAGCGCATACCGCAAGGTATCGGAATCAGCGGCTTTCGTGGTGTCGAGAACCATTCCCATCCATCTGCAAGCCCTGGAAAGGAGATCAGTGTATCTGAATAAAATGGTACTCGGCGAGAGAGATGCTAGAAGAAAAGCAAGGGAAAACACGATTGCAGCGTGGCAAGCATCATGGACCAGTGGCACAGACGCTAAATGGACACGTAGACTGATACCTCGTCTACAAGCCTGGACAGACCGGAAAGCACGGGGACGTCAACTACTATCGGACGCAGTTTCTCACAGGACATGGATTGTTCGGAGCGTACCTCAACAAAATGGGGAAACGCAATGAGCCGAAATGCCTCTGCGGTGCAGCAAGGGATGATGCACTCCACACCTTCTTCGAGTGTGAGATGTGGAGGGAGGAACGAGAAGCTCTGAGAGAGCACACGCCAGACAGCATAATTCAACATATGCTAGCAAGCGACGAAAATTGGAGGAAAGCAGCATCATCCGTTGAAGCAATTCTCAGAAGAAAGAAGAAAGAAGAGGAAGGGGCGACCCGACCTTGACTACATGACTACGAAATGCGCGACGTCCTTCGACCTCCCATGAGGGGGACGTATGGTACAAGTATAGAAGCACGAAAAACGTCGAGGGGATTAGGCACACCCTAGACGAATGCGCGAGACATCTCCTGAACTTCCCAAGCGGGACACGTAGGGAGATGATACAAAGGTCGGCGCCCCGAAGACGGGCGAAGAAATAAAGCGGCCGTCTGGAAGTATTCATAAGCGCAAAGTTCCCAGACGGCCGTTATGCAGTTTCATTAGGGCCACTCAGAGGCTAGCCCACCATCTGACGTCCAAAAAAAAAAAATTGTTGCTATTGCTATTGCTATTGCTATTGCTATTGCTATTGCTATTGCTATTGCTATTGCTATTGCTATTGCTATTGCTATTGCTATTGCTATTGCTATTGCTATTGCTATTGCTATTGCTATTGCTATTGCTATTGCTATTGCTATTGCTATTGCTATTGCTACTGCTACTGCTACTGCTACTGCTACTGCTACTGCTACTGCTACTGCTACTGCTACTGCTACTGCTACTGCTACTGCTACTGCTACTGCTACTGCTACTGCTACTGCTACTGCTACTGCTACTGCTACTGCTACTGCTACTGCTACTGCTACTGCTACTGCTACTGCTACTGCTACTGCTACTGCTACTGCTACTGCTACTGCTACTGCTACTGCTACTGCTACTGCTACTGCTACTGCTACTGCTACTGCTACTGCTACTGCTACTGCTACTGCTACTGCTACTGCTACTGCTACTGCTACTGCTACTGCTACTGCTACTGCTACTGCTACTGCTACTGCTATTGCTATTGCTATTGCTATTGCTATTGCTATTGCTATTGCTATTGCTATTGCGATTGCTATTGCTATTGCTATTGCTATTGCTATTGCTATTGCTATTGCTATTGCTATTGCTATTGCTATTGCTATTGCTATTGCTATTGCTATTGCTATTGCTATTGCTATTGCTATTGCTATTGCTATTGCTATTGCTATTGCTATTGCTATTGCTATTGCTATTGCTATTGCTATTGCTATTGCTATTGCTATTGATATTGATATTGCTATTGCTATTGCTATTGCTATTGCTATTGCTATTGCTATTGCTATTGCTATTGCTATTGCTATTGCTATTGCTATTGCTATCGATATCGATATCGATATCGCTATCGATCACGCTATCGCTATCGCTATTGCTATTGCTATTGCTATTGCTATTGCTATTGCTATTGCTATTGCTATTGCTATTGCTATTGCTATTGCTATTGCTATTGCTATTGCTATTGCTATTGCTATTGTTATTGAAGTAAATTTTATAGCTCCTAATAAAAGATATGAAAATTTAGAAAAATAATATAGTAAATGTCAGCAAACAGCACTTACCACCGACAGCTAAAATCTGTGCAGAAACTTTTTTAAAATTAACATTTTAAATTTACTTCGCATAGTTGCAGCACTTGAAACGTCACAGTTACATGGCCAATTTATAACGACTTCTATTGCTTTTTGGATATTCTTTAAAGACTATCTAATTCATTCTTCTCAAGTCTACACAGAAATCCTGTTCCAAGTAGATTTCGGTCAATCTTGTCTTTTTCATTACAGAACTCACCCAAAATGCACTCATCATTATTGATATTAAGTATCCCTTATCTCTCATTTTCGTCAGTCATGTTTTCTTCGTTCTGTAATTGATACAACATCATTTTTACAAATATAATAGAATAAATATCCATCAAAATTTGCTGTACATAACCTATTTCTAATACTTTTTATAATAATTTATAATTTATGTGAAAGTATTCATACTTGGGAAAAGATTTTAATTTTTTCCACAGTTCAGATATATTTTTTCTCTGATAGTGGTATAAAGTTCTCACATACACAGTAAAAAGGATTTCTTATTTTTGTTGCATCTTCAAATATTTTCAAATTTTTACGTTCTTAAAACAAGTAACAAAATCGCGTATTTTATTTATTTTAAGAAATCTGTACTTTAAATAAGAATGAATTACTTATTTTAAGGAAAACAGATTACTTAAAATAAGAAAATTTTCTAAAATAATAAAGTAAGAAATGTAGTTACTTATATTAAGAAATACAATTTACTTATTTCGCGATCTTGTGGCGATCTCGTGGTTAGCACGAGATTCACAAAACTTTTGATATCGGCGAGGTTTGTAGAGCTACGCGAGACCAAGACCATACGACTCTTTGAAATAAAAAAATTAATTTTATTCAAAGTATAGTAGATAAATTTTACACAGATTTTAGCACTTGAAGTTTTGTAGAATCTGAAAGGAACCAATAATGGCGAAAACCTAACCTCATATTTTGCGAATGTAAACAATGCGACCAAATTTATTAAATTAAGAAAAAAAGTTTCTTAAAATAAAAAACTTTTCATGTCTTGAAAAAAAAAGTGTTCTTAAATTTGTTGCATCTTATTTTAAGAAAATTCTTTTCGTAATACAAGTAATTCTTTTTACTGTGTAAAGTTGCTTATTTTTTATTTGTAATATCATTCGCGGACTAAAGCCGAAACCGACCGACTTCTATTACATCCGCAGTATTAAACATAACGTTCAGAAAAATCAACTTATACTTAGGTACTTACTGGACGTGTTGAAATTCTAGATGAACATAAGATATTTTATTAAATAATGAAAAAGTATAAACTATTCCCGGTCATAAAAAGGTGACAATAGGTATGTGTTTATCAAATTCACGAGATTTTCAATAATTATGGGCAAATTCATAACAATAATTGAGGTTTAACTGATTTTTTAATTTGCAATATTTACACTTGTAACAACACGATTTTATTAAAACATTTTTTTTTTCATTTAGTTATGGACACTCATTAAGTGCATTTAAGTATGTATATAATAGGATATTTATCAACTCTTATATAATTTTTTTATTTTATATCCTATATATAGCTTATTACTTGTACAAGTATATAGTACAATATATAGCTTATTACGAGTACTACAAGTTTATTGTTCTGATAAATTATTTCAAGACTTCAATAATTGTTCACTTCAATAATTTGTCAAGCAATAATTGTTGACTTTGTCATATTAGAGCGGGCGGCTGTGACGGAAAAAAGGACCAATTTTTGACAGTATGCCCTTGATAGGGGACGCACTTGTAACCCTATGCCCGGTCTATTTAAAAAATGAACTGATCAGCCTCGTCCATGATTGTGCAAGATGTATCACAGTTTTTCGGTATTGCTAAACCCACCCGTCATCGACAATTACGAGGACCCACTTTTAAAATTTAATTTTAAATTTTTAGTCAATATCTCATTGGAATGTTATTGTCCCAATCTAAAACAACAAGGCTCCAGAAATACATATTCGCAAAATTTAAAATTAGTCGAAAAAAAGTGATTCCCTGTATTTGCCGTTAACACTGGGGGCTTCAACAACTCCTTAGAATTAGATTATTTTTCAAACTCATAAAGACTCATTTATCTTCGAAAGTGCTCATTTAGAAAGGACGAGCCTAACTAGCGGAGGCGCGGGCGCGAGTCAGCTTCGGCCCTCAGCTTCGAGTAAGTATTGTACCGGCGACTTCGTTATAGGGCCGGCGGTGGTGGTGTGCATGCTGATGTTTATTGGACAAGATATATAGGTAAACCGGATCGAGAGCTGCGTGCAAACGCGGAGAGAATCGCTGGAGTAGGGATAAGGATAAAAAAGAGCTTTAGCTGCACATGCATGCAGTAGCTCACGTCGAAGAATGAAAATAATGGAAGGAAAAGCACGCGGGGCCGTTGAAGCGCGCGCGCAGCTGACCCAATGCGAACGAAGGCGCGAGTGCGCTTGATATTTTTATCGTCCATACTGTGCGACGAAATCTTTGCATTTCTGGGTATTCTGAAAATTCAGAAGCAGGTTTAATATGGTCACACGGAACCGCGCAATTTCATATATATAAGGCAGATTTCAACAACCGATAGGGTTCTTGAGTTATTTTTATTGCTGCGTTTAAAGGGATTAAGGTTTGTATATTCTATACAAGATGATACTCGGGCCGAAGTTTTCCAAATTATGCTAGTCATTGTTTATTTTCGAGTGTACATGTTAGATATAGCTAATAATTCTGGAGCTCAAGGCTGATGCACCATAACCTACTTTTAGCAAAATAAATATCTGTACATGGAATAAAACTACCTGCGCATTTATTTTTGTAGTTCTTAAAAATATGCAATGTTTACTTTTAATTTTCATGCGAATAAAAAAACTTGAGTCGAGTCATCGCTACAAATTGAACTCTAAGTAGAATCAATATTAACTTATAAATATCATTTTTATAAATATAGTTTATTATATTAGTCATCTATAGACTGCAAGAGTTTATGCAAAATAAAAATTTCGAAATTAATTAATTAATAGTGTTGGAATGCGTGGGTGAGTAATAGAGACACTGAGGTCAATTAATAAAGTAGATATATTGAAGTAATATATATATATATATATATATATATATATATATATATATATATATATATATATATATATATACAGTCGGCGATAGCCTAGTCGGCAATACGCGCTCACATCGGAGTCTTGTAGTCGAGTAGCTATAGTATAGCGTGTACATATAGTATAGGCGCGAGACATGTGGAGTACGCTCGCTCTCGCGTGAGCTTGCCTGCTTGCATGCTTGTAATCGTCGTGTACCAAGAGATGGCGCGACGAGAATCAAAATGATACTTAGTCAAGATTGTTATATTTACCTTTATATTACAACAATTAGTTAATTAATTACTAATAATTCAATTAATAATTAATCTTTTTTTTTAACAGGTTCACGCCGGCATAAATAAAAATTGACTCATAAATTGTCGCAAATTTCTTTGCATTTCAGTTACTGTAATCGTAAAAATTAATGCAACCCGTTATTGTATTATTAAATCTCTTAGAAAGAGACAGAAACATCGAGATTTTATCGAATATTTTACATTTTAATTAATTGTGTACATAATTACAAAACATTAACTATGAAATTTTTATATTGTATAAACTTCCATAGTCTAGTCATATTTGCAAAATAATATAAATATAAACTTGTTAAGAAATTATCATTTTCATTTGTTACCAAGTATTATCTACAAAAGCTACATTTATACAAGAATATCACGTCATTTTCAGATGAATTCTTTTTAAATGTTCAGTAATTTATACCTCGCATATACCTTTAAATTATGGTCAGCATTTAGCACTTTATAACTATTATATCATCTATTTTATTAGGGTTTATAGATGTATTTTTACGCTTGTTTTACCTAAAAGATATTTTTTTTATCATTACTTAAAAAATTATTAGATTCACTTTCAACAAAAATATAAGACTACACGTATCAAAATAAATAAAGCGTGAAAGCATTCGCATTGAAAACGTTTTTATCATGCGTGACATTGATCTACAGAAAGATAAACATGCCTAACCTTTAAGTCTGTAGTGTTATGTAGACAGATAAATTCAAAGTTTCAATAAGTAGTTTCAATACAGTTATTCGATATGTACCTATATTATATAAAATAGTATGCTTTATAGTCTATACAATTGTTTACTAATAAAAGTAACTTGAATTACAGTATCTATTCGTTTAACATAAACACCAAATTACACATAATACTCGTGCACTCGTCACTGTTTTAATAAAAGTTGGACGTAATTCACACGTATATCTCTATCCAAATACTCTTTATAAATAATGTCAAATTGTAAAATTTGGAACTACATCCACAAAAAAAGTTGAAGTCGATTAAAACTACATACGAAACGTTAAACAGGCGTTTCTTCTTCCGCAAAGAAAAACGCTGCAGTCCACCGATGTCTTTGACAGCGAATTCGCGTCGCACGATGTGTATACTTTTTTTCCAAGAAGCCCGGCGAGATATCGGAACCGATATACTGTTCTTGGTCGCTCGCGTGAAAAGTATCTGGTTATTTACTTACCACGGGATGAGGGAAGATATAACGCTTCAGCCTCTGGTTCTCGTTCAACGCGAGCGTCTATATAGGCCTTTGGCTCTCGCGGTGTCGTACGCACACAGTCGTAGATCTGTGGGAATCCTGGACTCAATCCAGCGTCCGGCGTTGGGGAGATGAGACTGCCCGGCTATACTCTTGCGCTTTGAATCGAAACAGTCGAAGTATACAGCGTGCTGGTCAAAACAAACTGACATAAGACGTGCAGTAAGCAGTAATCGGCAATGCAACATTTTTCCCGTAGTTTCGCTTCCAAACTATCCGAGTAAACATACGACTTAAGCATGATGTAAGGAAAGATAGTTCCATCAAGATTTAAGTAGGATCTTCGTGGGTTATGTAGACGTTATCTGGGACTGTACATCGTTGTCAGGTTGTTTTTTCTATGCTCCTTTATTCTTGCGTATGCAGTACCGGCCGCGGAGACATACTTTTTATATTTTACTTTTTGTGATCACGTTTGTAAGTATAAAATTGATTTATGTGAAGATTTTCTTATAAAAATTATGTACAATTTAAATTATTTTCCTTCTATGAAATGTTTCCGTAAACAGTGTATTACGAGTAACATCGAAAAGTAGGAAAGGAAGCAATCTTTCATACTTCATCCCTCACCAAATTTTCACTAAGTTATTTATTTCTTGCTACACAAATCCACTGTAATTCAAAATGGAAGAAAAGGAAACTCCTAAAAGACCACAGTTTTATAAAGGATATTTAAGAGATCTAGACAAAAATATGCCAGAAACATCCCTACGATCTCGGTTGGATTGCTTGGATAAGCAAGAAAAATTGGAGGTTAGTTAAAAAGTATACATATTATTTGTTCCAATAAAATACTAGCGTGCATTCCATTGACTGGATTTATTTAAATAATTGTAAGTCCTAAGTTGTTGAAAAGTTAATATTTAACATTTTACTATTCTCAGGATTCTAACATATTTTCTATAATTATTTATTCTATAATTAATTATTCTTCATAAATCTAAACGAAATGTTTGCTATTCTAAAATGTTATCACTTTATAATATTTTTGTATATTAACCTTCTAATATGTAACGTTTATTAAAATCTATCTTTTTTATTCTGCTGAATCTGCTTTGATGAATGTAAAGAAAAATAAAATTAAAATTTTTGCTGTTAGTCACAAATTTATTAGTGCAGTGGAAGCTTTTTAGACTATTAAAAACGTAAAAATGTTATAAAAGCCTGCAATTAAAATAAAAATAAAATAAATTAAGTGAAAATAAAACCGTGGAAGGACTTTAGTGTTCAGCTGATATTTTTCTAACCCCATTGAAGAATGCGAGCCAGAGTTACATTCTGAAAAAATAAATCAATAACAGATCTTACATAAACTGAATATAAGTTTATGTAAGCAGATCTCTCTTAATATAAGTTTATGTAATTTTTTGTGGATTAAATATATGTACAATACTTGATTTTGGTATCTCTACGAGCTTTGTATGTAGCTTTGAAAAAAAAAACATATAAAATAAAGAAATGTGTTTTTATCACAATAACTTACTAATACTCTACATAACTTAACTGATTGATAGAGGGTTATATACTGACTTATAAACTTGTAAATATGTTTTGTTGATATTTGTTAGAATGGTACTAATAGGTTAATATACTAGCAGAGAACATTTAACACTGTGTATACTACACCAGAACACCAGGTGCAATGCGCATGAGCGGTATTAGAATCTGCTGAGCATGGTTTTTACCTCTACTTTCGCATTAATTAAAAAAAAATGCATTACGAAAACTTGTTACCAGAAAAATAGTCAATTAAATAATCTTTTTAGATATTTTTATTTTTTATTTTTCTTCTACTATAATTCTTTTACTTTTACTATTATTTTATAATAATATTATACTATATTATCCTAAATATCAGACTTCTCGTTTTTCTTAACTTAGACATATATTATAGTTCTTACAAATTTTCATAGCAATCTACGTACTGTACATTTAACAGTTTATTATATTTTTCTTAAAATATGGAAAATATCATAGATTTTACTTACTGATATAGCTATAGATTAGAAGAATTATAACAGCAATGACCTGCTTTAGGTTAAAAATACTTAACTATGAGCATATATTAAATAATGTTTCTATACATGTTTTTGTATCGCCTTTTGCCAATTTAATTCAACAATATTTTTAATCAGCAACTAAATTACAAATATTCAACATTTGGTTCTATGTATTATATTCAAAATATACAGACTTGATAGATTTAAAACCTGTATGTTCATATAAAGAAGAACTATTATCACAAAAATATGTAATTACTTAATTAATTGTCTGTACTTTTAGAAACAAATGATGTATTTTAATAAGATTTATTTAGATCATATGCATGTATATGTGTAACATTTTTGTATTTTGTTTTATGAATCATTTATAAACAAATACTTTCATCTCATTGTTATAAATTAATTATTATCATCTGGGCTTTTTAGGTTCAAAATGCTTTTTCTGACTTACATTACCTATAAATGATAATAGTTTTAATAATTGTAAACGAAAACTTGCACATTAAACTTTTTTTTAATATTACTCATAATAAAAATTCTATAGAATACAATACTGCAAAAGAAATATAAATGTAAGTAATAAAGTTTGGTTATATTTATCTTTAATAAAAAAATAATAAATTGTTAAATGTACAGTAAGTAGATTGCTATGATAGTATCATAAAATAATAGTTAAAGTAGAAGAATTTTAATAATTACAACTAATCCTTATAAACATAAATATTTTCAATGTAATGCGAATGCCCTATTAGGCCAACTGATTATGATCGGATCCGAAATCAGGCAAATTGTGCCGGCCCTGACGAGACCCCAGATATATTTTTCTGATCGGGAAAGTGAAGGACTGATAATCTGGATGTCGAGAGTTCGATTCCCAGTATAATTTTTTTTAATAATATTCACCTGCATAAGTCAAAAAGTTCAAGAGCGCTTTGTATGCCTAAATGAATAAGCTATAAAGTACGACAAAACAGGCCGTTCTATGTACAAATTCATTAATAAAAAAAATTCTTGAAGAATGGTTTAAAAATTAAATAGGCCGGAAATTAGCGACTTTTAAAAGTAAACTCAAAGAAAATTAGTGTACAGAACTTTTTAGAGTCGATATTATAAAATTGAAAATCCACAATAACGATACATATATGGCGAATAAAATGTATACAAAATAGAATTTTCTTTCAAGAGCAATTTGTAAACAGCTATCTAAAAAAGCCCTGTATACCAATTTTCATGGATAACCGACGAAAATTATTATACACACATACACACATGCACCCACCCATCCACGCATACGCACACATACGCACACACACATACACATCCATACAGACATTTTCTAAAAATAGTATATTTTATAATACAATATAAAATTTACATCTAACTTCAATTTTTATTTAAGTATCAAAATAGCAAACCTAAATTTGTTTGGAAATTTTTTAAAAATTTTATATAAAACCCAATATTTTTCAATACAATACAAGAAAATACCTATTCTTGCAAGACCAGATCAAGATAAGACACAAATTTCCATAATTTTGCAAAACCAATACAATATATTGACAAAATATCGCATTGTCATGCTCTCGTGCAGCACTAGGGCGAAAATACCATAAATCGTGAGCCCTCATATTGGATCAGCAATTTTGATAAATAATCGTCAAAATCTGATAGGGAATTTGTGATCAGTGAACCGAAAAGGTTAAAAGACAAAGGGTTACTTTATAAACAACTAAATTAAACATTTTTTTAATATTTTTTCTATCCAAATTCGCAACGCGTTACATTTTATCCAAGTTATCCCAAAAATTTTAGCTCTGTCTGAATTTTTTATTTATAGGCAGAATCACCTGAAAGTATTAGCGATAGTGAAGACATGGAAGTAAATCTCAAAAGCGATGAAACTATTCATAAGGATGATACAACATCAAGGTTTAATTTAAGTCCAATTCCAATAGATAATGCAAAATTGTATGTTGACATTGACGATCCAAAATTTATGACTTGTTAAACGATTGTGAATCATTATCAGATGGAAATGAATCTGACCATTTTAACGAAGACGACCGATGATGAGGAAGGTAATGAAGATGAATATTTGTACAATAAAAATATATTAATTGAATCTGATAATGATAGTGACATTGAATTGATGGATAGAATGGAATATGATGAAATAAGAGATAAGGCACAGGTATTGTACTTTCACCTTTATTCTTACGTTTACTACAATATTTATATTTGATTGTTTTTTATATACATTAATGTAAATATCAGGCATTAACTTATATAGTACAGCTGTTTTCACAAATCTTTGAGAGCGATATATTTACTGATTAATGTCTTAAATGGTTACTGAGTTTACTAAAAATAAAACTTTAATTAGTAACAAATAAATATAATAGCTACATTTTATTATGATAGCTTCATCTAGAACGTATGCGTTTACAATTGTGATTGAATATTAAAAAAAAAATTGAATAGTGTAGTAAAGTTACTCATAGGTTACAATGTCTTATATTTATTATTTTAAATTATATTTTTATACTAAAATGGTTTTAGGGATTAATACTGATATAATTTGATATTACGATTATTCTTTATTACAGAAACCGGTATACGCATGTTAACTTAATTACAATACCGATTACATACAAAATATTAAAACACTGAGTTTTATATAAATAATGATGTCGCGTCAAATCGATATTTTTTTATTCATATCGAAATTCGGTGTAGTCCTCATAACTATATTCTGATTATATTGACAATAAAGTTTTTTGCAGTGGTGAATCATTTTACTAACATAGCAATTCTGAATACATCATTATGCAAAATTTTGTATACAGATATAATTCATGATATTATTGTAATTACTAAATATATAAATAAAAAGCTTTTTAATTGCATTTTTATAATTTTCTTTACAGAATCAGCAATTTCTATATGAAAATTGCGAACTTACTCGAAAACAAAGCGAATTGCTCATAATAAGCTTAGCATTAAGACATAATTTACCAGATACCGGTTTAGAGAATATGTTACATCTTATTGCTATACTATTTTGAAGTTTAATACTAACGATAATATTAATAAATTAAGTGGGAGATGTACACTATGTAATAAAAATTTCCAAAAAGCGGTTTTAAAAGATATAGGATATTATTTTATTTATTTGCCTTTAAGGGGGCAAACCACCTTTAAATTGTCAAAAAATCGTTTTTTTTTTATTTACCTTATTTATAGGAAATTTCCCGTAGAATAAGCTCCCGAAAACCGTTTTAAGATATCATAATTCCTTTTAAAGTTACAATATAAATACTGAGACAGCTTTTTTGCGTAAATTCGGTATTTTATCAATTATTATTTATTTTATTATTATTTATAACTAAATGTTTGATTGATTATTTTATTTAGTTATAAAGCAATAAAATAAAATATAATAAGATCCATGCTTGTATATTCAAATATTTGCGCGTTGTTATATGTAATATTGGCGCATGTGCGAATTACGAGTAACGTGACATGTCATTACGTCACAAGACAAAGGTCGATAAATCAGATCGAATTTTTGACTAACCTTACCCGTACATTTTTGCTACTTTTGACAGTTGGCTTTTATGTTTACAAGCCACCTGTTATGATAGTAAACACAGCTAATATTTTGATTGTACTGAACTTATACAGTGTTTTAATTGCATTTGACAATTTGTGAATGTGTGTAAATCAGTGTAGTGAAAATGTCTTCTAAAAGAGATAAAAAAGGAAGATTTACAAAAGAAGCCAAGACTATCCACCAGCTCAGCGAGACTCCAAAACACAGATAGTGCTAGAGACACCAGTGATACAACAAACAGAATCATTGATACTTCAATTTTATTTTCTAAACTTAGAAGTGTTCTGTGTTGTAATCGGTGCTATGGCAGTGTTCAATTAAGTGAATCTGGTGTGCAGGGTCTTGGTTTCAAAATACATATTGTGTGCTCAAAGTGTGGTGAAATAGCAGCGATCAACTCCAGCAACAAAGTAGGAGCCAAAGGAAATGCATATGAAGTGAACAGAAGATCTGTGCTGTCTGCTCGTGCACTTGGACATGGACACGCTGACCTTTAAATTTTTTGTGGGATTATGGACCTTTGCAAGCCAGTTGCCCAATCGGCTTTTGATTAAATAAATAAGCAGTTGAGTGAAGTGTGTGAAAGTGTCGCTCAAGAGTTTAGTATGATAAGTACAATTTACTCAATTTATTCATTTTTGTGTTTTTTTTTTCATTTCAGGTTACTCATGGGACTCCACGCACCAGAAAATATTGATGTACACTGCTGCAGATGTTTGTCTGCTACGTTGAAAAGAAGAAAAAAGTAGATGCAATTGATAAGATGAGTATAAATTATATCTATTAGCACTTGTAAATTAATTGTTAAATAACTCTAAATGTGATTTTTATCAATTTCAGCTTACTGTCCGTAAGATTCCAAGTGAACGCATGGACAGATTGGGCTCAAAATTTATGGAGATACTCATTATAGTAGTACTTTTCATATGAGCGTAGGCATTTTGATTTGAACGAGTAGAAATTTTTTTACATCTATAAAAGTGATAAAATTATTAAAAAATAAGTGTTATATTGACAATGTTCATATAAAAAACTACTTCTACTCGTTCAAATAAAAATCCCTACGCTCATATGAAAAGTACTACTATAATGAGTATCTCCATAAATTTTTAACCCAATCCATCCATGCGTAGACTTGGAATCTTACGGACAGTGCTTAAAGTCTTCGAAAACAGTCTGGTTTGCCATGGAGGCATAGAAGGTCCAACGAAGGTAAAAAATATATAAATTGGTAGGTTTTTATGTATACTTTGAGGAAAAAAAACCCTTATTAAAATAAATATCAAAATAAAAATTCTTAATTAATTTTTTTGTTTCAGATTTTAAAGGTGGTGTGCCCCCTTAAAGGATCAACTCATAGAACTTATAAATAGTGATTTGTATAAAGATTTACAAAAAGAATGTAATGGAGATGACGTTATTAACGGAAGAGTTTACAAGCAGCTAAGAGATAAGAAAGTAATTAGTGATAATGACTTAACTCTACAATTGAACGTTGATGCAGTTAATTTTTTTAAATTATCCAAGAATAGTATGTGGCCAATACAGGTCACAGTAAATGAATTGCCTTACCGAATAAGGAAAAATAATGTTATGCTCTGCGGCTTATGGTATCGAGATAAAATGCCGTGCATGAACTTTTACTTAGATCCGTTTGTAACAATAAAAGTGCACACATTATTCTGTACAATTGATTCAGTGGCTAGACCAATGGTTTAAAATATGAAATAGTTCAACGGCTGTTACGGATGCCCGTATTGTCTTCATAAGGGAGAGCAAGTCAACGTTGGAAGAGGCACTGCACGTGTATATCAGTGGAGTAACAAAAGAAGTAGAACAACTGATATGCATAATGAATACGTTAAAGTTGCTACACGAGTTAAGAAAATCATCAAAGGAGTCAAAAGGCCACCAATTATGTCTTCATTGCCAAGTTTAGATATTATACATTCATTTCCACCGAATTATATGTATTCCTGTCTTTTAGGAGTTGGAAAGCTTTTCGTAATAGCATGGTTTGACTTGAGCAATAATGAAAAATCTTCCTATCTTGGTAGAAAGGTATCAGAATTTAATAAAAAATTGCTAGATATCAAACCATCTACTGAAATCACCAGAAGACCGCAATCCATCACTGATAAATATAAAGCGAATGAATGGAAAAACTTTATTCTTCACTATTCTATGCCCTATTTACAAGGTTTATTGCCGCAGAAGTATTTAAAGCACTGGCATCTTTTTGTACTTGCATTAAATTTATTTTCTAAAATTAAAATATCTGATGACGACTTCAATTTGGCAAAAAGTGGTTTGTATAAATTTTTTGCAAATGTTGAGAAGTTATATGGAAAGGAGTACATGAAGTTCAACGTGCATTTGTTAATACATATACCAAGTCACGTTAAAAATTATGGTGCGTCATGGGCTTGGTCAGCGTTTGCTTATGAGAATTTTAATGGTGTTATAAAAAAATTGTTTTGTGGAACACAATACGTACCAGAACAAATATGCAAGTCATATAATAGACTTCGATTCGTAAAGAACCAAGGCCACGTTTTTAATAATCCAGAAAAAAAAAGTTACAATTCATTTATTAAATTAATGGACCAATGCACTATTAAAAATTGTATTGAGTACGGAGATCATTTACGACTTTTTGGCAAACCTAAATTACTTAAATTGTGATCAACAGAAAAGGTTATTGTTGAACGATTACTTGGAGAAAGTATAAGACAAATATGCAAATCTTATGAGCGTTTTATTTATAAAAATGTTCTTTTTCATTCTTTCAATTACAAACATTTAAAAAAAGAGATAATAGCACAATGTTAACTACAGATGGTAAATTGATTAAAAATTCAAGTGTAATTTAAGTCAATTGTATAATGTCGAAAAGTATTAAATATATACTGATGGGCAGAAAAATAAGTATACTGAATGAATCGCTCTGTAAACAAGGAAACTATTCTTCAAACTTGTATTCATTTGTAGCGCAAAAGACTTCAAGTATCGATTGATGTGAAATTCATTTATAAAAAAAAGTGTGTTAAAATTCCATTTAGAAATAAAAAAGTATGCATCATACCTATTGTAAATACTATGGAATCGGACTGAATATATATATATATATATATATATATATATATATATATATATATATATATATATATATATATATATATATATATATATCAGTTTCTCGCATTACTTAAAAGAAGATATTAATATCTTTTTATTATTTAAACCCTAAAGGGGATCTTCAAAATAAAATGAATTTTGTTTTACTGTTATATGAAATATACAGCAGTATTTTCATTTGAGTTGAAATTATAATAAAATTGAAAAGTTAAGGAATGCGTCTCGTGATGTGGTGTCATGTCGGGTTTATGCTTACGTTTTGGATTAGGATCTAGTTTCGTTTGGCTTTACAGTTTCTTGAGGCGAGTAGAGAGGCGCGTCTTCCGTCGAATCATTTGCCATTCGGTAACCGAGTGATTCAAAGGCTTCTTGTAAAAATAAAAAAAATATATTTTCGAGTTTTGGGTGTACGAGATGGTTAGTTTCTACTATAGTTCGAGGCGTTACTTGCGGTACGAACGCCTGTATGTTAGTATTTATGATCGTTTCTGTCAGATTTTGTTATTATCAGGGTTTTGGCAAGAAGGTGAAGGTAATATCTGTTTGTTAGTTCACGCAGTGGGCTTTGACGCGACTATTCCGGTGTTTGGACAGGGCTACGGGCGAGCAGCGTCAGGAGGGGTTGCAGGAGCGAGATGCAGATGTGTGGGATCTTAATTCCCTGTTTTTGCATGAAGTGGATACATTGGTGGTGAACGGTTTAGTGATTCGGATGGAGACGTTCCAGGGGGCCTTTTATATATGTGGACTCAGTGCTGATATTTACAAGTGAAATTTACATAAAGAATGTTTTTGTGTTCTATGTAATGTGGAAGTTATGTATGTTAATGGTGGATTAGAGAAAAGAAAATAAATTCTACACTGTTAATATTGGTTTGTTTTGTGGTAAGTGTCCGTAGACGTGGAGCATGAACGATGTGTTCATTCGCGGCGTGAGCGACGTGCCTGTGGACGCGATGCGTGGTGAGTCTGTCGATGTGGTGCGCGGTCAGTGCTTGTGGTGTGCGGAGTATGTCTGTGGACGAAGTGAGCGGTGAGTGGTGTGGACGAGGTGTTCAGATGGGGTCAGTGCGCCATGTAGATGTGTTATTAGGCGAATGATATACGTTGAGGAGGTAATTTAGGGTCTGACGGGGGAATCGTCAATTGAGCGGGGGCGGGGGGGGGGGGGTAAAGTCGTGGTTGGTTGTGGATAAGCTAGGTAGGGAAGAGGTGAGGGCTGGTAAGTTAGGAATTATGGTTTGATTGTGAAGAGTTTGCGGTACTTGTGAAGAGGTTACGGTGAACGGAGGGGTGGTCTCTTTGCCAGGTAGGAGAATTTGATGAGGGTTTTTGATATACGTATTTAATCATAGGTTTTTCTGGGTGATTGTGTCTTAATAGAGTTTGAGAGGCCGCAATTTCGGCCATTGCTAATTGGATGGTTGCGGATGGGGTGGGCCTATCAACTCTTTTGTTAATCGTTTTGGGTTTTCTTAGTTTGCGTAAGTGAGTCAATTTGGTGAAGATAAAATATAATACAATAATTAGGAAAAGATTACCAGCGCAGCTAGATGCTATGTAAATGACATTCATTTCTTTTATTCTTTTCTGTTGTGCCACTTGTTTAAAACTGTTTTCTATTTGAGTCAAAGACGTAGCGTCTGGGCTATTTGCCCAATCTATAATTTCTGTAGTTGTGCTTTCATCGAATTTTATTTCGCTAGTGATGGTGTTGAACGTGGACAATAAGGCAGTTAAATCCAAGTTAACGTTGGGGTGGTATGTCAGAGTTTATGATGTTCTTAGAGTATGTAGTCCGTAGGTGGTCGTACCTTTGGCATGAGCTAGGCATTTTCCATGAATAGCTAGTATTTCAGTACCATTTAAAGTAGTATCAATTCTCTTTTCGTTCTCGCATGTTATTCTCATGGTGATAGGTTGGTGGGTTGAGAATAACCATTCATCGGTAGATGTAAGTTTCGTCTAACGTATGGTTGATTGTAAAGATAGGAATATGTCACATTTTGAGAGAGCTTCTTGATACGGTCAGGTGAACATTAAATATTCGCATGGTGTGTCTTCTGTTTCTTCGTGGAACACAGTGTGGGGTGGACACAAGATTGTGTGATTATACGTAAGACAGGGGGAGAAAAGTTAGGGTTAACTAGTGTGAATATTTTCAAGTTTTCAGTTATTAAAAGGTTTGAAAAACGAAGTTTAATACTGAAATACCCTGTTTTATTCGGATAAATAAGAGCGAAGGTTGGTAAGGGGTGTAATTTATAGTTAAACAGGTAACTATGATCGGTGAGGGGGAATTCTAATATGGTGGCTAGCCGGCCCTTTACGGCGACTACGTGGGTTTTGGTACGCTAAACAGGAATTCGGGCATAATTCATGTTTGTTCCCAAGGTAACTTGTGATTTGGGGTTTGTGAATTAATTTGAAGTAAGAGGAATTTTAATTGATTGGGGGTTAAAAGGAGTGGGTGTAGGTTTCCTTGAGCGGTTACTTCGATGGCGTTAATCAAAATTTTATAATAGGTTATCATGTCTTCTAAGTTTTGTTCGAATTTAGAGCGGATTATATGTGTTTGTTCGGCAGCTTAAGTTGAAATATTTTGTTGTCTGTCATATAATTCAGTTATTTGTTTGTTCAACGAATCGCGGTCTGTAGCGTCCATGGTACCACATAATTTCTTATTAGCCAACCCAATAAATTCTAAGGGTGCTCCTCGTTTCGTAATTATGTGGGGGTATTATTGGGAAGATCGGGATCTATATTAGGAGTAGCGAAATATTGTCTAGCATCGGAATAGAAATATGCTCTTCTTTTTAGACTTTGAGTCAGCCTATCTATTGGGATGATAGACTTACATTCTTTTCCCAGTTTTTCAGCGCCAGTAGAAAAAGTGTGGTGTAGTTGGTATTCTCGTTCGCTTACGGATTTTTCTAGGTGTTGGAAATCTAGTGTTATAGTTATTTCCCATTGGGTACGAGCGATCTTGACTTCCCCAAGATATTCGTAATATATGCCGGGGCTGTTTGGTAGAGAAACTATTCTGTAATTTTCTTGTCCCGAGATGTGGACAACTAGGTAAACTGTTATCAAAATTATAACTCCTTTTGAGATTTTCCACGCCATGTCTGACCGTAAGTAGAGTCTGTGCTCTCTATACGTGCACACACGCATCTGTATCGCTCTCGTTTAAAGTTTCTTTACGCCGCCGCCGTACCTTCGGGTATGCTATAGTGTGACCCTCAAGTAGGGCCACAGTGCAAGACTCCTCCACCACAGTTATTTTTCATCAGATGTGCTGTATTTATACAGCAATTTCTTTTTTAGCACTGGTGCCTCAGGTTTGAGGTTAGTTATATTATAATCCTGCTGCCTCACCTCGAGCGCTAAAGTCTGCGCATGCCCGAGTCTCAACATCGACAGGTACGTGCGGATTATATCATCGAGGCGTGAGAGTGTGCGTGTGTGTGTCACGGTATGGAGGCCAGCATTAAAAGCTGTGCTGAATGTGGTCTGCCTCCTAGTAAGGGCAAGACCTATAAGTACTGCTGCATTAAATATAATAAGGCAGGTCATGTTAGATGCATGATCCTGAAAACTAATGCAGCAGTAAAGCAATACATGTGCAAAACATGCACAAAAGGTGTTGCCAATACATCTCGCAGTAGTAATAAAGCAGCGGCTGGACATAACGTGACGTCACGCCTAACAGCAAGTGTGTCTTCTGGTATAGTGCGTGCGAGCATACATTCAAAGCCGCAACGCTCGCTGCCTAGTGGGAAGGCTGCCCCCACCACGCCGAGAAGTTCCTCGCCGCTGCTCGCTGCCGGCACACCTTTAACACCTTTATCATCGCAAACGACGCTGATGCGGCAGCCGCAGACCAGTGTGCTCTCTGCTCCCACTACACCGCGCTTGCCTCTGTCTCTCTCTAGCGCTGACGCAAGCCTAAGAGGCAGTACTACCGATCAGCTCAGCTCCAGCGCGGGCCAACACCATGGGAGTCTCGTACCTGCGCTGCCTGCTGCACAGCGGGTTGCAGGCATGAAGGCGCTGAATCTTCACTCTTCGTATACGGACAGTGTTTTTTCTCACACCTCGACGCCAGCTAAAGACGACATCGTTCTCCCTGGGGCAGTTTCGACGCCTTCAACATCTACCACGGACAAAGAAGAACTAGCTTCTAGATGTAAATCAACAGTACAAATAAGTAATTTCAGCAGCGTAAATGATGTTAATGCGTCGGTAATACGTATGTTAGACTCTACTACCTTTAAAAAAGGGACGACAGTCTCCTGCTTGGTAGAGTACGCCAATTTGACATCTAGAAACATAGACAATGCACTTACTAGACATTCGTCCTCTCTTGAAAACAGATTGGATGCAATTGTTAAAAGGCTAGACTCGTTACCAGCAATACATACTCTAGCACTGACAATTGGATCCAAAATGCAGAAAATAGAGGATAAGATGTTAAAACAACACTCTCAGCTGGAGAAGATGTTAAATGAAAAGCAAGTGCTTTGTCATGAAATTAATGATTTAAAAATTCAAAACAAACAGCTACGCAAAACATGTCAAAATATAACAAATAATATGTTGAATAAGATCGAAGTTAATTACAATGCAATTATAGAAAGAGTCAATAACATTGAGCAGTCTAATTTTGAAGTGAAAAATCTAGTCAAAAATAATAGTGAGACAAAGAAATATGATAATGACCTTAAAATAATAATTGATAAAGTTAATAAAATTAAGAGTGACAACTCCGACATATTAAAGGCCATAAGAAAAATTATTGCACACGAGACCACAAGCAATAACAATCATGGAACTGCAATAAATAATAATAATAATAATAATAATATAGAGAAAACTTTGAAAATTATTCAACATAAACAACAAGAATTTTTAAGTAAAATTGAAAATTATCAAATTGGCCTGCCTACCAGTAAGGCAAATACAACTTTTTCGCCGCACAGTATTAGAAATACAAATATTAATGATAAGATAAATAGTGTATTTAGTAAGAATGTAAATAATAATAATATATATAACATTGATAATAATTTGAATAACGAAAGCAACGATACACTGCAAGATACGGCGTCGACGTCATCTGCACGAAGCACGCGGGTTAAATTGGTAAGTGGGAGGACAATAAAAAATAATAATAATAGAATATGCAATAATGACTTAATAATTTCAAATATTTTTGACGGTAACAGCACTAAGCGTGTTGATGTAGTTCATGCTATACTGCGTCGTGTCCTCCCATCGATACAGAAAACGGATATAGTAAATACCCGCCTGCTACGGTCATATGAGTCGCTTTCGGTGACATCAGCCGAGGTAACTAGCGAGCGCAGACGATCACCGTGGGTTGTTACCCTCTCCAGCAGTGAATTAGGAGATAAAATCATGCGACAAAAAAAGTTTATAACAGGCTTTCACACTAAAGATGTCGACACTTGACCAGGAGACTAGTGATGCAATATTCAATAGTAAAATTTTTATAAATGAACATCTACCAAGGGAAACATTTAATAATTTTAGAAGCCTTAAAGCCCTTGCGATGAGGCTCAAATTTAAATATATCTGGCATAGGGTGGGCCGTTTCCTGGTCAAGATGCGGGATGGCGATGTCTCCCACGAATTTTTAACAGCGGCAGACCTCCAAGTAATTTCAGCCTCGTATGAAACTCCACAAATTGCATTAGATTCACATAAAAAAAAACAGGAAAAGCAAATATAAATGAAATAGATAAGTTGGACATTCAAACAAATAATCAAACGGAGGCTGTCGCAAATGAATGACTATCGTTGGACACTGCTGGGGGGGGGGGGTGCACTGTAGTGGACTGAGAGCAGGATTTATCAATGTGACCTCTCTAGATTGTCATATTGGTACACTCCGTCAACACCTTCTATCTGGTCCCTCCTACCACCTTTTTGGAATTGCTGAGACGCACCTTGCTCAAAACATTGACGACAATCGCATTCAGATCAAGGGCTATTCAATTTTAAGATTAGATAGGAATAAATTTGGGGGTGGGTTAGTCCTGTATGTACACAATAGTTTTAAGGCAATCATACTAAGCCGCTCACGTACCACCCAGGATGGTACGCCGAACATTTCTGAATATATTATGTGTAGTGTGCAACAGGGCGACCTTCCCCCCGTATTCGTTGCTCTAATTTATAGGCCACCGCATGTACCATTCCTGCAAAATTCAGACCTAATTGATAAGCTAGCTACATACACGCAGGACTATAGCCATAAAATCTTGATGGGTGATCTGAATGCGAACCTGTTGAAGACGTCGGCTGATGCAAGATTCGTTAGGCGATTAGCCAACGATTTAAATCTAAAAATAATAGAGCATGGTGCGACTCATCACCTCGAGGGGTCTCACACATGGATTGATGTCGTTATGATAGATGACAACGACGTGGTGCTGAATGCCAGCAATCAGGCGGCGCCCTTTGCCAGCAATCACACAATTATAGATGTTGAAATAGATTTTAAATTAAACAATAGCCCCATCACCAATACTTTTAGTTACAGAGATTTTAAAACAATAGAACAGGAAGATCTTCTATCTTACCTGAGTAAATGTGACTGGGCGGCGTTTGATTGCTTGGACAACAACGACATGGACG
>OX424574.1:107232337-107479837 GCA_949152435.1 Gastracanthus pulcherrimus | reverse complement strand
TCAGATTTTTACATTTTATATGAAATGATGAACACCTCAACTCATTTTTAGGAATAAATTGCTTCTTTTCCCCATAACCCTTAAACACCTAAACCCAGCCCTTAAACCCCAAAACCCTTTAACGCCAAAACCTACAAACCCCAAAACCCTTAAACCCCGAAACCCTCAAGCCCCTAAATCAACCAACAGAAATTTCAAACCGAAATTCAGAACCCAACCCCAGAATCCTAGAACCCTCAAACCCCAGAACCCTCAAATATGAGAACTCCAGAACCCAATCCTCAAGCACCAGAAACCTCAAATTCCAAAACCCTTAATCCCCCAAACTCCGGAACCCTCAAACCCTCAAACTCCAGAACCCCAGACCCCTGAAACCCCAAAACCCCAGAACCCCAGAACCCTGAAACCCCAGAACCCCAGAACCCTGAAACCCCAGAACCCCAGAACCCTCAAACCCCAGAACCCTCAGACCCTAGAACCCTCAAACCCCAGAACCCTCAAACCCCAGAACCCTCAAACCCCAGAACCCTCAAACCCCAGAACCCTCAAACCCCAGAACCCTCAAAACCCAGAACCCTCAAATCCCAGAACCCTCAAACCCCAGAACCCTCAAACCCCAGAACCCTCAAACCCCAGAACCCCAGAACCCTCAAACTCCAGAACCCTCAAATACTGAAACCCTCAATCACCGAAACCCTCAAATCGCAGAATCCTTAAACCCCGGAACCCCAGAACCCTCAAACCCCTGAACCCCAAAACCCTCAAACTCCAGAACCCCAAAACCCTCAAACCCCAGAACCCTCAAACTCCAAAACCCTCAAATCCCAGAACCATTAAACCCCAGAACACTAGAACCCTCAAACCTCAGAACCCTCAAACCCCAGAACCCTCAAACCCCAGAACCCTTAAACCTCGGAACCCTCAAACCCCAGAACCCTCAAAAACTGTAATCCTCAAACCCCGAAACCCTCAAATCGCAGAACCTATCCCCAGAACCTCAGAATCCTCAATCCCCCGAACCCACAAATTTCAATACCCTTAAACATCTAAACCCTCAAACTCCGAAACCCTCAAAATCCAAAACCCAACCTTCAAATCACAGAACTGTCGAACCCCAAAACACCGGAACCCAACCCCATAACCCAACCCGAGAACCCTCAAAACCCAGAACCCCAGAACCCCAGAACCCTCAAACCCCAGAACCCTCAATTAAAAATAATAAAAATGCAATTTTTCGGGTTTCTTTTTCTCCTACCTGATATATAAAAGATACCTGATATATAAATTCTACCCGATATATAACCAATTGGCCGAAAATTTTGAAACTTTTTTTGATATATCAGAGACTATTGCAGAAACTAGAGTTTTGTCCTTATTCCTAAATTATTTACAAAATTCGCAATTTTATTACTTTTTAAGAAAATCATTTGATCCAAGTTCCAACCAGAATGACAAGTATGCATAACAATCTATTCAATTGATTTGTTTTAAACGACCTCAAGTGTCCCCTCTTCTATCTAAAAAAAACATAGCTATATAAAAATAATTGAAAACGATTCTTATGCACTTCTAGATGTCAATAACAATATATTAAATAATCAAAAAGATAAAAATTTATTTGCTGATGATACGTATTTCCTAAATAATCTATAAAGAATGTGTAAGTTACCAGGCTGCTACCTTATAAGACATTCTATACTAGCTTAAAGATAAAATTAGTATTAATATATAAAAATGTCAGTAAAAATTTAAAGATAACTATACTCAACATCACTTATTAACATGCATATTAAAGTTCACAATATACTATTTGTGTTTTAGTGAGCAAATGGAATATGAAGAAACTATCAGCAGCGATGACACTAAAGACGATTTCGATGACGATGATAGTGAATAAATAATTAATTAAAAATCTTTTTATGTATAGAGTACATAACTATTGATGGACTTGTAATTAAACTAGTAACTAAGTTATGGATGTATATAAAAGAATTGTTTTGAAATGTTAAATCTTTATCCTACATAATAAAAGAGATTAAAATGCTTTGATATTCAACGAAAATTGATCATAATTCGGAAAAATTAGATAATGTGACAAGGATGGGTTGGGTGGAAAAATCTGCTCTATTTTTTCGTAAAAGTAAGAATTTTAAATATAGCATTTAAAAAGCCTTTTCGATCAAAAACACGTTTGGCTGCCATTTTCTTCATAAGGGTTTGGAGTTTAAGGGATCTGGGGTTCTGCAGTTTGAGGGTACTGGGGTTTCAGGGTTCTGGGGTTCTGGGGTTAAAGGGTTCTGGGATTTGAGGGTTTTGGGGTTGGGATAGGTTTTAGGGATTAAGGATTTTCAAATTTGAGAGTTCTGGGGTTCTTGCATTTTAAGGTTTCGGGGTTTGAGGGTTTATGGGTTTAAGAGTTTTGGAATTTAATGTTTCTTTTGTTTGATGATTCTGAGGTTCTGGGGTTAGGTTCTGCGATTTGAGGGTTTCGGGGTTTGAGGGTTCTGGAGTTTGAGGGTTCTGGAGTTTGAGGGTTCTGGAGTTTGAGGGTTCTGGAGTTTGAGGGTTCTGGAGTTTGAGGGTTCTGGAGTTTGAGGGTTCTGGAGTTTGAGGGTTCTGGAGTTTGAGGGTTCTGGAGTTTGAGGGTTCTGGAGTTTGAGGGTCTGGAGTTTGAGGGTTCTGGAGTTTGAGGGTTCTGGAGTTTGAGGGTTCTGGAGTTTGAGGGTTCTGGAGTTTGAGGGTTCTGGAGTTTGAGGTTTCTGGAGTTTGAGGTTTCTGGAGATTGAGGTTTCTGGAGTTTGAGGTTTCTGGAGTTTGAGGGTTCTGGAGTTTGAGGTTTCTGGAGTTTGAGGGTTCTGGAGTCTGAGGGTTCTGGAGTCTGAGGGTTCTGGAGTCTGAGGGTTCTGGAGTCTGAGGGTTCTGGAGTCTGAGGGTTCTGGAGTCTGGGGGTTCTGGAGTCTGAGGGTTCTGGAGTCTGAGGGTTCTGGAGTCTGAGGGTTCTGGAGTCTGAGGGTTCTGGAGTCTGAGGGTTCTGGAGTCTGAGGGTTCTGGAGTCTGAGGGTTCTGGAGTCTGAGGGTTCTGGAGTCTGAGGGTTCTGGAGTCTGAGGGTTCTGGAGTCTGAGGGTTCTGGAGTCTGAGGGTTCTGGAGTCTGAGGGTTCTGGAGTCTGAGGGTTCTGGAGTCTGAGGGTTCTGGAGTCTGAGGGTTCTGGAGTTTGAAGGTTCTGGAGTTTGAGGGTTCCGGAGTTTGAGGGTTCCGGAGTTTGAGGGTTCCGGAGTTTGAGGGTTCTGGAGTTTGAGGGTTCCGGAGTTTGAGGGTTCTGGAGTTGGAGGGTTCCGGAGTTTGAGGGTTCTGGAGTTTGAGGGTTCCGGAGTTTGAGGGTTCTGGAGTTTGGGGGTTCTGGAGTTTGAGGGTTCCGGAGTTTGGGGGTTCTGGAGTTTGAGGGTTCTGGAGTTTGGGGGTTCTGGAGTTTGAGGGTTCCGGAGTTTGGGGGTTCTGGAGTTTGAGGGTTCTGGAGTTTGGGGGTTCTGGAGTTTGAGGGTTCTGGAGTTTGGGGGTTCTGGAGTTTGAGGGTTCTGGAGTTTGGGGTTCTGGAGTTTGAGGGTTCTGGAGTTTGAGGGTTCTGGAGTTTGAGGGTTCTGGAGTTTGGGGGTTCTGGAGTTTGAGGGTTCTGGAGTTTGAGGGTTCTGGAGTTTGGGGGTTCTGGAGTTTGAGGGTTCCGGAGTTTGGGGGTTCTGGAGTTTGAGGGTTCTGGAGTTTGGGGGTTCTGGAGTTTGAGGGTTCTGGAGTTTGGGGGTTCTGGAGTTTGAGGGTTCTGGAGTTTGGGGGTTCTGGAGTTTGAGGGTTCTGGAGTTTGAGGGTTCTGGAGTTTGAGGGTTCTGGAGTTTGGGGGTTCTGAAGTTTGAGGGTTCTGGAGTTTGAGGGTTCTGGAGTTTGAGGGTTCTGGAGTTTGAGGGTTCTGGAGTTTGAGGGTTCTGGAGTTTGAGGGTTCTGGAGTTTGAGGGTTCTGGAGTTTGAGGGTTCTGGATTTGAGGGTTTTAGGGTTTGAGGGTTCTGGGGTTTGATGGTTTTGGCGTTAAAGGGTTTTAGGGTTTAAGGGTTGGGTTTAAGGGTTATGGGGAAAATAAGCAATTTATTCCTAAAAATGAGTTGAGGTGTTCATTTATTTTATAAAATGTAAAAATCTGACGAAAATTGTGATGCATGCCACATTTTTCGGGCGGAAAAGCAAGCTATATGTTGTGTTACAAACTTTTTTCAGTTTTTTGCCTTAGGCATGCTCAGTACCAACATTTTATAAAATTTAAAATGTTTTCTATTACAATAAAAATGTTTATAAATATCTACACGACTTTTTACCAAAAATACACGATTTTTTATGTTTAAGTGATTTTTCTTGGAAAGTGAAAATTCTCGGATAACTTTTCTCGGTGAATTTAAGTTCAGTAGACTAAAATCTGTAAGTAACATAGTTTTTTCCAAAAAATATCATGAATATTAAAAAAGGCGACGAATTTATTGCTAAGATCGCAAAATGGGTCTTTTTTCCTTGAATTTTGGGGCCTTAGAAAACTATTTTGGGCCTCCTCAATAATTTTCCCTTATTCCACATAACTCAAACTATATTCCCACTACATTTCATCCAATTCGGTTCACTCAATCGTGAGATATTAGGTTTTGAGACAAAGAAAACATTTTTTTCACACCGTGCGACGGGCGGAGACTTCGGGCGTCGTCAATTCCAATGCGTTTGCACGCGGTCTTTTAATATTTCGCTGTCTCGCCTGCACCGACCGCTACAAGATACAATATTTTGCGAATTAGTATAACACGCGTCACTTACATACTCCGACGATGGTACAAAAAAGCGCTTACCCCAATAGGGCCAATTCACCTCGTGCTCTGGTACACTAACAATCCAACCAGCACGCCGAGAATGCATACACCACGATTACTCTACAAATATTTTACATATCGTTAACACCATTTGACAAAATGATATCGCTCGTGTAGCCCGGAGTATAAGAGAACAATTTACGCAATTCCTTCGGCGGCGGCATTCAGCCCCTTGTGACACAGCTAGGGAACCTCCGATCTCGACAATAGCTCGACACGGAGAGAGCGACATGATATCGTCCGCGCCGCACGGAGCTCCGCGCGATGCCCAAAGCGCGAGCGCCGACACTTCCCGAATTTCCCCGAAAACAGCCGACATACATACTCAGTATATATTCATGGACACGTATATCTCACTGCATAATACGTGGTCCGTTACATGTTCTTCGAGGCAAACTGTCGGTTATTTCTTCCTTTCGTGCTATTATAAAGGACTTGATTCCTTTTTCTTTTATTATGCCAGCTAGGGTGTCGATACACTCTGTCAAATTAGATGGTTGGATCGGGTCTCCTTCTTTTTGGGTGACTATTAAACTGAATATGTAGAGTTTCCTATTAATAGTTATTAGATAAATCTGCAGTGTTAATGACATTTATATCGGCTAATAATTTATTATTAGTTGAGGACAAGATAAGGTCGGCGGACATAAAATTCACTAGGTTGTGTTTTAAATAAGTGAGAGATTCTCGCGTACTGAGTAATTTTAATTTAGCACTGGAGTTAGATGAGACGAAGAGTCTAGGTTTGGGAATTGGTTGTAATGGGACTATAGTGGGTATTTTTGTTAAAGGTACGGCAGGTTTGCAATCTGTCATTTTGGATTGACGAGGAATGGTGGTGTCGTTCTGGAGTATGGTATTGTTTTGAGGCATTAGTGAGGGGTTGTCTGCCGATGTTTGCAGAATAGTGCCTGCGGGGGAGAGGGATATAGTGTTTTCTGGCGCGTAGGATGGAGTGGGTGACGTAGGTGTTGTGAGGTTTGTGGACGCTAATTATGTACTGGGATGAGGGGACGACGAGTTGGTTGTAGGTGAGTAGGAGGTTTCTGGTAAGTGTTCTTCGTCGGTTTCTTCTTCACTATTCATTTGATGTACGGTGGATAGATGTTGCCAATTTGTGACAGGTTTGTTCATGGGTTCTATTAGAGTTTAGTTGCAATTTTCGTTTGGCCCAGCTTTAGGGATTTGAGTCAAAGGGTTTGCAGGTCTTAGGTTATGTTCTTCTATGCAAGTGCGAATATTTGGGCTAGATGTTGCTACTTTAGCAGAGCTGGCCGAACATGAAGTCGCAGACCTTTCCATGGCGATTATTGGGCCTTCTCCGCCCATCCAATCTGCCTCCAGTGATTCCTCTAAGTTGAGTGAACTATCTTCACGGTTTAATGGTTTGTTTCTGATTTGATTTTCTGAGTCTTCCTCTACGGAAGAATGGTTGAATTGTTGTGCTTTCTAGTCCTACCAATATCGAGGTCGTTCCCATTCTACTCTGAATTTCGTCGATTCTTCGGGGATGAAGTTGGATGGTTGTAATTCTGGTTCAGAGGGTTCGACTGAGAAGTCAGGGAAGGCGGTTGGGGCGGTTGCCCTACGCATGGTGGATTGAAACTAAGGTTGCATTTCTTCTTCTTCTTCGGAAGAAGAGGAAGAGTCTCTTCCCAATCCCGATACGGTGGTTCTACAAGGTTCGTAATTCGGTGTCTCTGAGTCAGAGTTTAGCTATATTTCTTCTTCTAATTTGCTTGTGCCCATTATTTGCTCTCTTTCGGTTTCTGTCGTAGATATTACTGTGTCGGAATTTGGTTCTTCGAGGGGCGTTACGTGGCTTGGTAACGTTCTTATAGGAGTATTTTGTTGTTTGCGTAACAATAATCTCTTTCCTACTGTACTAGCGTCTAGGTTGGCCTATTCATCGGGGGTTTTTGTAGCAAGTGTGGCAGCCTCGGTTGAACCTTTCTTCCGTCCTCTTCGGAGGAGTTATTTAGGTCCATCTGTTTCGGAATCTCCACTCTCACTCAAACCCTTGGCTCTTTGTAGCCGAGCTAGAGAAGTTTTTTTCGGTGTATGGGTTCTTATAGAGAATACGTTAGTAATCTGTTTTGAGTTTGTTTCTTTTACGGTGACATTTTCTTCATTATTGTGTAGGTCTACAGGATTTCATGGGAGCGCATCAGCGTTGGTGTTTAAACGTACTTCTGTATAAATAAAAATATATTGGTAAACCCGTACTCGTGCTCTCCAGCGATTTAATCGTCTGATCGAGTCTTTAATTGACTCGATATAAATCAGGGGTTCGTGATCTCCGTATATGGTGAAATGGCGTCCGTATAGATAATGTTTGAAATGCATTACCGCAGCCATTATAGCCAAACACTCTTTCTCGGTTGTTGTATAGTTCCTTTCGAATTTATTTAAGGACCTAGACATATAGGCTACGGGTCTATTGTCGTTAGGTTCCCCGTGGCTTAATACTGCACCTAAAGCTATGTTTGACGAATCAGTCGTTAAAATAAATGGTTTAGTCACATCTGCATTAATCAGCACCGGTAGCACACGCAGAGTGCGTTTTTCAAGGTATCGAAACTTTCTTGTTGTTCGTTAGTCCATATGAATTTCTTACTTTTCTTTAACAAAGCGTTCATGGCGTTTGCATTTTCAGCAAAATTTTTAATGAATCGTCGGTAGTAGTTAGCTAATCCCAAGAATTGTCGGATATTTGTGGTAGTTTTCGAAATACGAAAATCTCTCTCTGCTTTGATTTTATTTGGATCTAGTCTAACTCCATGGCTACCAATTTTGTGTCATAGGTACGTTACTTCAGGAGTAAGGAATTCGCACTTGTCAATTTGTAACTTGAGTCCAGCTTCAGACAAGCGAGTGAATAGTTTAAAAATTTTATCTTGGTGTTCTTTTAACGTGGAAGCAAATGTGATTATGTCGTCTTGGTAAACGAAGAGTTTAATCCCTTATAATCCTAAAGTCACAAAATCCATATAACGCCGGAATGAGGCGGGAGCGTTGGATAAACCAAACGGAATCATAATAAATTCAAAATGACCATAGGGTGTTGTAAAAGCTGTCCTTTCACGGTCTTCTTTTGCTATTTCTATTTGGTGGATCCTGCTGATGAGGTCGAAGACCGAGAAGAACTTGGCTTTTACTATTAATTCTAAGATTTCTTGAATATTAGGTAGTGGATATGCATCATAAATGGTTTTAGCGTTAAGTTTTCTATAATCTATGATCAATCGATATTTCTTTTATCCAGCCAGTTCAATCTTCTTGGGTATAATCCACAGCGGATTGGTCCAGAATAACTTAGAAGGTTGTATTATTATCCCCTCATCTAACATTTTGCTTATTTAGTCTTTTACTTCTTTGTGAAGCATAGGTGGGTAGCGGTAATGTTTCGTATATACAGGTAAATTATCGGTGATTTTGATTCGATGTTGTACGTGTCTGGCTCCAGGAGAGGAATCTCCTTCTAACGTGAACAAATCTGGAAATTTGTTAACGGTTTCACGGATTTGTTGAAGAGATTGTTGAGAATGATGTTTTTTTCGTAGCTTGTCCATGATAATTTGGACGCGATCTTGTCCTTTCTTAAGTGGGGGGATATCTTCATCTGAAGGGAAAAAATCTTCGAAGTCTTCAAAATCAAAAGGTTGTAATTCTTGAGGTGGAATTTCAATTTGGACTGCAGTCTCTTGTGGATTGATAGCAAAAATATAACAGGTTCCTTGTTGGTTGTTCACGGCTGCGTTTCCAATAAATACTCCGGGTACGGTATCTACGCGAGGTAAATAGGCTTCACCTTCAGGGCTACCTTCTTTTATAGGTATTTTTAATCGTATTTTACACCTTGGAGGTATGGTGTACTAGGTATTTTCCTCTAGTGGTATGCCCGCAACGTTGAAATGTATCTTGTCAGCATTATCAGGTTTTTGGAAGGTAATCTTCAGAGTGGTATGGCATTTCGTTAAAAAAGGGGTTTACTTTTGGTATATGATCGATCATATTGTTATAGTGGAAAATTTTAGGTTCAGAAATTTAATTTTCGTCTTCACTGGTTGTCGTGTCTATTAAGTTATAAAGTGGCTCAATTACATGATCGGGGGCATCGAATAGGCGAAGTTCCAAATCTTCTTACATCGGAGTTCTTCTTTGGAAGGGTATCGGTGTTACGGGTTTATCGTGAGTTACATGGCTTGTAGGTAGAAATTAACATTAACTTTTTCTCCTATAAAGTAAGGGACTCCCAGAATTGCATCTTCTAATAATGGTGAACATTTCCTCAATACATGGAACAGGTGGTCGTTCCCAAATATGTTTAACATTACTGTTCCCATAGTTATAACATTATGAGCTGATATTCCGGTGATAGTGATACATCTAGTAGTGTTAATCATTACATCAGGTCGCAGACTTTCACATTTAATTGCGTTGATATCAGCTGCAGTGTCTAGAATATACATGTCATAGTCTTCTTTTATCTTATCCGTTTTTATGCGGACTATTGGAGCGTATCCATTAGCACTTGCTCGATAAATTCTCCCGCAAGTGCGACCTGTACCCTCAGATGCATCTGATGGGACTTGCTCATCGCTGCATCCTTGCGACGGTCCCCTTGAGAGTTTAAATGTGGTTGTTGATTGTATAGAGAGTTGGGTTGGGTAGGTGTTCAAGCGAGTTGTTGTATTGGGGGTGGATTCGGCGGGTTAGGTGGAAACATCGGAGGACCGAATAAAGTATTTTGATAAATACTTGGATTAAAGGTATAAGGCAGGTAATATGAATGTGTAGGTGGGAGTGGTGGATACATAGGATAAAAAGGGGCGGGTGGTGGTATAGAATACTGGCGGTAATATTTAGGTGTAGTAGGAGTGGCGGCTCTTTTTAAGATTCCACTAGGGGCGTCACCGTGTTGGTCTGTTACCAGGAGACTGGATTGGTGGTCCTGTATTTTCGTTAGGTTTCCTCATTTGTATACCGGTCGAGTCGTAATAATGTTGGACTCCGTGTCGATTATACTGTTGTAAGTCGTGAAAATCTACCCTCTTAGGTGACTGTGATCTAGTACTGATTGATTCGTATGGTGAGGGGATGGGTTCGTTCTGATGCGGAGATATAGGACGTTGGTTTTGACCTTGGAGTTCATAGCGTTCTTCACGTCTGGGAGACGGGGTTCGTCCTATTGCTATGTTGCCTTCCACTTCTAATGCTGCAGCGAGGGTTTTCGGAGGTGGGTTGGTCATAGATGTCCGATAGTTATCCGGTAATCCTCTTTTGAAACCTTCCAACCCCAGTAATTCTAATTGTGGTTTTAGATCTACATATTTACGTGGTTGTGGAAGATTTTCATGTAGGGTTGCATCTGCTCCGCTTATTGAGGCTAATAAGTTTCAATGATAGGTACGCACTTTCTCGTTTCTTCTCATAGTTAGTGTATACATTTCTCCTATATACTGATAATATGGTTTTGAAAGAAGCGAAGTTGACTTTCAATAAAGTTATCAGATCGTCTAATGAATTAATAGTTTGGTCTACCAGTGTTTTTCAGGCTCCTCCTTGTAACTTGTCTATAACACTTCGTAAGAAATCTACTTCTTGTCCAGGGAGTAGAGCGGTTCGCCCGTTTTCCACATCTTGTATGAGCTCTTGTAAAGGGCTAGTACATGGTAAAATGGTAGATGTGGAATAGCTCGGCCTAGATTGCTACTACGGGAAAGATTTACTAATTGATCTTGGGTACTTAAGAAACTTTCCGTCAAATTTGCAAAATGCCCTATGCTTAATGCACATTGTTGACTATATAGTTCTATTAACGATTGCGATCTCGCATCGGGGTCTACGATCGAATTTATTTCGGCGAAGGTGCGATTGGGAGCACCGTTTACAGCGTTAGCAATTTTTATTTGTGTTGATCATTGGAAACACAAGTTATAACCGTATATTAAGTTTTAATTTTTATGTTTACTAAGATTTACTTAACTTTGGATTTATTTTAAAAATTTTAAATTCGCATTAATTTATTTATTTATATTTCTTTCTGTAATAGTAAATATTGATCAGTTTCCCACAAGGGATGCCAATTTCTAACCCCATAAACATCATAAACCCCATAAAAATCATAAAACCATAAAAATAATAAACCCCATAACAATCATAAACCTCCAAAAATTCATATATCCCATGAAAATCATAAAGCTCATAATAATCATGAACCCTATAAGAATCATAAACGCAATAATAATCACAAACATGCACAAATCGTAAACACCACAAAAATCATAAACCCCATAAAACTTAAATCTTATAAAAATCATAAGTCATATAAGAATCATGAATCTCATCAAAATCATAAACCCCATTAAAATATTAAAACCCCATAAACCCCCAAAAACCCACTAAAATTGTAAATTTCCGAAGAAATCATATACCACATAAAAATCATAATCCCAATAAAAATATAATCTTCATAAAAAACTTAAACCTCATAAAAATCATAAAACCCATAAAAATCATAAACCTCAGAACAATCATAAATCTTCAAAAAACCTATACCCAAAGTAAATCATAAAGCTATCATATACCCCATAAACATCATAAACCCCATAAAAATCATAAAACCATAAAAATAATAAACCCCATAACAATCATAAACCTCCAAAAATTCATATATCCCATGAAAATCATAAAGCTCATAATAATCATGAACCCTATAAGAATCATAAACGCAATAATAATCACAAACATGCAAAAATCGTAAACACCACAAAAATCGTAAACCCCATAAAACTTAAATCTTATAAAAATCATAAGTCATATAAGAATCATGAATCTCATCAAAATCATAAACCCCATTAAAATATTAAAACCCCATAAACCCCCCAAAAACCCACTAAAATTGTAAATTTCCGAAGAAATCATATACCACATAAAAATCATAATCCCAATAAAAATATAATCTTCATAAAAAACTTAAACCTCATAAAAATCATAAAACCCATAAAAATCATAAACCTCAGAACAATCATAAATCTTCAAAAAACCTATACCCAAAATAAATCATAAAGCTCATAATAATCATAAACCCTAGAAGAATCATAATCACCATACAAGCATGAACCCACAAAAACCGTAAACGCCATAGAAATCATAAATCGCGTAAAAATCATATGCTACATAAAAAACTTGAATCACATAAAATTCATAATCCCCATAAGAATCATGATCTTTATCAATATCATAAACCCCATAAAACACATAAAAATCTTAAACCCTATAAAAATCATATTCTCCATAAAATCATAAAGCTCATACTAATCATAAACCTACTAGTAATCATAAACCCTACTAAAATCATGAACCTGAAAGTAATCATAAACACCACAAAAATGATTAACCCCGGCCCATATAAGTCGTAAAACAAAAATACCGCATATATCATAAACCCCATAAAATCCATAAAAATCATATACTCCACAAAAAAGTTCAGAATAATCAGAAACCCTGAAGAAACCTAGAAGAATAATAAACGTCATAGAAATTACAAACCCCATAAAAATCATAAACCCGCAAAAATCGTAAACTCCATAAAAATCATAAACCTTAGAAAAATCATACGCTTCGTAAAAAATCTAGACCTCATCAAAATCATATTCCAAATATGAATCATGAACCTCTTCAATACCATGAAGCCAGTAAGATCCATTAAAATCTTAAATCCCATAAAAATCATAAAATTCGTAGAAATCATATAATCAACAAAAATCATAAAGCTCATAATAATCATAAACCCTGTATGAATCATAAACGCCATAAAAACCATAAACCCCATAAAGATTATTGAATTGCGGGTCGAGAATTTTCATGTGAGAATATTCCCGATGTTTGAATTTATGTGAATAAGGAAAAAGAGGGAGAGGGTAAAATAAAAGACTCGAAATTTGAGCCACAAATGAAAGAATTTATTAGGCTCTGAGAGGGGAAAGCCTTGCGGCATAAAACCCCTCTCGTTGTCGATGTACAAGCTGCGAGGAAATTGAGGTATAGATCTGTGTGTGTATGTGTTTATATGTATATGCGTGAACGCTCGAGTAACTAGGAGTGAGCACTCCTACGGATCTTTTGATCACGTTTGTGGTAAGGACCACACGAATTCACCTGGTGAATTGTGTCGACAGTGGCGAGGACCACACGGATCCGCGCTGGTCGCGGATCGCTTGTTGTTGCTGTTTAGAACACCTATTAAATATCTATCGTGACTTCGCTGTAAACGCGCTCACGCCGACCCGTCGAAAAGGACGCGACTCGATGAATTTACTAGATTTTAAAATGCACCGAACACGAAAGGAAAACGATAATAGACGCGAGGAAAGGCACGGATGTACGATGAGATAAACCCTTTCACCTTTGTTAGGCAAAGAGAAAGAAAAGATGGCGCACTCTCGGACAAAGCTCGTATCAACTTGAATGCTCAAGAGCGAGTAACTTTACGCACGAGTTCGCGCTGGTCGTCTGCGCGTTTGCGTACCCCCCACCACGCCCGCCTCTATCGGTCGCGGGTAATTGTGGCTCGCTGCTCACGTCGCCGCCACGTTCGTAAAAAAGGTGGCGCCACGCGCACCACTTACGTCTTCGATGGAACATACTCCCCTGTTGCGAAAGAAAATGAAGCAAGTGTAAAGTGTGGTGTATTTGATCCGTCGTTACGATGATGCTGGTAGAGGGCACAGCTGCGCAATATTGCGTTTGAGCTGGCCCCGTGATGTTTTTAGAGTTGCAACTCTGGATATTCCATCGCTAATGGGATGCACCTCGACGATGACTCCCAGCTGTCACTGCGAGCAGGGTTGGATTTTGTCGATGATGATAACGACCATCCCTGGACTCAATTCGCCGGTTGAGTGATGCCATTTTTGGCGTCTTTGCAGCTTGTTGAGATATTCCAAGTGACCATTGTTTCCAGAATTCCTGACGGGTCTTGGAGATGAATTTCAGTACGGATAGGCGATTGGCTGAAACAGATGTATAATTAGTCTCTGGAAGTGTCGTGAGAGGACGCCGTACTAAAATATGCGCGGGTGTTAGCGCGATTGGATCATTCGGATCAGAAGAGATAGAGCAGAGAGGTCGAGAGTTTAATATCGCTTTGATTTCGATAGCGAGGGTTTTGATTTCTTCAAAAGTGAGAAGTTGACCGCGTACGACGCGTAAAAAGTGGTGTTTAAAGGATTTGACCGCGGCCTCCCAGATACCTCCGAAATGAGTCGAAAAGGGAGGATTGAAATACCATTCTACATTCCGTTGAACCGCGATCGAACCGACCGTGTCCTTGAATTCGTCCGAATTATATAACGCGTATAATTCGTGAAGTTGATTGTTCGCGCCGACGTAATTCGTACCGTTGTCCGAGTATACATGTGTGGGAAGTCCCCTGCGTCCTATGAAACGTCTGAAAGACGCGAGAAAACCTTTCGTGGTTAGATCACTGACTATTTCGATGTGAACAGCCTTGGTGACCATGCAAACGAAAACGCATCCGTATGATTTTAACGTAGTCCGATTGCGATATTTTTTTTCTTTCGTTAACACTGGCCCGAAGTAATCAATTCCGACGTTTGAAAACACGGCAGCCTCAGTATCGCGTGCGTGAGGTAGATCTCCCATTCGAATGTGCAACAGCGCTGGTTTGTGTCTTATATAAGTGACACACTTGCGTACGACTTTACGTACTTGGTTCTCCCTGTCCAATAACCAAAAACGCTGTCGCAGAGTGAAGTTTGAAGCCCGGCGTGATGATTCGATTCATGTATTTCGCGAATTATGAAATCCGTGACGTGATGACGCGACGGTAACAAAACCGGGTGTTTTTGCAAAAAGGATATATTCGCGCCCTTTATTCGACCTACAACTCGAAGAATACCGTCTTCGTCTAGAAAAAGATTGAACGCGGCAAGTCGCGACTCCTTGACCTCTCTGTTATTGGGAAGCTTAGCGATGGTGTCTGCAAATTGCTCGCCTTAGGTCAGTTTAAGGACTCGTTTCTCCGCCTCTGATTTTTCCTGAACACTGATGTGTTTCTCCTTGAAAGTCTTCAAGGGATACCAACGCAGACAAAGCGCGACGCTGTGAAGCAACGTGCGATAAGACGAGAATCGTGATAGGAACTTCTTTGTTACTGGTTTGACGAGGATACACGTTTCTCTCTTTAAACCGGGTAAATCCGATCTCAGAGTCATGGCGCCTTTAAGCCAAATGTCCTCGGGCTGCTGCAGCCATGTCGGCCCGTGAAACTAAGTTTCGTTCTTTAGAAATTCCGACGAAAGTTAACCACGAGACAACGCATCGGCTGTATTGTGTTTCGTACAAACGTGACGCCACTCCACGTCCTCTCCTACGGTTTAAATTTCACTGACTCGATGCGCTTCAAAAGTCTTTAAGGCCTGTGGCGATTTCTTCAGCTAATGTAAGACGATTGTAGAATCGCTCCAGAGAACAACGCGATCAACGCGAAAATCAAACGCAGGACGAGCTTCCAGAAACAGTCGAGAAAGAGTTAAAGCTCCGCACAATTCTAATCGAGGAATTGTTTGTTGCTTTAGCGGGGCAACTCGTGATTTCGCACACGCTAGCCGAACTGCAATAATGCGATTTGAGCTTATCGATCGGACATATATATACGCGCCGCATCCCACCTGGCTGGCATCGCAAAAACTGTGAATCTCTACAAGTGACGGAGATTTTACAATGAGATGACGTTTTACCAAAACATCGCATAGAAGCTCTAATTGTTGCGCAAACGTAGTCCAAAGCGTATGCAGTGATTGTGCTACGGATTCGTCCCAAGCCACTTGTGCCTTGCAGCACTCTCGCATAATCGATTTCGCGTAAAAAATAACCGGTCCCAATAATCCCAATGGGTCGAAGATTTTCGCGATTTCCGAAAGAATAATTCGCTTTGTAACCGCGCCCGTAATCTCGATGGGTTTAACTGTATAGACGAACTCGTCGCGTCGCGAAGCTCAAGCGACATCGAGAGTTTACAAGATCGAGTCTTCTTCCGACGTATTTAAATTTAAAACCTTTTCGTCAAGGCTATCTAGCGCGTGACCGTGATTGGATGCCCACTATCGGATGTGAAAACCGCCCCGTTTAAGCAACGTAATTACGTCGTCCCAAATGCGCGAAAGTTCTCGAAGAGAGTCGGCTCCCGTCAGAAGGTCATCGACGTATAGATCGCGTTTCAGGATCGCGGCTGCTTGCGGGTAGAGATTCTCTTCATCTTCAGCGAGTTGATGAATTGTTTGGATTGCGAGATACGGAGCGGAAGAAACGCCGAAAGTCACGGTATTTAAGTCAAAGGCCTCAAGGGCATCACCGTGATACCAAAAAACGCGTTGATATTGGGGATCTTTTGGATAAATGAGAATCTGTCTATACATTTTTTTTATGCCGGCCGGTAGTACGTACGTATGCGTGCGTAACGGAACCAGATGGGAGAACAATATATCTTGTATTGTTGGTCCCACGAGCAAAATGTCGTTGAAGGATACGCCTTTGTTGGATTTAGCGGATGCGTCAAAGACCACAAGAATTTTGGTGGTAGCACTAGTGGACTTGATGACCGCGTGATGAGGCAGGTAATACCCATCTCCTTTTTCTTCGTGCACCAGAGTCATGTGACCTAACTCGATATACTCCTGCATGACTAGAGAGTACTCTAACCTCAAATCGGGCATTTTCCTGAATTTCCTTTCTAGGCTACGGAAACGTCGCAACGCTTGCGCTCGCGATTCGCCTACATAGATCTCGGTATTACAAAACGGTAACCGTACTGTGTATCGTCCGTCTAAAGTCCTTGTAGTAATTTTTCGGTAATGCGCGTCGCTTGCTATCTCCGCACTCGATTCGTCGGTTACGCCTACCGCCTATTCTATGATCAAAAATTTCGCTACTTGCGCGACTAATTCGGACAGATGGCAAAAGGCCGCCGAACTCTTACCCTCTTTTACGCTACCTACGATGACCCAACCGAGTTGGGTTTTCTGTAAATACAAATCGCAATTATCCCGAGAGAGGTTGATCTGTCCGATTGACAGTAACGCCATAGTCGCGCCTGATCCTATAAGCATGTCGACCGATCTCGGAATATGGAACTGCGGATCCGCTAGTCGAAGCTTACGCGGAATGTTAACTAAATCGCGTGGAAAGATTTCATCCGGCGTTGAATCGGTGATTTCCGGAATTGTGAGAAATGTCAATCGTTTATCGACCTCAGAATGTAGAGATCGAAAAGAGATGTCGACGCTATTCTTGGAGATTGTCCGCATTTCATTGATTGCACCTACCGGAATTGAACACGTGCGCAAAGGAAGACGGAGGTTTCAAGCGAATTCGGACGTAATGAAATGCGTTGTGGCGCATGTATGCGTGCCTTGACAAACATCCTGTCAACGTATTTGACTCGTACGACTGCGCTCATCAGCAGTTGGGACTGTAGTGGTCGCGAGGCAGTGCTAAAAACCCGTACGCCTAGTCAAGCTGAATTTCCCGACGAGCTTGATGTCTCGGGCTTGAGGGAAACGTTCGTGGAATTCGACGTAGTTGATCGCGACGTGTGCAGGAGTGAGTGATGGAAGCGGTCGCAATGCTTACATCTGGTCGATTTGCACTTGCCGGGGTGCTTGCGCAAACAGTTTCGGCAAAGCTTCTTCGCTTCGACCGTGTTCGACCTCTGTTGAGTGGTCATCCCCTCGAAGATCGGGCATCGGTACATTGTGTAGTTGCCCTGACATTGGAAGTAAGTGATCGCGGATGTCGTCACTAATGCGCGTGCGCCCGTTTTGGTCTTCTGGACCTTCGACACCTAATTTAGGCGATCGCCCGGGCACTTTCCCCCTCGTGGGATCTTACTCCCCATGACTGTGCGTACCACCGATGTGGCCCGTTTTCCCGTGGCTTCGCGCTCCATCGTTTGTATTCGATATGCTGTCTTCACTATGAAAGCGTAAAACTCCTCAAGAGTAGGAAGTGTATCTACCGATGTCGCGTCTTCCCATTTTATCCGAAGTTCGTCCGGTAGTAACTTCTCGAGTCTACGCACCACGCAAGAAATCTTGCGGAACGAAGTTAAGCAGCTTGAGCATGGTCAAGTGTTGCTTCACGGTATCGATCATCCTTGATAGTTCCCTAGGTGTCGGATTTATCATCGGTGGATTTTCACAGATAGCGTCGATGTGCTTGGCTGAGAGAAGTCGCTTTTGCTCGTACGCATCTGTTAACAGCTTTCATGCGGAACTGTAACTCGCACCGTTCGCGACGTACACGGCGACCTTGGTTACGGCATCACCGATGAGGCAGTCCTTCAAGTACATGAACTTGACGAGCTCATCTATGTTGGTTCGTGAATCTATCATGACCTTGAAGGAGTTTTTGAACGTAAGCCAGTTCTCGAGGCTTCTGCCGAATTTCGGGAGCTCGGCAATCGGGAGCTATAACTGCCTTTGTTTCTCAACAAAGGGCGAGTTGCCAATAGGAGCGCCCGGTGCTGTCGCGTTCGCATGATCGGCTTTGTTCGCAGACTCGATCTTAGCTGCGATGGCGTACAACGGGCTGCTGATCGCGTCCATCTCTGCAACGCCCGGTCTGTCGATTTTTAAAATCAGTAACTCATCGTGCAATCCTTCATTCTCGAAAAATAGCATATGAACGCGGTCTAATCGCAAAGTCGCTTCGACTAAACCGTAGTTATCCTTTTCGACTAGATTTTCTAGCGTACCGAGCTGGCTGCGCAGCGACTTACGCTTTTGCGTGATGACTACGACCCTACTCGCCATAGTTTTGCTTAACGTCGCGTCGATCCGTGTAGTTAAACTTAAAACTCGGCGCGAGAAATCACAACAACGCGGCGCGCGAGAAACAATAACGTGTCCGCGCACGTTTGTCCTTGTTACGCTTGCACCAGACCGCGCGCTTCTGAGAATCGAGCGGCGCCGCGCCGCTATACGGAAATCCGCTACGTGCAAACACGAGATATTACACTTTGTATTCGCAATTACAACTTAAAGTAAACCACTAAATACTCCCTTTATGCGCATACACTACGAGCTAAGAAGAAATGCACACAGACTGATACGCCCGACGATCACTTGCACAATGTTTCGTCTACAGCGTCTTAAGCACGAGATGCAGACGTCACAGGAGGTACCATGAATTGTGGGCCGAGAATTTTCATGCGAGAAAATTCCCGATGTTTTAATCTATGTGAAAAAGCAAAAAAAGGGAGAGGGTAAAATAAAAGATTCTAAATTTGAGCCACAAAAGCAAGCATTTATTAGGTTCTGAGAGGGGAAAGCCTTGCGGCGTAAAACCCCTCTCGTTGTCGATGTGCAAGCTGCGAAGAAATTGAGGTATGGATCTGTGTGTGTATGTGTTTATATGCATATGCGTGCACGCTTGAGTAACCAGGCGTGCGCACTCCTACGGATCTTTTGATCGCGTTTGTCGTAAGGACCACACGAATTCACCTGGTTGCGTCGACAGTGGCGAGGGCCACACGGATCCGCACTGGTCGCGGATCGCTTGTTGTTGGTGTTTAGAATATCTATTATATATGTATCGTGACTTCGCTGTAAACGCGCTCACGCCGACCCGTCGAAAAGGACGCGACTCGATGAATTTACTAGATTTTAAAATGCACCGAACACGAAAGGAAAACGATAATAGACGCGAGGAAAGGCACGGATGTACGATGAAATAAACCCTTTCACCTTTATTAAACAAAGAGAAAGAAAATATGCCGGACTCTCGGACAAAGCTCGTATCAGCTTGAATGCTCAAGAGCGACTAACTTTACACGCGATTGCCCGCCGGTAGTCCGCGCGTTTTCGAATGCCCCACCGCACCCGCCTCTATCGGTCGCGGGTAATCGTGGCTCGCTGCGCCGAAAAAGGTGGCACCACGCGCACCACTTATGTCTTCGACGGAAAAATTATAAACCCCATAAAAATCATAAACCTCATCAAAATCATAAACTCTATTAAAAGGGGTATGGCCAAAGTAGCAGACATAAAATCATGTACATATTCAATATTCTTTTTTAATATAACGAAAAAGTTTATTAATAAATGTGAACAATGGTATTTTAAATACATGTCATGAATTATCAAAAAGAATTTTTTTTTATATAAAAAAAATGGCCGCCCTCAGCGCGTTTCAAGCAGCACCTTGGATATTACCTTACATAGGTATATCTTCAAAAATCCGAGGGCGTGGCGCGGTGCGCTCAGGACTCTGAGGCCGTTCGGGCCGCGCCGACGGTAGGCTCACATTATATGCTCAAAGTCGGTCAACAAAATTTTTTCACGCTATAACTCGAATGGCAACTTATTTCTATGATAATAAAGATCAAAAACAGCCAAAAATAATTCGATTTTTTGAAAATTCTACTGTGTCCATACATCTTAAAATCGTGAACCTGAAAATAATCATGAACATCGTCAAAATGATGAACACCATTAAAAACTTAAACCCCCGTAACCCGATAAAACCCATTAAACATATAAATCCATAAAAATCATAAACCCCATAAAAATCATAAAGCCCACAAAATCGATTCACCCGATAAAAATCATAAAACCCATAAACCCCATACATCCATAAAAATTGTAAACCCCGAAAAAATCATAAAAACCATAAAAATCATTAACCCCTTAAAAATTATAAGCTTCATAAAATCTTAAACCATATAAAAATCACATAACCCATACAATTCATAAACCTCTTCAAAAACATAAACCCCATAAAAATCATATACCCCATAAAAATCATCAACCAAATAAAAATCATAATACCATAAAAATCAAACACTCCAAAAAATCATAAAGCTAATAATAATCATAAATCCCATAAAACTCATATACTCCATACAAAATCATAACCGTCTTTAAAATCTTAAAACCCACAAGCCCCATAAAATTAATTAAAATCATAAACCCCATAAAAATCATACGCTCCACAAAAATCTTAAGGAGGCTCCTGCGTCTACCATTCTAATCAAATTGAATCGAAAATTTGATGATAACTTTTATGCATATATTTATACTTAAAAATCTTAAATGTATTTATAATGTATATAAATGCAGCAAACTCTTAATAATATAAACATTAACAATTCAATAAATATTAATACAGATACTATTTTGGATTCTGCAGTGAATAACATATGCGAGAAGGACAGGTTCGTCTTCCGCGCATGCGCGCCGATGGGTGGTATATAGCTATATCTATATATATTACTATAGCATCGTGTCGTGCGTCGTGCGTGCTGCATGTAAAAAGTTCTAGTTGATAAGTATTATTCTAGTTGATATTATTTAGTGTATTGTGTGAAAATGACGGAACCTAAAAAAGTTTGGGATGCTAGAGTTTTACGTTGGCCCATAGTTAAATTTTTATTGTTAATTTATATTTAAAATAATTAAAAAACTAAAAACTATAATTTTTAGAGTATTTTATTTACCCATAGACTTAATTAATTAAAATAAAAAATACAATTATGACGATTTATTCTTTATTGAATGTTTTTGTTTGAAATTGGAATCTCAAATTGCGCGCGCTTCTCGCGAACGCTGTAGCCAAGATGGCCGCTCAGCTGACTTCCCTACAGCTGCCGTATATAATCCGAATTTATTCAAGCTTTCGCTAATATCTTTTTTTTTAGTTCGATAACCGATATTTTAAATAATGTCATTTGAAAGAGGAGATTTTTTCCTACAAAACTGATATAATGACATTACTGGACAAATCAGATTTCATTCGGAATTAACTGATTCAACTTTGTCTGCCATAAGAGTCCATGTTAAAATTGCCAACTTTGAGCTTAAATTTTTTGAGTTTTTGGCTGATAAGCGGTATTAATAAGGGCACCGTTAGATTGAGCGTATTCTAAACTTTAAAAAATGATATGTCCGAGTTCGAAACATTACGTGCAGGAGCCTCCTTAAAGCTTATGATAACCAGAAACCCTACAAGAATAATAAACGCCATAGAAATCACAAATCCCATAAAAATCACAAACCCGCAAAAGTCGTAAACTCCATAAAAATCATAAACCTTATAAAAATCATACGTTTCATAAAAAACGTAGACCTCATAAAAATCACATTCCCCATATGAATCATGAACACCTTCAATATGATGAAGCCCATAAAACCCATTAAAATGTTAATCCCCATAAAAATCATAAACCTCGTAGAAATCATATAATCGACAAAAATCATAAAGCTCATAATAATCATAAACCCTATATGAATCATAAAGACCATGAAAACCATTAACCCCATATAGATTATAACCATAAAAATCATAAATGGCATCAAAATTATAGACCCTATAAAAATCATGAATCTGAAAATAATCATAGACCATATAAAAATCATATACACCATTAAAATCATACACCCCATAAAAATCGAAAACCTCATAAAAATAATAAACCCCATAAAAATTGTAAACCCCGAAAAAATTATGGACCTCATAAAAATCATATACCTTATGTAAATCATAAAGCTTATAATAATCATAAACCCTGTAAGTATCATAAACGCCATAGAAATTAAAAACCCCATAGAAATCATATACCCCATAAAAATCATAAGCTCTATTAAAATCTTAAAGCCCACAAACCCCATAAATCCATAAAAATTGTAAACCCCGAAAAAATCATAAACACCATAAAAATCATTAATCCCTTAATAATTATAAGCTTCATAAAATCTTAAACCATATAAAAATCACAAAACCCATACAAATCATAAACCTCTTCAAAAACATAAACCCCATAAAAATCATATACCCCATAAAAACCATAAACCAAATAAAAATCATAATACCATAAAAATCAAACACTCCAAAAAATCATAAAGCTAATAATAATCATACACTCCAAAAAATCATAAAGCTAATAATAATCATAAATCCCATAAAACTCATATACTCCATACAAAATCATAACCGTCTATAAAATCTTAAAACCCGTAAGCTCCATAAAATTAATTAAAATCATAAACCCCATAAAAATCATACACTCCACAAAAATCTTAAAGCTTATAATAACCAGAAACTATAAGAATAATAAACGGGCAATTTGTACAGTGTTTGGGTTTTTACTCGACTTTAATATATATTCTGGCAAAAACAGTAATACATTCAATCAAAACTTACAAAATACACCGCTATGTTCAAGAGTTGTTTTGCAAATGGTTAATTATCTTTTATTAAAATCTCCGGAAACAAAACTATCTTTATATCATTTATTTTGACAGAAGATAGAGTAATTAAAGATAGAATATAGGAAAGTTACAATATGCATACAAAATCTACTAGAGAACAGTTCAAAACTACTCATGAAGTAAACAGTGGAATGAATTTTGTGACTATAATGGATTCTAATCAAGTATCACTATTACCTACGGCTACTAGCGTTACTCCACTAAGTCATATGCAACGATACAATAAGGGTGAATACCAAAAAGTTGAATACATTTTTCCTATCCTGATATTTTTATACAACGAGTTTATGGAAGGTGTAGACTGGCACCATTTTAGATGTAACAGTCATACCCTGCCGTAGATGCAAAAAATAGACACGGGTAGTTTTTATGAGCATGATCGAAACTGCAATTACAAATACCACTGCGCTATGGAATATGTGTTGTAACATAGGCAAAAAACTCAGTACTAAAGATTTGTGCATGCAATTTAGTAAACATACCGCAGGAAAATGGGCCATTTATCTGCTCAAAAGTCCATTACGAAATCAAGGCAACGTTGCACAAAAGACGGTCGCCATCTAAGGACTACAAAGTTTTGCATTGAATGTGACAAGTACTACTGTGCGAATTACTTTTCAACAGTACACAAAGAATAGTAAACTTTTAAATTAAAAAAATACATAATTCATAAAAAATGTAAAAACTTCAAATATGTTTAAAAATTAAAAAAAAACAAGAAATTTTTTTAAAACTGTTAAAAATAAAATAAAACGATAAAATAACTCTCTAAATATTGTCGACCTCCTCGTTCGTAAAAGTTTGAAACGCATACAATTTTTGAGGCTAACAGGCAGTAAAAATCAGATTTAACTAAAAAAGTATATATTTAAAGTTAGTAACATGTTAAGAAAGTTCAATTTAAAATTTTTATATCAGCCATAATAAAAATATTGCAATAATTTGTTAATTAAATAGTTGAAACAAATAATTGGTTAGCAATAATAACTTATTGTCGAACAAAAATGTCATAAACATCACCAGGACATGAAAAAATACAACAAAAAACCGCTTTGAAATGTTATTATCATAAAAAATAGCTAAAATATACGAATATCTTGAATTTTTTGAGGTTAGGAATGCGCTTTATACAATGCTATTGTTAACTACTATATTTTTAATGGTAATTTATGAAGAAAAGTAATAAGCTACTGTCAAAACTTAAAATACACAACAATAATTCAGAAAAATCAAGAAAATTAAAAAATTCTTTAAATAAAGCCGCCTATTTAAGTTTGCCGTATTGAATTTCATAATAAAACCAATTGAACTTTAAAGTAGAGGTATGAATGCTACCCGATCCTAAGTTTCAAGAGAATCGGTCCATAAATTTAATACTTTAACTAAGATTTACGAAACAAAAATATTAAAATTTACAATTTTTTGTTAATTAATCCGCTATATTGGAAAAATACGTAAAAATTTAAAAAAACTAGCGACGCATTTGGAAATTGCAGGCAATTTTATATAGGAATGTAAATTATCAAACATTTTTATCGAACTCTTACTTGTTTTTCAATACGATGAAAATGAAGTAAAATTTAGGGCATTCCCAGACGAAAGGGGTTAGCATTATACTACTTAAGCGGGTCCCCAGTGATTTTATCAAAAATTTAAAAATAGCTGCTATTTTTATGATTTGGTTTAAAATTGAAAATTTTTTGCAGAGATGGATCACTTGTAGGGTATATAGAGTATTCTATATGCTAAAAATACCTACACTGCTCTTCGATGGATGGTTTCTTCGAAGACCTCATTTTTGCTTAAAATGAGCTGTACGAATAGCACAATTATGAGTTTTATTGAAACCGGGCTTAAAAGACATCTTTTAGCATAAGAAATATAAGTTGGATATCATTAAAACAAAATTTTATTATTAAGTCATTAATATGTAATTTTGCAATCAAATTTTTAACTTTCTTAAAGTAAATAATAAAATTAATATCTAAATAATGATATTATATTTAAATGATATCCGAATAATATTTCTTATGCTAAAAGAAGTCTGTTAAGCCCAGTTTCAATAAAATTCATAATTGTGCTATGCGTATACATAATTTTAAGCAAAACTGAGGTCTTCGAAGAATTCATTCATCGAAGAACAGTTTATGTACTTTTAGCATATAGAATACCCACACAGCATGAAATATTTAAATGTCATCGTTCAAGAAATATTTCAGTGTAATATTTCTAAAAAATGTCTGAAATGTTTCTTGTAATATTACCAACAGTCAACATGTAATGTTTTCATGGAATATTTCTGAAATATTCCTGAAATATTTCTTGTAATATTACCCACAATACAAATTGAAAGTTTTCAGGAAATATTTCTGAAATATTTCGTAAATATTACACGATATATTTCAGAAAATATTAATAAAATATTTTTTTAATTATTTCACATAATGTTACAGAAATATTACTGTAATATTACAAGAAATTTTCATTTGAAAATTTTGGAAGCTTTCTTGTAATATTGCCAAAATATTTCGTAAATATTACAAGATATATTTCAGAAAATATTAATGAAATATTTCCTGAATTATTTCTCCAAACGTTACAGAAATATTACTGTAATATTACACGACATGTTCATTTGAAAATTTTGGAAACTTTCTTGTAATATTTCTGAAATATTTCGCTAAATATTACTCGATATAATTCAGAAAATATTAATGAAATATTTCCTGAAATATTTCACTAAATGTTACCGCAATATTACTGTAATATTACAAGAAAGGTTCATTTGAAAATTTTGGAAGCTTTTTGGTAATATTTCTGAACTATTTCAGAAATATTACACGATATATTTCACGAAATATTAATGAAATATTTCACGAAATGTTATAATTAGGCAAAATAATTAACTAATCATTTTGTTTCTTCACAGAGGAAGCTTTGTGATAGTAAAAAGAAGTTTTGCTAAAAACTTGTTAGAAATATGTTTTGAGACTCAAGAAATCAAAATACACTATTTTTAGCAAATGTCTGTATGGATGTGCATGTGTGTGTGTGGATGTTAAATTAAAAAAAAACATATATTAAATTTTTTTTTATTTTTCTATGTTTATTTGTTTTTATAGCGTTTTTTTCGTTTTTCAGGTTTTTGAATACCTTAGAAATAGTATAAAAATACCTAACTTAACCGATCTCAAAGTTTGGTTATAACGTTATTTCCTTCTTTTGTTATACACGATAACGTCATTTTTTGTGGAATATGGAGAAGAATATTCGCGAACATTTTCAAAATAGTATCATTTTACTATCTCGTGACCTGTATGTTTTTTCATATTTAGTAAACGGTTATATTTCTAAAATGTATAAGGGAAAATAATTGAAAAAAAAAATTGAGATGATTTGGAATATGGAGAAGAATATTCAATCAAAATTTTGTATCTTGACCATTTTTTTGTCGAAAAGAAAATAATTTTATAAAAGTAATTGAAATGTTTTAATTTTTGATGGAAAATTTTTCGAAATATTAGATGATTAGGAATTTTATTAATCTATATGAGGAGAGGGTGAACAAAACCGTATAATTCCACTTCTTGTAAAAATTGATTTTATGTATTTTCTCGTCATAAAGCAATGTTGTCTTCATATTTATGGTGTTACTTTTAATCTAAACTAAAAAAAACAACCATTATAACAATTCGCATCTAAAATAAAAATTGACTGCGTAAAACGAAAAATCGATAATTTCGGAACCTGAGATATATATATATAACTCATCAATAAATTATATAAATACCCTGGTAGAAAATTGACGACCCGAACTCATTAAGAATTTGACGATTAGTTAATTGCGTTAGCTAACTGTTAAGTAGTAGCTACTCAAGTATCTGACTAAAATCTCGTGAAGGGATAAAAAATTGTACAGAACGAATACGTACTTCCACATAAATAACTATATATATATATATATATATATATATATATATATATATATATATATATATATATATATATATATATATGTGTGTGAATATTTTACTATATTATTTATTTTACTTTTGATATTTTATTTTGGTTTTATAAATATGTGTTTGCACCGATTCGAAAAACAGCCGCAATAACACTCGATCTAGATGCATTGAAAACACACAAAATCAAGACGGATATGACAAAAAGTACAATGTGTGCTTTGGGTGAAAAGTATTTTTTTGCCCTTATGTGATTGCAGTAAGTACTCGGCTTCGAGTCGCAATACGCACTAGCCTTCGGCTCGTGCTTGCTCCCCTCGCCTCGTACTGCAAAAGCGCACGCGGGCAAAAAAAGACTACATTTCACCCTAAGTACACAATATACTATTTGATTACTATCTTCATTTATTATTTAATTATAATATAAAACTGTTCAAAGCGAATAGCTATATTAAAACAAATATAGTACGTTGAAATTTATTTATTAAATTTTTAATAAATTTTCATGCTGGTTAAGCTTTTTGACAAAATATACAAATAAAAATAAAACAAGTAAAATAATAATATTAAATATATATAACAAAAAAATATTAATCGTTTACAAGATTCTTGACAATTAATTTTATTTTTATTTTTATTCATTCAATGCAGTATTTATATCGAATTTATTTTAATTTTTTTTAAATTCTACAACTTTATTGGATTGTATGCTCATTTTCGCTAACCTCATTGTAGAATTCCAAAAAAAATCAAACTCATTCGATTAGATGTTTATAACGTCGAGCGTACCAATTTTTAACACTTAATCTTTTGCGAAAATTTAACAAAAAGATTTTTTCACCATATAATGGTAAAGACTCCTACATTTCAGTAATTATTAACACATAACAGATATTTTGCACTATTTTTTCACAGATGTTGTAAAGCCGATATTTTCAGCAATTGATAAAGACGTGAAGACCAGCGTTTCAAAATGGCTGGATGCTGCAGGAACGCGATTCAAGCGTGAGCAAAAGTAAGCATTTTATATATTATTTTTGGAAGTTAAAATCTATCATGCGATCTATGGCAGAATACTCCGTCGTCGGCCATTTTTCATATATATATATATATATATATATATATATATATATATATATATATATATATATATATATATATAATATATATATGTATATATAGATATACGCTTTCTCATGTTAACGAGAAAAGCATGGCAAACGAAAGAGTAACTTTTTTACTAGCGCCATTGCTGCCGTCATGATAGTTTTTTTCCACAACCGAAACATGATTGTTTTTATTCATTATAATAATTCATTTATATATTTATTTTTCAGCACTGCTGGTCAAAAGAGGAAAACATTTAACCTACTACATCCTCCCGAAGAATAAAAAATCCATTTTTATTACTGATTATTTTATAATTATTCATTAAGCATTTTTTAGAATAAATTTTCTATTTAAAATATTTTTCCGATTAATTTTTTGATAAAATTCCTTACAGTTGACTGACTTTGTATGCCAAGAACGATTCAGTGAATCCGTTTGATCTTGGGAATATTACAGAGATATTTCAGAAACATTTCATGCAATATAACGCTAAACATTTCTGAAATATTTCTGAAATATTCCAAGAAAGATTCGGAAAAGCCGTTCTATGTTGGAAATATTACAGAGATATTTCAGAAACGTTTCATGCAATATTACTGTTGAGGCAAATGAATCTTCCAATAGCTTTGCGAAAGGAGAGGGATTACGTCGCTGGAAGAATAACCGTTTACACAGTAGTCTTTGTTGGGAAATAAATCTTTATTGATACACTGCGTGCTACCTGAACGATAGTTCGCTCGCAACTGAGATGCTCGAGAGTGTCGCTTGCCTCGCTCGAGACTTGAGGGCGTTCGGCTACGCTAGGCCTCCTTCGTACGCATACGGTACCTTCGCTACGCGATCGCATTAAATGCGATGACTCGCCTCAACACTTCCGCCGTTGGAGCGTTTGATGCATAGTCCGAGATTCGTATATAATTCAATAAATCTACTCTTTGGTAGCGCTTTGGTGAATATATCAGCCAACTGAATTTCGGTGGGCACGAAGATTACATTGATTTCGCCGTTCTCTACTTTTTCTCGAATGTAGTAAAACTTTACATCAATATGTTTCGTGCGCTTGTGAAATTCCGGATTGTGAATTAAACGAATCGCGCTCTGATTGTCGACGTACAATTTCGTCGACTCGTTTGGTCGGTACCCCATTTCGCTCAACAGCGCTCGTAGCCATACTGCTTCTTTCGACGCCGTCGATGCCGCGATATACTCTGATTCTGTCGTACTCATCGACACGAGTTTTTGTCGCTGAGACGACCACGTTACAATTCCGTTTGCTAAACAAAACGCGTAACCCGTCGTCGACCTCCTGGTCGCTATATCGCTCGCGAAATCCGCATCTGAATATCCCGCGAGTTCGACTCCCGATTCCGATGCTCGGTACTCGATTCCCATTCTCGATGTCTCGATGAAATAAGCAATGATTCTCTTCACTGCTCGCCAATGACTCTCATCGTGTTCGTTCTGAAACTTACTGACCGAATTTACCGCGTATGCAATATCTGGCCGCGTTACTACCGCGAGAAACATCAACGATCCTATTGCCTCGCGATACGGCACCGTTTGCCGTTCGGTCGCTTCTGACTCTACCGGATACAAAACTGTATGAGGATCCGCCGGCACGGAAACCCCTTTTGCTCGACTCATTCCGAATCGCTCGATGACTTTCTTCGCGTAGGCCTCCTGATGTACAAACATCGACCTCGATTCGCGATCTCGACTAATTTGCATTCCGACGAAGCTACTGCAATCCCCGATAGTTATCTCGAATTCTTTGCTTAACTCGCTGATAATTTTCCCGATTACATCTGCAGACTTCGCTGCAATTATTCCGTCGTCTACGAACAGCGCGATGTACACTTTATAATCGTCGTAAGTACCCACAAAGATACACTTATCCGCATTAGTCTCTTTCAGATTGAACCTCTTTAATACACTCGCGATTTTCAAGTTCCAGCAGCGCGGTGCCTGCTTGAGTCCGTACAATGCCTTGTCGAGAAGACACACCATTTTTTTCTCGACTTTCGTTTACCTTCAGTCCCGTCGGAATCTCCATCATTACGACCTCGTCAAGAAGTCCATGGAGAAAAGCAGTTCGAAAATCGAACTGTACTGCTTCGAGATTTTCTTCCGTGATGATCGCTAGAAGTACTCGAAGAGAATCGTACCTCACGACTGGTGAGAACGTCTCCGAATAGTCCACGCCTTCTCGCTGCATGAAGCCTCTGGCACACAGTCGTGCCTTGAACCTGACCACGCTTCCTTCCGTGTCGCGTAGTATCTTGAAAACCCATTTCGAATCTATGGTTTTTCCACCTGGGATCCTTGGTACTATCTTCCACGTCCCGTTCTTCCGATGTGCATCGAGCTCGTCCTCGATTGCTTCCGCCCATTGGATAGCTTCTGGACCTGATACAGCTTCTTGATACGTTTCTGGAACATTGTATTCCACGAGACACAAATCATACCTCTTCGGTTGTTTGATCGTTGCTCGATCGCGCAACACTCTCGGTACCGGGGCCTCTTGCACCTGTTGTACTCTCTCGTCTGCATCTCTTGCTGCTCCTTGTCCTGCTTCCGCGTTTCCGGCGGCCTCATCGTCGGCTTCGTCGCCGACGACAGCTCCGTTACCGTCCTCTGCATCTTGGTAATCTTCTTCGTCGATCTCGCTGCCCACCGGCAGTGTGAGTTCGACCTCGGACACTGGTACCTCCGATCTTCCACCGTTCTCTCGTTCGTTGAACGCTACGTGCCTCGAAATAGACACAACTTTCATAACAGGGTCGTAACACCTGTAATTCGACGACTCGCTGTCGTATCCCACGAGAATCGACTTCTTCGCTCGAGGATCGAATTTTGTGAGCTTCTGTTTTGGCACGTAGACATAGGCGTCGGAGCCGAAGACTCTCATGTGGCGAAGATCCGGTTTCTTCCCCGTCCACATCTCGTACGGCGTACGACTTCCGCCCTTTCTCGACTGCCCAGTCCTCTTGAGTGTGTAGACCGCTGTAGCAGTAGCTTCCGCCCAAAGATGCATCGGCAACTTTCTCGCTTGCAGCATCGTTCTTGCTGCTTCCACTATCGTGCGATTATCTCGCTCAGACTTCCCATTTTGTTCCAGAGTGTATGGAGCCGTGGTCTCGAGCGTGATTCCCCTCTTCTTCATGTATTCAGTCATCTTCTCGTTACGGTACTCGGTACCGTTGTCCGTACGTAGTGTCTTTATCGTGCGCCCGAACTTGTTGTTCACTAGACGCTCGAATTCCTTGAAGCGCTCGTACACGTCCGACTTATGACGAATGAAATACACGACTCGAAAATTTGTCGCGTCGTCCTTGAAGAGTACATAATACTTCGCTCCTCCCAACGACTGCTCCGGTACTGGTCCGCACACGTCGCTGTGAATGACCTCTCCGGGCTCGCTCGCCGTCTTCTTGCTCTCCCTGTGGAACGGAAGTTTGTGTAGTTTGCCGTACTGGCAAGCCTCGCAGAAGAAATCTTCCGCGTTCTTGAGTATTACTCCATCCACAAGCTCTTGATTCACCAATTCTGTGAGTGCCCGCTTGTGTATATGGCCGAGTCGCTCGTGCCACATTTTAAAGTCCATCGCCGTCACATTGACTTCTCGATGCTTCTTCGGTCTTCGGAAAAATAATCGGTACAGCCCGTTGTTCTGTTTTTCTCCGGATGCCTCGACGATGCCTCCTCGCGTTATCTCTATGACTCCGTTTTCGAACTCTACTTTGAACCCCTTGTTCGTGCATGCTCCTACTGAAAACAAATTTCGTGTAACACGAGGTACGAGTAGCACGTTCTCGATGGTACCGCTTTCCCATTCGCCGTTGACGAATTTTTCGATGCGGATTCTACCAACGCCTGCCACCTCGCATACTCCATCATCACCCAGTAAAACAGTTTCCCCTTTTACCGGCCGCAGTTCCTCGAACCAGTCGCGACGCGACGTGACGTGCTCTGACGCTCCGCTGTCGGTAATCCAGACGTCCCTCTTGTCGGCGTCCCGCAACCGTCTTGACTGCTCGACCGAAGGCTGCATTCCTCGATCCCCCACTACTAGTGCCTCTGCGCTTTGTTTCTGCGACTGAACAACGAACGCACACCCGCGATTCGATTGACCTTTGTTACTGTCCTTTCTGTCCTTACTGTCGCCGTCCTTCTTGCGCTGCTCGCACTGACTCGCGTAGTGTCCCTTTTCCTGGCACCGAAAACACTCTATGTTCTTTTTCGACTTTTTCTTTTTCGTATCCTTTTCCTTCGAACGCGCACCGTCTCTCGAACTACTTTGTCTCGTGACTGCCAACGCACTCGCTGCGTCACCGTCTTCACTTTCGTTCGAGTCTTCCCGTATCAGCCTCTCTAGCAAATACGTGATCGTCTGACGCGCCGGGTCCACACTATCCCACGCTGTCCGCAACACGTTGAATTTCGGTGTTAAACTCGATAAAATCTTCGCGATTACTGCCGCGTCGGAGATCCTTGCTCCGAGATCGATTAACTGCCGCGCCATATTTTGAATCGCACTTACGTGCTGAATGGCCGTGTCCGTCGGACCCATCTTGTAGGAATAGAACCTCTGCGTTAACGCGCCGACGTTCGATGCTGATTTCTGTTCGTGTACCGTGATGAGCTTGTCCCACATTTCCTTAGCGGTACCGCACACTAATACACTCACTACTTGTTCGTCCTCCATAGCCGACGCGATAATCGCCGTCGCTTTGGCATTGTCTTTTATCCACACTTTCGTAAGCGCAGCGTTGTCACCCTCGGTGTCCGCTGGCCTCGTTCTGGTACCGTCGACCACGTCAAATATCTCGTTCGCCATCAGCACTGCTGATATTTGAAACTTCCACGCTTGGAAATTTCTCCCGTCGAACCGCTTGACCGATCGTACCAACGCGTCACTCGACATCTTCGAGCGGCGACGAAAACTCGGATCGCGTGAACAATGAAGCCAGAAAAACTAAAAACTACGCATATGCCGACGCGCGCGATACGGCACGAAACTCGATGACGTATATTCTCGCTTATTCGTTTTTCCCCGATGCCCGAGATTCGACGCACTTCGATCTCTTTCCGAGCACCTGCCTCGCGAACACTTGTCTCTATTGTCTCTCGGCCACGTGCCTCTCTCGACACGCAACAATGGCCGCCTCGAGCTGCAAGCCCGCACGTTTAACTCGGTACGTTGCCTGGGCCCATAACCTGTTGAGGCAAATGAATCTTCCAATAGCTTTGCGAAAGGAGAGGGATTACGTCGCTGGAAGAATAACCGTTTACACAGTAGTCTTTGTTGGGAAATAAATCTTTATTGATACACTGCGTGCTACCTGACTTGAGGGCGTTCGGCTACGCTCGGCCTCCTTCGTACGCATACGGTACCTTCGCTACGCGATCGCATTAAATGCGATGACTCGCCTCAACAATTACGCTAAACATTTCTGAAATATTTCTGAAATATTCCAAGAAAGATTCAGAAAAGCCGTTCTATGTTGGAAATATTACAGAGATATTTCAGAAACATTTGTTGCAATATTACGCTAAACATTTCTGAAATATTTCTGAAATATTCCAAGAAAGATTCAGAAAAGCCGTTCTATGTTGGAAATATTACAGAGATATTTCAGAAACATTTGTTGCAATATTACGCTAAACATTTCTGAAATATGTCAGAAATATTCCAAGAAAGATTCGGAAAAGCCGTTCTATGTTGGAAATATTACAGAGATATTTCAGAAACGTTTCATGCAATATTACGCGAAACATTTCTGAAATATTTCTGCAATATTCCAAGAAAGATTCAGAAAAGCCGTTCTATGTTGGAAATATTACAGAGATATTTCAGAAACATTTCATGTAATATTACGCTAAACAGTTTGAAATATTTCTGAAATATTCCAAGAAAGATTCAGTAAAGCCGTTTGATGTTGGAAATATTACATAGATATTTCAGAAACATTTCATGTCATATTACGCAAAGCATTTCTGAAATATTTCAGAAATATTCCGTGAAATATTTCTTTATATAGTAATGTTTATAATTTGGAATATTTACTTAATATTTCGGATATATTTCATGAAATATTACACGAAATACTCATGAAATATTTCTTGAACATTACATGAAATATTACAATACCCCATATAGGCGGACATAACAATATTACAGTAATATTTCACTGAAATATTTCTGTAATATTTCAAATCTTACAAGAAATATTACAGTTATATTTAGGAAATATTTCATGCTGTGTGGGTACTTTATATACCCAAAAAGTAATCCAAATCAGAAAATCCAAATTTTGTCGCGTCAACAGCTATAAATTAGGACGGTCATTAGACGTGGTAATTAGCGGTCCCGGTGATTCCTTCTTTGTTTCCACCCTGCTAAAAATATGCGATTGAAGTCAATTAAAAAAATATTCAAATTTTATTGAATTAAATTTATTTTAATTGATTGAATTGACTACCAGAAAACAAGTCAATTGAAAATGAATTGTGATTAATAAACTTTAATTGCAATTTAGTTCAATCCCTATATTTAGTATTGATTTCTATATATTTAAATCGACTTCTATAACAGAATAGTTCATTTTTTTCGTATTGTATTTAATTACAATTTAGATAATACAGTTCAATGAATTTTAATATATTCCAATACTATTTGAATTTATCTCATTCAATGTATAAATTGACTATAAAACTTCTATCCACATTAATTCATTTTTATGAATTCCAAACGTGAATAGATTTTAATACAGCTTATTCGTATAAGCCCTGAATTAACTATAATTACGTTTAATAAATGAAAATTTTATTGAATTTTGTAGGTTGTGAAAACTTTATTTATGAATTGACTTGAATCAATCCCTATGAGATTGGGAAATCAATAGATTTAAATACAGTTTATTCGTATAAGCCGCGAATCAACTTCAATAAACTTTAATAAACACACATTCTATTGAATTCTGTAGGTTGCAAATACCTTTCTCATTAATTGATTTTAATCAATTCCTATAAGTATAGGAAATCAATATAATTTAATGCAGTTTATTCATATTAGGCGGGAATCAACTTAAATTAACTTTGATAAACATACTTATTATTGAATTGTGTAGTTTGCGAATATCTTTTTTATTAATTGACATTAGTCAATTTCTATGAGTATAAAAAATGAATAGATTTAAATGCACTTTATCCGTACAAGCCGCAAATGAACTTGATAAACAAACTTTTTATTCAATTCTGTACATGTGTGAATTATCATGGAACAATTTATGAAATTGTAGGAAGCTACATGCTAATCTATTGTCAGTGGTTTTTTTACAAATAATTCAAATGTTAATTTATTAGAACAATAAATTAATTTTAAATTTAAAATTCAAGATGTTCCCAATTTGGTATTTAAACTGTGAAAGTTTTCAAGAATTAGAATAATTAACATTCATAATAAATGGTACACTTTGAACTTTTTGCACTTATCGTCTACACAATGAATCATTACCTTAATCTACTATAAATAATACTTTTATAAAAGGTTCTCTCGGTTGATATTTAAGAAAGTAATATTAGGTATTAATTAGGTTAATCTCACTCCAAACGGAATTAATTTATCGTAAGCATAAACAAATTGTTTCATGCTATTTTCGACAAATCGTACAAATTACATGTGTAATATTTATTTATTTTATTTAAATTATTTAAATTATTACTTATAACTGTACAATTACTTTTTGATAATATACGTATTTTCTATGAAACCTCCTTTATTCAATTAGCCTCATATTGATCGTGAAAACTTATAAGCCCCATACAAGGCACTAATTGTGCATTTGATAGAGAATCTAAGCCGACGTATATCTTTTGTGTATATCTTTTTGAAATTAAAAAAGAAAACTTAATTTGCAAAAGTTATAGTGTATTAAAAATCCTTTGAGTGACGTCACACCGTTAAAATATCAAAGGTGCCGACCGGAGTGACGTCACAACGTTTTTTAAAGATTTAACTATAACTTCTTTCATTTTGAAGATATCGTGAAAATTCCAAAAGTTTACAATGAAACTATACCTCGATCTACAAGAATACTCTATCAACTAAAAATTGGCATTCTTCCCTATTAAAATCAATAGAAAAGAATTATATAGTTTTTTATGCTACATTTTAATTCTAAATTTTTCATAGCATTAAATACCAAATACACGGAGAGAAATGTTTGAGTAAAAATTACTATACTTTTTACTGAGCCGGGGACAAACTCGACATATGTAGGAAATTTACTATGTTTCTATGAAAATTTACTATATATTTATGAGTTTATGGTATACAGCAGTATTAAAAATGCTAATTACCACGTCTAATGACCGTCTTAATTTATAGCTGTTGGCGCGACAAAATTTCCGGTCGTCGCGAAAACACGTGATCGCTGTTCTCATATGACAATTATGTTATCAGATGGTTTGTATTATATTCGAAAAACATAAATATAATGTTTGTTTAATAATAAATAATAAGATAAAAAACTAAGTTACTATTTATTTATAACCTATCATTGATAAAAAAAAGTACTTGCAAAGGCTTATTATATTTTACGTGTATCGTTCTTGCATTTAAAAAATGCGCTAGTTTATATATTTTACCGCTAGGAGGCGTCTCGTAAAGTTAGCTCGCAAGTGGCGAGATTTCCGTACAATTGCTATATAAGAGAGTTTAAAATCTTTAAATCCAATCAGAACTGCGATTGCGATCATGCGTTATTAGGTATCGATATGTGGGGACTCGCTTATTCGCGCCCTCGCGCCCCGCTCAACCGCTAGGCGGTTGCCAGTCCCTACACCCTTAACATAGCTATTACTCCCGCTTTCCCGCAAGCGCACGGAAATCTCTATCAGCGGCATATAAGCCCGAATGCAAACCCCTTCCAGAGCGTCTAAGGCAGGGTTCGTCTATATCGCCTTACTGATGAGTCCAGTAGACGAACCCGGGATGAAACGTGGAGACAGAAGACTTTGTGCTTCTTTTTAAGACCTCCATAGTGGTGACCCCGACTAAAAAGAAAAAAAAACGCATCCTTTTCCTGTGTCTTTCCTACATGAGTCCTGCCCCGTATGTCGCAGCCTCAGCCTCCATACGCACGCGGCACAACGACTCCATTCTCACATTGTAGACGAGAGTAAAAACACAGGCTAATATAGCCTCTACTCGCGCCTACATACGACACACACACACTCTTACACGCTCTGAGCCCAGCCTCCTCGAGTCACCTACACTCGGAGCTGCGGTCTCATTCGAGCCTCTATTCGCGCCTACATACATACGATACACACACACTCTTACATACTCTGAGCCCCCAGCCTCCTCGAGTCACCTACACTCGGAGCTGCGGTCTCATTCGAGTCCAGAGTTTTTCAGATGCACTCACAAATACAACATATACATATTCGCTCATCCCACAATACACATGTCTTAATATCTCTATCGCTCCATTCCTCTCGGATTTTCCTCCCGGAATGTTTCTCGGAGGGGAGTGCTGTGGGGACTCGCTTATTCGCGCCCTCGCGCCCCGCTCAACCGCTAGGCGGCTGCCAGTCCCTACACACTTAACATAGCTATTACTCCCGCTTTCCCGCAAGCGCACGGAAATTTCTATCAGCGGTATATAAGCCCGAATGCAAACCCCTTCCAGAGCGTCTAAGGCAGGGTTCGTCTATATCGCTTTACTGATGAGTCCAGTAGACGAACCCGGGACGAAACGTGGAGACAGAAGACTTTGTGCTTCTTTTTGAGACCTCCATAGATATATGTAAATAGCTTGCGATATATGTAAATTATACAAAATAATTAGATATTATATAAAAAATTCGATCTATAAACATGAATAAAAAATAATTCCATTTAATCAGTTAAATGTCTATTAAACTTAATTGACATGTATCAATAGTCATGTATTATATTATAATGCTAAATCTTAATTCTATTTTGTTATATTAAATTCGATTAATACTATAAAATGATAAAAATCAATTGATACCAATTACATTGAATTGACTAAATACCTATTCAAATCAATAGACAATCAAAGAAAATGTATTCCTTTCAATATATTTTTATAAACATAGATCTAATAGATTTGAATTGAATTATAAAGATTGTATATAAACATGTAAGATGGCGGCAAATGAGAAACACGGTCCTGATAAAAACAGTAAAATAAATTTTAAGTGCTGTGGTAAATCAAAGTGTACTACACAAATTTGCATTATACGCGAAAACGCGTTTCACCAGAGTTGTAATAAAAGATTAAAAGGAAGTAAATGCATAAGTGAATTTCTTATAATATATCCAGAACATAAGCAGCTCGACATAACCTCAAAAAAGGCCGAAAATACGTTGAGTGAATCTGCCAAGCTCCTCATTTCGCAGATTAAAATGAAAAACTCAGAGGAAATTAGGAAAGAACTGCTTGAAGAAGTTACGAACAAAACTCATGACATACAAAATTCTTCTAGCTTTGAGAATGAAGGAGATTTTGAGTTGATGCAAACAAAAGTCTCTCTGCAAGAAGTACTGATTAAAGAACTGCAAGAAAAAGTTGACCTGTTAAGAGAACTGCTAGATAAAGAAAAGCAGTTAGATAAACATAATCAAAACTCAATAAAAAAGACTTATGCTGAAACGGTAACCAATTTTAAACCACAGCTAAAACGTGTTCCAAAAATCGTTGTTAAAAAAATAGACAAAGCTGAAAACGAACACATTAATCTGAATGAATGTATCAAAAAGCAGATAACAAATGAAACAAGAATACAGGCAAAGAGTATACACATAAATAAGAAAAATGAAGTGACTATTAACTGCGTTGATAATGAAAGTGTTCAAATAACTGAAGAAATAATCAAGAACAAGCTACATCTATTTGTGAAGCGAAAAAAGAAGAATTGTTTAATCCAAAAATAAAAATAGTAGGTTTTGACAATGATACCGAGATGGATATTGCAGATATAGAAGAGGACATAAATGCAAGAAATTTCAACAATTTCACAGAGAAAGGTACAGTCCTACATATGTATAAAAATAACAGGAACAACTTAAGCACAATATTGATGGAAGTACCAGCTGAAATGTATAAAGTAATAAGAGAGAGGAAAAATAGGCTTTTTATTAGTTATCAAAACTGTAGAGTGTATGACCATATAAACATTAGACCTTGTGATGCATGTGGTAGATTAGGACATAACAAAGAATGCAGGAATGGTCCTGCATGCATAAAGTGCTCGGGTAAGCATAAAGTCAGTGAGTGCACAAGCGAAATAAGAAAATGTGTAAATTGCGTATATAGCAACAGCAAATATGAAACAAAATACAATGTTGAACATATGGCATATAACGCGACATCTTGTGAGATTCTTAGGCACAAAATAAAAAAGTATATCGACTCGACGGATTATCCAATTGCACATGTTTTACCATCAAGAGATTTCTACCAACACAGACAACGGATAGTAGTACGTAGTAAAGAGCGGACGACAATAAATACAACAAATACTACTAATACTATATAATACTTGTCATATATAATAGAATAATATGGATTATTTTGAATTATTACAGACTATAAAAAAAGATACTGTCAAAAAGGAAAAGTTGTGCGGAAATATTGATATACTTAATAAAGCAATAAGCAATAAAAAAGATTTAATAATGCATATGAATATAAGAAGCATGAATGCTAATTTTGATAAATTAAAAGTATTGTTAGAAAGTTTAATCAATAAACCATGTATTGTCATTACCACAGAAACTTTCACACAAGTCAATTACAAATTATATGAACTTGATGGATATATGAGTTACTACAATGAAAGCAAAATTAACCAAAATGATGGTGTAATGATCTTTGTACATACAAGCGTAGCTCAAAAAACAAATGTTATAGAAGTTGGTAGGATAAAAATTATTAACACACGTATTTCTTTAAACAACAAAAACGATTCTGACAGTATCATGGAAATCTCAGCTGTTTATAGATCTCATGATATAAACAAGACTGCATTTATACTAGAAATAAACAAATACTTAATTAAAAAGAAGAATATTAAAAATCATCTGGTTATAGGTGACTTTAATATAGATCTACTAGAGCAAGACACTTTGAATCAAGATTTTATTTGTAACTTTTTAGAAAAAGGCTATATTCCTGGTTATGTAGGAATCACAAGACCACCTATTGGAAATAGTAAAGGGTCATGTATTGGCAATATTTTTATTAAATCAACATGTTTAAATGCAACAACTTATAAACTTAAAAGCTCCATAACAGACCATTACCCTCTATTTATTGACTTAAACAAGGTTAAAAAAGTTAATAAAGAGTCTATAACAATAATAAATTATAAAAAACTAATAAATATTGCTAATAATAGGAACTGGTATGAAATTTTGTCAATACAAGATCCTAATTTAGCTATTGATCTATTAATTAATGAAATTAAAACATGTGCAAAACTGTCAAAAATAAAAAAGAAAAGTAACGAACAAAGGTACAGGAAAAATTGGATAACTAAAGCTATTATTAAGTCATGCGAAACAAAACAATTGCTATACGATTTATAGTAATTAAATCCAGGTAATAAACAACTTGAGTCACGAACAAGTGAATATGAAATTGCAAGCATAATTAATTCTTTAAAATTAAAGAAAGGTGGTGTAGGCAAAATTCATGCCAAAACATTAAAAGTATTATGTAATCATATAGATATACCTCTAACATATTTATGTAATTTATGCATCGAAAAAGCAACCTGGCCTGATGCATTAAAAAATGCTGAAGTAATACCGATATACAAATCTGGTGTTAAACATAGTATTTCTAACTATAGACCAATTTCTTTAATTTCTAACGTAGCTAAAATTTTTGAGAGACTTTTATATAACAGAATTTTTGACTTCATTAATAAAAGCAATATAATATCCGAACATCAATTTGGATTTATGAAAAAAATTGGTACAAAAGATGCCTTGAATTATGTGACAAATATACTTTACAATAACTTGGATCATAGCAAACCTACAATTATAACATTCATGGATTTAGCAAAAGCGTTTGATACTGTCGATCATGAAATACTATTAGCAAAATTATATTGTTATGGAATTAGGGGACAGGCGTTGGATTTGCTTACAAGTTATCTAAATAATAGGTATCAAGCAGTGAAAATAGATGATAATCTAAGTAATTACAGGGTAATAATAACGGGAGTTCCCCAAGGTATAATATTGGGCCCATTGCTTTTCATACTCTATATCAATGATATCTTGAAAGAAATCCCGCCTGAAGCAATATCGTCATATGCTGATGACACGACAATTATAGCAACTGGAAATACCTGGAGCGAGGCTCAAGGAAGTATGAATAGTTATTTGAATAAAATTGAAAAGTGGCTAGCATTAAATAAATTGTCCTTAAATATTGAAAAGACAGTATACATGACTTTCGGTATCTACAAGGATGGTGTTCCTGAATATATAAATATTAAGATAAAAAATAGAAACCTTTGTAGAATTGAAGAATGTAAATATCTGGGCATTATTTTTGATTATAATCTAAAGTGGAATAAACACATACAATACATTATTAAAAATACGAAATACCTAGTTTATATATTTTATAAAATCTCCAAATCAATGCCTAAAGAAGTTTTAAAAATGATATACTATGCATTTTTTCATAGTATAATTAGCTATGGTGTAATAGCTTGGGGTGGAGCTTACAAATCCCATATAACCTGTCTACAAAGGTTACAAAATAAAATTCTAAAAATTGTGAATAAAAATTATCCTATAACTTTAGATTACCTAATGAATATAGAACAAATATTTACATTTGAATCTCTAAAATTTCATTACAACACTCTTAAAGATAAGTACATACATTCTAACAGTATAACAAGAAATAAAAGTTTAGCCATACCAAAAAGTCAGAAAAAAGTCAGTAACAAAAACAGTTATACAAAGGCAATAGTAAGTTACAATAGTTTACCAAATGATTTAAAAGAACTAGAAATTAGTAATTTATACCAAAAAAACAAACTAAAGAAATGGATTAAATCCGATAGAAATTATATTATTGAAACGTACTCAAGGAGAGTACTATAGGAACTGATGATTTGTTAAAGATATAATAATCGTCTAAATTAATGTTAAATTTTATATAACAAATTTTACAACACTGTTGAAATAGTATTTAAGTTAAAACAAATGTACTAAGTCACAGTTGTAATATTTAGTTTTAAGTTTAGAATTAGAATTGTAGTTTTAAGTTTAGAATTAGAATTGTAGTTTTAAGTTTAGAATTAGAATTGTAGTTTTAAGTTTAGAATTAGAATTGTAGTTTTAAGTTTAGAATTAGAATTGTAGTTTTAAGTTTAGAATTAGAATTGTAGTTTTAAGTTTAGAATTAGAATTGTAGTGTTAAGTTTAGAATTAGAATTGTAGTTTTAAGTTTAGAATTAGAATTGTAGTTTTAAGTTTAGAATTAAAATTGTAGTTTTAAGTTTAGAATTAGAATTGTAGTTTTAAGTTTAGAATTAAAATTGTAGTTTTAAGTTTAGAATTATAGTTTTAAGTAGTACTTAAGTTAGATGTACTTATACCGGACCTGTGCATAGGTGACTTTGTTTACCTCTACAGGGAATTACGGGGTAGACAATACTTTGTAATTCTTTCTGGTTTAAATAAATAAATATATTTCTGTTGCACTTTCCAGAATTAAGATTTAGCATCAAATTAGATTTTTTTTCTATTGACTTTAATCTCATTTTTTTAACAGGGTATTTTAAAATATTTGACAAAATCACTAAAGGACCCCTTTAAGAGGACCTGGCCACCTTAAAATTTTAATTAAATTGGTTTTATGTTTTTAAGCGAGACTGAATTATTCATCACACATTACATTTTTTTTTTCGGTAAATTTATATATTTTATCGAAATATATCGGAAATTTTTTCTTTTTTTGGTCATTAGGTCACCTTAAATATCTACCGAAAAGAAACTGCTCTTTTTTCGTCATCCATATGATTTTGAGAGTTCTATGCATCGGACTAAACTTTTCCAACTGTTACTTTGTTCAAAATACAAGTAATTCTGACATGAGCGAAGGAATTCGTATTAAAAATTCACATACATAAGTTATAGCCTTTCAAATACAAAATTTATGTTAGTAACATAAAAAATCAATAAAATGTGACTTTGAGAGACTATAACTTATGTCTGTGAATTTTCAATACAAATTCCTTCTCTCATGTCAAAATTACTAGTATTTTGAACAAAATTACCGTTGGCAAAGTTCAATCCGATGCATAGAACTCTCAAAATCATATGGATGACGAAAAAAGAGCAGTTTCTTTTCGGTAGATATTTAAGGTGACCTAATGACCAAAAAAAGAAAAAAATTCCGATATATTTCGATAAAATACATAAATGAAAATGAAAATGTAATATATGATGAATAATTCATTCTCACCCCGAAGTCGAGTCGACGACTCTCAATATTTATTTTTAATTCTAATCCTCATTAAAAAATGAAAAAATAAACTCCAGTTGGCAATAAATGACCGCACTATCGAGATATAAGCGATAAAGAAAAATTTGAAAAAAAAACAACCTGAAATATCTCGAAAAATAAAAGTCTTCATGATCCGGGCAAATAATGCAGCCAAGAAATAGTTAAAAGCCACGCTTTTGGAAATTAAAAAAAAACAATGCCCTTTAACTCAAGTTATCGTACGACATAGAAAGTCGATTTTTTTACCAAATGATTTTTTTGTCGGCAAGAGAAAAATAAAAAGTCTTAAAAAATTTGTTGAATGTTGTACTTTGTGTTACTTATCAGTTTATTTTTTTTTCAAAATATTTTTATGATATGTTTTTGAGACATATAATTGTTTAAATAGAACATGACGTTTTTGTGTATAACTGAAAAAGGGAAATAGCTTATCAAAAATTTCGGGTCGGAAAAAATAGTTAATTTTAAACTATTTCAAATGTATCATCGCTAAATCGATGATATTATTTCTAAGGTATTAAAGAAACCGAAAAACTAAAACTTAAAAATCGAAAAACCGATGAACGAACAGAAACGCATTAAAGACAAAAGAAATATTTTTTAGTCACCTTCCTTAAAAAAAAGAGCCCTGAAACATTCAATTTACCCGTGACACACATACATACGGACATATTCTAAAAATAGTGTATTTTGATTCATAATGGCCTAAAACATGTTTCTAAAATATTTAAAAAAAATTTTTTTTCACTATTACAAAGCTTCTTTTAGGAAGATGCAAAAACAGTAATCCTGTGAGCTTCAAATTATTTCACCGGGCACATTTGCGTAAGTAGCATTTTTAAGTCCAAAAATGAAGTTCTGAGAAAAAGGACTTCAAAGATATTAAATTGCATATATACTAATGCAATTAAATACTATAAAAATAGTCAAAAAAACTTACAGGATGCTTTAAAATACAATTTGAAGCTTTCTAAGATATAAAGTGAGCTTCGAGGAATAGTTTTTTGAAGAAAAAAGTTGATTTTTTTTACTCTATCAGGTGTACTCTACCCTTAACAGTACACAGTGTTGCTGGAAAATTGTTTATCTATATATTTTGAATACACTTCTGTAGAAAGTATTTAAAAGGGGCTGTGAACAGTATATCTGACGGAGACTTCGATGCAAGAGTTGGTGGAAAGGTGATGGAGGGGGCGGTGGACGGGTAGTGGAGGGAAGAGTGAAGGGGCCAGAGGTGGGACGATGTAGGGACGTGGAGGACCAAGTGCATTATAAAAGTAACGTAAATTTTGAACGAATTTCACGATATTTAGTGAAGGGGTGGAGGAGCAAATGCATTCTAAAATAACGTAAACACACATACGTACACGCACACACACACTCACACACTCAAACTCTCACACACTCACACACTCACACTCTCACGCACTCATACACACACGCACTCACACCCTCACGCACACACGTCCATACAGACGTTTTCTAAAAATAGTATATTTTAACTCCTCATATCTCAAACTGTAATGTTTCTGACATATTTTTAGCAAAAATTTTCTTTTTACCATCACAAAGCTTCCTCTATGAGGAAACAAAATTGTACAATGATTAAACAATGATTATACTTTAACCGATTTTCGCAAATCTCGACCAGTCTATACCCTTTAGGCGCATCAACAAATATGCTTGTTAGCATTCACTTAATGTTACGCTTAAAAGCCTTAAGGGGTACTTTGATATCGCATCCCCAGAGCAAAACTATGAAACTCACAAAATGTCATTTTTGAGTTAGCATGGTAAACAGTATTAGAGGGTCTCAAAGAATATATACTGAAAGCCAAGGGCATTCCAAAGGCTTGAAATGAGGCCACAACGTAACTCAAAATAAAAATTTACACAGTTTGTGTGGTACAACACTATTCTTTCTCAAAAAAGAACTCTCACAGTAGTATGGATAATGTTTTTCGATAAGGTTTTGGGAAGTGTCTTCTTGTACCTAAAAATTATGACTACAGTTTCATCTTATAGTTCCTTGGGGTCAATGTATAACCTTTTGCGTTTAAAATACGCGTTATTTCAGTAAAAACTGGTATATATTGTAAGAGTTCTTAACTTGTATATTATTTACTATTTAAACAACAGATATTTATATTTTTATTCAATTAATTATTTTTCCACCGAGGTACCTTAATGAAAGAAATAAAAAGGGAAACTGGAATTATTCATATATGTTTATATAAAAGAAATACTATTAGAATTTTATGTTAAGCAAGTCGAATGTCTTGTATTTATTTAATATCACAGTTTCATACCATAAAAACAATTTGCGCTCACTCATATATTCTCTAATAGTAATAAGTAAACTAGCGAGTATATAAGTCACCTGTCCAAATCGTTTTATACGAACGAGAGGAGTGAACTCCTGCTCGCTAGGCGACTGTGTCCTGACTCTCCATTTGCACACGACGGTTTCTCACTCCCTCTATCATTCTCAACTCACATAGATGTAGGTACACATTCCTACTCTCCGCGATTCTTCTTTGTGCGGATATTCGCTTCGCGCCAATCAGCCTCACGCGCAAACGCAATTTTCAATTCATTTATTCATCTTCACTTTATTTATTCTTATCATTTATTCTTTGCATATATCAATAAAAAAAATAGCATATAAAAGTATTCTAATAAATGAATAATTAAAATAAACCATTATTCATACCATATCAATATGGACCGTTACATAGTCCCCCTAAATAAATTTATATTTTTCCACTTTGTGAAGGAAATATAAATTTATTTAGCGAAACGTTTATACATTATTTTATATTAAAAGTAATTTGCTTAAGTATACTCATTTGTAATATTTCAACTTAATGGAAGAAGATACAGCAAACACTAAAGTCCCTTAATTTAAGAATAAAAATATTTTTTCTACGTAACATATTATAATATAGACAAAGATGACATTTTAGACTGGGTTTTTCAAATTCACCACCATTTGAAATAGCCATGTTGTATTTTTACCGATATGGATTATGTCCATACAAGTCATTATTATTGCATTGTTCGGTCAATACTGTAACTTTATTACTCGAAACTTTTCCTCTGGTCGACTCCTCGTATCTCGAGAGGAGGTTCGCTGAACGAACGCCTGGACAAACGGCGCAACCCACGGAGATCCAATTTCGAGTTATTTAATATGACTAATTATATTAAATATTAATAATCACCATGCATGCGCTTTCTATCTACGTAAATGATTTTTCTTAAGATATATATGTATAAATCTTTCCAAACGTTTATTTCTGGATTCAATATATAAATAGATACATAAAATTCCACATATAAATAGCAATTGTAATTGATTCTATGCTGATTCTTTAATAGTTAATATACCACAGTAAATTTATTCAATTCATTAATTGGTCGTATTAATCTCGATAAATATATTTAAAAACCCCGAAATTTAACTAAGTTAATTTAATTAACCACCACAACACTACTTGTTTCTCGATTCTACCGATTTAACTCCGTATTTACGATCGCACGCTGGTGGTCCAATGGCCGCTCCTTGCCTCTACTCGCACGCACCATGTGCCGACCGCGTTGCCGGTATTACCAGTAACCTGTAATAAAATTCACTAACTCTGGAACCCTCGACCTAAAACAAATAATATTCGACGGCGAACACACATAGCAGCTCCGACTCTCCACCAAGCCTCGAACCTCGACTGCACTGAAACAAACTAAAAGAATGGAAAGCTCTCACCAAGTAATTTTTAAAGTCAAAATTACAAAAACTCTCTTGAATAAATCATAGGGCCGGGCGCTTTGTGGGCAAATACTCGCCGACCAAAAATATATCTACTCACGTTGAAATAAATACAAATTAGTAACTCCCTCCACTAAACTCGACGGCTACTCCTTTTCAATGATTCCACGTGGTGCGGCTAACCTCTAACAGAAATTCGGCTACTCTGAACAAGTGACTGTACTCGGCGAAGGCTCCTGACGGAATGGGCAGGGCGGAAGGACTCCAGTCCTCTTCTCGTGGCGTTCCTGCACCCTAACTTCCTCTATTTTACCTTAAACGATCTTCTCTCCTTTTCTAACACCTGTTGGCATAGGCCCTCAAGTCGATTTTCACGTGGTGCGGTTAACCTCTAACAGAAATTCGGCTACTCTGAACAAGTGACTGTACTCGGCGAAGGCTCCTGATGGAATGGGCAGGGCGGAAGGACTCCAGTCCTCTCCTCGTGGCGTTCCTGCACCCTAACTCCCTCTATTTTACCTTAATCGATCTTCTCTCCTTTTCTAACACCTGTTGGCATAGGCCCTCAAGTCGATTTTCAGTAGAGTAGTAACCGGAGGTTAGTTACTGCTCTAGTTTTATCCATCATTCATTTCGCCCCTGTGAAGCACGTAATTTAAAATATTAACAACGCCCTCTATACTGCACGCTTCTCTGATGAACGTATACCCCATTACTCGATAAATAATGCGTACGAATTGCCGGAGTGCGACGCGCTCGTTGTAAACGCGCCTTGCTTCCTTCTCCTGCCGCGCGCCTCTCTTCCCATCTTTTTAGATGCCTGTCTGGTCATCTTTCGTTGGCCGACAGTCTTCCGTCTCTCTTGCCGCTTGGCTCTCCCTCTACTCTCCATGTCGGCTAAAGCTGCATAGCACGCGCCCGCCTAGTCATCAGCTGCTCTCGTCATTGTCCTTGAGGATGACGCCGCTGAAGCTCCTCGCGCTGCGATCGCTCTCTCGGGTGTTCGCGTACGCGAGTGTGTATGTAGGGGAACGTGGGGTGGTATGGGTAGCAGGATAATATGGGTATCTTTAATATTAGGTATAAAGAATACGCACTGAATAACTGCAATTTTTTTAATAATGTATAAAAGAATAATAAACGTAATTATAACAAAAAAAAATGATTTTACAAGTTAAATCAAATTTTAGAAAATATGGATTGTTATAGGTCTAACTAAGTCAATTTTGAACGAACTTTGGTCGACTAAAAAGATAGTTTTTTAAATATTTGGGCAACTTTTAATGGTTTCATTCAACTAATTGACTCTTTCTCTTTAATTTGCATACTTGTTTTATTTTACTTTCCTTTTATAATTAAATTAATATAGCGATTTAAAAAATATAGCTTGTGGGGCGGTATGGGCAAAATGACGGGGGCACTATGGGCATGTGAGGCGAAGTAACAAGAGCAGACGGCCGGTTCTTGCGATGTAGGTGTACAGCAATAAACTTTTTTTAGTATAAGTTAGATGTTGCAATGAAAAGTTATTTAATGTTCCTAATAAATAAGAAAACTACCTATGTGAAAAGACTCATAAATTTAAGTGTTCTGATAAATATCAAATATGTATGTTCAAAAAGCATTTTTAAATTTTATATTTTAAATATATGTTGCAAAAGTATTTTCTATGCGTTTAATTAACCATTCCATGAAATAAAATTAAAAATAAATTATCATCGTTAACCATTTTTAATAATAATAGTATTTACCCACGTACCCTCGTGCAAAACCCATATCACCCGACGCGTGGGGCGGTATGGGTATTTTGAGGTACCTTCGTATTATGTATTTTTACAAAAAAATAGATTATTTTTTCTGACAAGACTTTAGCGTATTTTGTTCTTGGGTTAATGCTGAACAAAATGAGCTAATATAGAACTGACAATGCATCATAAATAAAAAAATATATCTAGCTGAAAAATTTGATGCCCATACCACCCCACGGCTGCTTTTATCGTCTCTCGCTTCTCTCTCTTTCTCTCTTTCGGGGCGCCGCTACCTGAAACATACAAAGACTCGACCTCTTCTCCGTCGTTGCCGCTTCCTCGTGCTGCTCATCTTTCCTGGGCTATGTCTGTTGAGTCGGCTGCTGGTATTATAGTGTGTTTGTGCTGGTGGTGTGTGTATGGTGTCGCGCCGTCGATCTCCCCGTGAAACATACATAATAACGTGCGCGATTAATACGCTTTAAAATAATAACAATTCCCATAGCGTTCGTTCGGTGGTTTGGTACGTGCGTGATTCTGTCCGTCTATTTGTTTATCCCCCTAATTAATAATAATATAATCTCCCTACTACCTAACCCTACCTACCTACTCTAACCTAACCTTATTTAAAAAAAACTGTAAAAACAGACATAAGTTTGATTATCATTGTGCGCAAAGGGTTACAATGGATTGGTATACATTTTTTTATGAACAGTTAATGCTAAATTAAGAAATTTAAAGAGCAATATTTTTAAACAATATTTTTAAACTATTCTGAGGATTATTCTATATGAACAATTTATTGTTTGCGATATAAGCAGTATTTTTATAGTAACTTATATTCTTAAAAATCATATTTTAGGTAATAATAAAAACAAACTCTCTTTAAATTTGTTTAAAATATGTTAAACAGAAAGTACAAAAAATTTCAGCATGATTCACGAAGAACTGTTGCGCAGGCTTACAAAGTATGTTATGACAATTAAGTTTTGAGAAAAATGAGTTTAACCATAAATATCAATAAAAATAGCATGATCAATCATTTATCTATTTACCTGCAACTTATGGATGTTAATCTTCACCTCTGTTATATTGTCATACATAAAAAGAGTTTGTATTTACCCTATGAAATCTTATTTCATTGATTTGGGTACAGAGTGGGCTACGCGCAGGAGCTGAAAATACAAAGTTGAGTAACAGCGTGCGGAGCTTATATTCATTAAAAGAGTCAATTCATTTACTAATACATTTGACGTGCTTACCTGCGTCAAATCGATGACTTTTTTTATTTATTGAATTAACTATTTTGACATTATATATGTCATTCTACACTCATATAACCTTTAAAGATTTATGCTACTAAAGTAAAATTTATTAAAAAGTATACTTGCAAAGTGTAAACAATTTAAACATGTACAACAATTAAAGACATACCTTTCAGAATTGTGTAATGAACCAGACAATTGATAACGGGCGTTCACATTCAGAATTTCTCTAAAACAAGGTATTGTTTACTCTTGGTCCGTGGATTGCATATGCTGGTTTTGCTGAAAACGAAAAGCAGACACAAATAAATCAACTCTTTCTAACAGTCAAATTACTTATAAAACTATAATACTTCCCTGATTTAATCAATTTGTAATGCGATAATATACTTCTTTTAATAATATACTCCACTGTTTATTCTGTCAAGAAAAAACATTTTCCTCATAAAAGTAAACATGCAATTATCGCTCCGTCAGTAAAATAGATATCGTCATATATAAGACACTCTTACCAGTGTAATGTAATAATACATCACGTGTTATTCGCCATTAATACGTGCAAATATTCAAATAAAATAATACGCATTATATTTAGAAAATATTCCATAATATATAAGCATTCGATTCTCGGACGGACTCAGACACAAAATATTCAATTTTACAAACTGTATCTGAAAGGCAAAGTAAACACGCTCACTAAAAAACAAAGAACCTCTGTTCTACGTGATATTGGGGGTCCGAGTTCAAGTGATTTTCCGGGAAGAAAAGCGTGTCGCTCGTACGACAACTACATGTGGCTGGAAAAAAAAAAAAAAGGAACCGGAGGAGGAGAGGAGCTCAACCGGGCTACAACGAATTTGTTGACAACGAGTAAAGTCAGTCAGAGTCTAGGCGTGCGCGGGTATTCTCGCGATATTCATATATTTTATTCTCTTCGTGATTTCTCGCTTCAAAGACTTTTAATGCGGCCGTAGCCGGTCTCAAGCCCGGATTAGACGCAGAGAGAAAGTGTCGTTGTTAATCAAAACATCCTTATTTCAATCCGCGTTTATTATAACCTAACCCCAGCCTGGATCATCACAGTGGTGTACAGAGTAGGTAAGCTAAGTCGGTTCCACGCCATCTGGGCACTGTCACATTTTGTTTCAAATTTGTGGATTTTCAACGCGATACTTCTCTCGTTCGGGTTCGTTATCAAAGACGTCAAGAGGCCGGTACTGTAAACATTTTCAATATTGTAAGTCTATAATTTAGCTTTTCAAGAGTAATCGAGTGATAAATCTTGAATAGTATTCAAACAATAAAATTTATAAAGAATCAATAGTTAAAATTAAAATATTAGATATTATCGAAAGAAGCAGCTTATGTGGCGTGGCGGGTTGGTTGGCGCACCTTTATTTTAAATATTTACCACAAATTAAATGCATCAAACTGATTTTATTTGATTATATATAGATTCTACACAATATATACTATTTCTTTTTAAATATCGCTATGGTACGAGGGTAGTTCAATAAGTCTTTAGAATGACCAACAGATGGCGCGCGAATCGCTCCAAATCATCTGTTTTCAGTCAGCACCACTCCCGACTAGATATATGGTGCAGTCACAGTCCACATCTTCTGAGTTTACGTGTTTTTATAACCAATTGAAAAAAAAAATTGCTTGTTAAGAAAAATGGAAAAAAACGAGTTCAGAGCGGTAATTAAACATTTTCATTTAAAGGGTTTAACTCCATATGAGATAAAAAATGAATTGGACTCAGTTCATGGCACATCTGCCCCTGCCTTAGCAACGGTTTATAACTGGGTAAATGAATTTAAGCGTGGTCGTACATCAATAAGTGACGAACCACGTTCAGGAAGGCCCGTAGAAGCAACTCCTCTCGAAATCATCAATAAAATCCACGATATGGTGTTGAAGGATAGAAGATTAAAAGTGCGTGAGTTAGCTGAGGCCACAAGGATATCTATAGGTGCAGTTGTTTCAATTCTACATGAAAAATTAGGCATGAAAAAGCTATCGGCAAGATGGGTGCCGCGTTTGCTCTCAGCTGAGAATAAACGCAATAGAGTGGTCGCCTCTGAGGCTCTTTTGGCGCGCATAAGTCGGAATCCTGAGGAATTTTTTCGTCGATTTGTGACTGTGGATGAAACATGGATACACCACTACACTCCTGAGACAAAGGAACAATCCAAACAGTGGATTTCCACAGGCGAACCAGCTCCAAAGAAGGCAAAGACCGTAAAGTCAGCTGGTAAGGTTATGGCTACAGTTTTTTGGGATGCACGTGGAATTATACTTATTGACTACTTGGAAAAGGGTAAAACAATTACTGGTGAGTATTATGCATCATTATTAGAGCAGCTGAAAGAAGAAATTTAAAAGAAACGACCACATTTGGCGAGAAAAAAAATTCTCTTTCATCACGACAACGCCCGAGTTCACACATGCTTCGTTTCAATGGCTAAAATTGAAGAACTAAAATTCGAATTGGTCGAACACCCACCGTATTCACCAGATTTAGCCCCCAGTGACTTTTTCTTATTTCCAAACTTGAAAAAATGGCTCGGTGGACAGAGATTTACGGACAACGAAGACGTCATTGCCTCTGTAAGTGCTTATTTTGAGGAACTTCCGAAAACGCACTTTTCTGAAGGATTATAAAAACTTAAAAAGCGATTGACCAAGTGTATAGAGCTCCAAGGAGATTATGTTGAAAAATAAAAAAAAATTTACCCAAAAAAAATTGTTTTTATACTTTATTCTAAAGACTTATTGAACTACCCTCGTATTTAGCTTTTAAAATGTATGTTTCTTTTTCTTATAATATTATACCTAATTAGCAACAGTGCATAGACCGCAAATGTGACACACAAATTTCTTTTATAATTAAATTAATCCTTTATTTTAGATTTAATAAATCTATATATAATTTTGGTGTACTAAATAGACATGTTAAGATAACATTTAGTACATTTTTATATTTGACTTTAACAATTATTTAGTAGATATTATAGATAACGAATTTAAAGTGCGCCTACGCTGGACAGCAATGTAAAATTGATATAGTTCGAGTCTAATTATATAAAAAAAAGATAAGTTACTTAGAGAATAAGTGTACTTATTATAATTACATTTTCTATAGTAAATTAAAAGGCATCTTATTTAAAAAGGTAACTGATGCATTGTTTTAAAACTTATCGATAAAAATGTTAAATTTATGTTTTTGCTAATAAAATAAAGCTAATGCTATCCAATTGGATTAAACGTTTTTGTATAGTTACATATAAAATATATATTTTATTATCAAGAAAGTAAAATTCTAATATGCTTTATAGATATATGTACAAGGTCAACATTATTTTTAGTTAGCAAGAGTAAGAAATTTTCTATGATTTAAATTTAAAGTACATACAGAGAATTACAATGAATTTAAATCTTAATATGCTTTTCATACTTAAACCTATTGTTTCCAGGAGATATGAGCAGCAAACTAATCATAAATTAATACGAATTTGATAAATAGTTATTATACAAATATTAACCTAATATGTGATATATTCTGTTGAATACATTATTTGAAAATAAAAGTATTTAACGATTATTTATTTCCTTTAAAAGTTTAGTGTGATTAAATTGATTATTCTTCAAATGCTGTGATGCATTATTTTATTACTTTCGGTATTCATATTTTTTACGCCTTTGATATGAATTTCACTGAAACATATAGCAACTCTTTATATTATATGTATGTACTATTTAATCTTTCAATAATTTGATAAACTTAATATTTTACGAATATTTAATACAAATGCATACATTTTTTTCCATTTTAATAGCTAACGAATACGCTTTCTGCAGTAAACATTTTAAATAAACACACAAATTTTGAATAAAATACATTTCTAAAATTTCCATTCATACGTCATTTTTCTGTTAAGTAGCATCATTTTATTAAGTATTTAAAATACATAAATTGAGTCCAAGAGTTTGAAAACAATTTGCACTCATACTTTCCTGATACAAGTAGTACGTATATATAAAAGCAATTAATACTAGCCAGTGTACTTCGCTCGCTCACGCTCGCTCGGTGAAAGTTACTCCTTAGTTCACTAATTAAAGAAAGCAGTTAAAATAGTAATTTAGTTGTTTTATAAGAGTATGAAAACAGGATGTATTAGCGGTAAAAGAAGGTTCATATAATTTTCTAATTTTTTAACAGCCGGACTGTCGATTTTTTGTGTTGAACTACATTAGAAGAGAAGCTTATTTCTTAATGTTCTCAAGTATATTAAATAATTGTAACATGACCATTTAAGGCAGGTTTGCGGTGGAATTTTTTGGAAAAATCATTTTTTTTTTATTTCATTATTCGATAGCAACACTATCTAGAAATATTTTAAAACTCATACAATTAGTTCCTACGGCCGGGAACAGGCAGAAAAGAGGCAGCACCTACCGCGTTTGAGCGCGCGCGCTCGGCTGCTCCTGCAGCGGCCGGCGGTGCGCTGCCGCTGCCCCCTTCTCCATCTATAATCCTAGTCCTGCTCCTATCCCCCTTCGTAAATAGCAGTTTTGGCGGCCATTCACCTAATTCAGTGCCCGCTCAGTCATCCCAAGCGTCGCGTCGTTGTGAAATTGAACCGTTGTGAAAAAGTAGTATTTTTACTATGTGTGATTGAAAGGGCAGCAGAGAGAACGAAAATAAGCCAGGCCGATCAAGAAAACGCTCGTTTCACGGGAATCGACATACTTCTGATGCTGATTCAAGTTTAACTAGTACTTCTGCAAAAAAAATTCATAATGGTGATCCTGATTTTCAAGTTGCAGTCGATCCAACTATGCTATACTGTATAGTCTCTTATAGTGTATTCTTGGCCTTACAGAACATTGTGATTTGTAAAACATACAAAAGTGAAGTGCATTTTTCGAAATTGAATCAGAAAGGTTTAGGCTTTGATTTAAATGTGGCGCGTAACTGTGAAAATGACGTTCGCATTCCATCGAGTCCAAAAATTAGCTCTGGTTACGAAATAAACAGAAGATTTGCTTTCGTAATGAGGCTTCTTGGCATAGGTATTCAGGGTCTGAATCATTTTTGTGGATTGATGGATTTGTGTACTGGATTTAGTGAAAATAGATATTATGATATTGTTAATCACATTCACATAGCAGCCAAATCAGTAGCATTATTAGCTTTTAAAAAAGCTGTAAATGAGGAGCAAAAAGCAAACGCGGCAGCTGGCAAGATTGAAAATCGGCTCACAGTCCCCGGAGATGGTTCATGGCCAAAAAGAGGTTTTTCGTCGTTACTTGGCTTAGTAAGTTTGATAGGCAAATATACAAATAAAGTTTTAGATCTCGAAGTGAAGTCAAAGTTTTGCAGAGCGTGTGAAACCTACGATGGTGACCATAATACTCCTGAATTTGAAGCTTGGTTTGCAGATCATGAACAAGATTGCACAGCTAATCATGAAGGTAGTTCTGGAATGATGGAATCGAATGGAATTCTGGACATGTTCAAAAGATCCATTGAACTTTATAAAGCTATTTATGAATATTATATAGGTGACAGTGACACCAAAACCTTCAAAAATGTAATCGATGAAAAACCTTATGGAGACGAAGTAATTGTAAAGAAGATAGAATGCGTTTTACACGTGAAAAAAAGGATGTTTCGGAGAGCCAAAGAGGCTAAGAAGCAGTTAACTCAGTTAAAAAAAGCTAAAAAAGCTATAGAAGAAGCTGCCTTAAAAAATCAGGCGCGAAAAAATCGACATCCAATAAAAAAGCCGATACTCCGAAAACTTTGGCTTTAACTGGTAAAGTTATGTCCGAATTATCCGCTTTTTATGGCATTGCTGTTCTGAATCATCCTGACTCACCCGAAGAAATGAAAAAAGCTATTTGGGCCACATTCTACCATAGAAGCTCGACCGACGACAATCCACAGCACCAATACTGCCCAGATGATTCTTGGTGTAAGTATCGTTTAGCAGCAGCACAGAATAAACTGAGTACTTTTAAGCATCCCCCCGCTTTTGACAACGATACTCAAGCAGTACTTAAACCAATTGATGAAGACCTCACTAGTGAAGATTTATTAGAAAGATGCACTGGGGCAACCACTCAAAAAATGATGAGTGTTATGGGCGTAACAATAGTCAGTGAGGCTCAAAAATACGCTGAGAAAGTCAATGCAACGCGCTTGCGGAAAGCCGAACGGGTTGCTTCTCAGGCTTCAAAAGAAAGCAGGGTGGCCCGCAGAAACGCTAGAATACGAGAAAATGATGCTTACGAGAAAGCTGAATGAGTTATATATGGAGCTGGCATCGCTGATTGTGTGTAAGACCCTTTTTTTCTCAAATTTTCATAAAAAAAAACTTTGAACGCGTTTTTCTCGAAACAACGCTTTTCAACTCTATCGACACGATTTAAAAAAAACTACTGCACCGATTCAGTTGAAATTTGAACAGCTTACTTCTGACATATGTTTTTTTTGTATGATCTAGGATTATAACGATCAATAAATTTTTCAAAAAGTTATAAACAATTTATCTTGCAAAAAAAGAGCCAAAAAATTCAAAAGTCCGCCATTTTGTTTTTTTCCGGTAAAAATGAAATATCCTAGACTATACAATAGCCAAAACTATAAGTTTTAAGAATCTTTTTAGGTTTTTGATTTCAGATGATCCGTTGGTGAGATATCGTGTCGACAGTCAAACAAAAGAACAATTTTGAGGCAGCCATTTTGTCAAGAAAAATCCGTAAAAAAAAAAAATTTATATCTTTAATATGTGTATTTTAATATGTAAAATTGTTAAAAAATAAAGACAAATAGATGAATTTACGAAATGATCTTTTATTTCATAATATTGGAAAATTTTTAAAAAAATATACCCTCAATCCTTGAAAAAGCTGAATAAGAAAAGGAATTAATTGGTTTATTATAAACTATGTAATAATGAATTGAATGCAATTTTTATGTAATTTATTAAACTGATCAAACTGGAGGTCAATAATAATTCATCATAATAATTTAATATATTTACTTTATTTCAATTTTATTTGCATTTGGCAACATGACGCCCGAATCCTTTAGGATCAAGCGTTTTTTTGCATATATTATAAATTCTGCTATAGCATCTTCGAATATGTCGTGCCAAATTTTGTGCTGTTTGAGGTTTATTACAATTTGGGCACATTGGCGAACTTTTTAAATGAGTTCTTTCATTGTGTTTTCGCACAGATTCTTTTGTAGAAAACTTTTTATCACATGATTTACATTCAAATACACTTAATTTGTGATTAAATAAATGAACCGCGTATAATTTTGCGTTGTTAAAAAAAGCACCACAATCATCTATGTCGCAAAAATGCTTCTGAACATTCTTCACAGAAATAGAATGTTCTAACTGTACATTGAACAACAATTTAATAATCGCATTACCTGGACATACACAAGGAATGTACATGTTATTCGGCAAATTCCATAACGAACTTCCGACGTTGACTGCTTCAGCAAAATTACATCCAAAATTAATTACTTGATGAAAAACAAAACGGTTCAAATAAACCAGGTCACCTGGACACTGCAATATTATATCAAAATTAATATTGTGTCTTTTTAAGTATGATAGAGTTATTACAAGATTTTTATGATTGATTGGCATAGAGCAACCATCAAACCACGAATCAGTATTTTGGTTCTTTTGCTTTTTTAAATTTCGTATATCATTTGATACAATATTTAGCAACTTGCTATTATGAGCTGTATCAACGATCAGCCATAATTTCATGGAACTTGGCAAGCCACAATGCATAATATTGGTACTATCGAGATTTGAATCTTCGCAGTGCATATCTGTAAAAGATTGATGCCCGCCTATATAATATGTAGGAATGTTGATTCCTGAGCACTGTCCAAGATCATTAATTATTGCACTACTTATATTGTGCGGCAAGTCATTTAAATGAGAAACTAAATCTGGTTTTGAAATGTTCATTGCATAAATTGGACGAATTTTATTATGAACTATGTTAAAAATAGCTTCTTCATAAGCTTTAATAATAGTATTTTTATTTGAACAATCAATTTTGATTTGACCTTGTAACATCTATAATAATATCGATTTAATTAATATATTGCAATTCGGTACTTAACGAATTTTAATATACATGTAAAGTTATTACCTCACTATTGTTTAATAAAGTAAGAAGATTAGAATTTACTTTCTTGTGAATTTTTAAATTGATGTACAATCCCGGTACTACAGTTTCTTCTAAATTAATATATACACAATCATTTTTGAATTCTGTCGCTACATCATCCAAAGAGAAATTCGTCCGAACAATTTAATTCTGAAACCAATAAATTTTAAAATCAATTATTAATTGTACCACTTGTAACTTATATTGTTTGTTAAATAATGTATTAAACAATATAAGTTACAAGTGGTACAATTAATAATGGATTTTAAAATTTATTGGTTTCAAAATTAAATTGTTCCGACGAATTTCTCTTTGGATGATGTAGCGACAGGATTCAAAAATGATTTTGTATATATTAATTTAGAAGAAACTGTAGTACCGGGATTGTACATCAATTTAAAAATTCACAAGAAAGTAAATTCTAATCTTCTTACTTTATTAAACAATAGTGAGGTAATAACTTTACATGTATATTAAAATTCGTTAAGTACCGAATTGCAATATATTAATTAAATCGATATTATTATAGATGTTACAAGGTCAAATCAAAATTGATTGTTCAAATAAAAATACTATTATTAAAGCTTATGAAGAAGCTATTTTTTAATACATTTATTACATTATTTAACAATGTTATAAACTAATATATACAGTAACAAACAAAAAACAATTTCTATATATGCCTTATACCAGTATGACAAGTCTGCGAAATTGAATTTTAATACGAATCTCCACATTCACTCTCTAAGAATATGTGTTTTAAGCAGGTCAACCAAGAAAAAAATGCTCCTTTATGCCCAGATGCAATGTCTGCGGTAGCAGCAAAATTGAAAATTATGGATTTTGGCCTTCGCAGACATGTCATACTGGTATATAGCATATATAAAAAATGTTTTTTGTTTTTTACAGTATATATTAGTTTATAACATTGTTTAAATAATTTTTTAAACAACTTAAATTACCTATAAATATAGAATTCAAATTTTGATTTTTTGTTAATTTAAGGTAGTTAGGTCCTCTAACTTAAAATATTATTAAGATCATTAAAGAACAATTTTACACATGTTATTTTATCGTCTCAATTATGATGTCTGACCTTATTTTATTTATCATATAAATTGTTAAATTTTTTTATAAAAAAAGCGTTATAAACATAATCATATACAAAATAATGTAGCAGGCTATAAAAATATATAAAAAATGTCCGAAATTTAAGGGGTCTACCCTAATCGCAATTTTCAAAAAATCGATTTTTTTTTTATTCCATTTTTCGAAAGTATAGATATTTGAAAGTATCATATTAAATTTTCATAAAGATCCGAGCAAAAGTCTAAGTGTACTTTTGAGGGACTTTTACTTAGTTACCTGAGCGCGCTAATAGTGACCGTTCGGAGCGGTATCGTCTACCTGCCTTTGTTTACGTGAGCAGCTGAAACCTTTCGTGTATATACTATCCCTACTCAAATCTATTCATTCGTGACCCCTTATTTTTCGAAAGATACCTGTATATTTGAATTTCAAGCAAGTAGCAACCTATATTAGTCGTGTTTGAAAACTGTAAGCGTAAACATCTGTGCTCGTGATTGCCGAGATGGACAAGAAAACTATCCATCAAAAACAAAACTGGAGACGTCCAGGTTCGAAAGCGAAAAAACGTAAATTTCATGGAGTTCTTCCAAATGCCCATGAAGCAAACACAAGTCATGCTAGTGCATCTGCAAAGAAGCTGAACAAGTCGAAAGATACGAGTTTCGACGTGCCTGTAGATCAAACGTTAGGGTACAGCATCATACATTTTTACCTGGTTTTTTCTTCGTTACAACAGTTTTTGAAATGTAAAGTGTGTAATAACGATGTAACATTTACTAAGTATGGACAGCGAGGACTCGGTTTTAAAATTTGTGTTACTTGTGAGTGTGGAGAAAAATATATTAATTCGTGTCCGATGATTGCGACTGGATACGAAGTCAACCATCGCCTTGTGTTTGTTATGCGATTGATTGGTATTGGATGGAGTGGTATAAACATGTTTATTGGCCTAATGGAACTCGGATCTGGAATGAGTTCCTCCGTTGGCATAGTTTCTTTGATATATAAACACAGTAAAAAAGTTGCGAACGTCGTTATCAAATCAAGCTACTGCAAAGGATGTGAAAGAAGAAAAGGAACAGAGGACACGATTGAATATGCAGCATGGTACGAAGTGCACCAAAAAAATTGCAGTGCTAATCACTCAGGTAGTGCCGGAAAAATGGAAGTCGACGGTATATGTCAAATGTTTTTGGAATCTCTCGAAAAATTTTCTGTTCGTTATGGTTTTTACATCGTCGACGGTGACACGAAGACCATCAAAATACTGCTCGCAAAAAGAATTTTCAAACGTGCTAGTGAAGCTAAAAAAAATCTTATACAGGCAAGAAAAGCTGCAAAGAAGGACGAGGAAAAAACTCCAGCAAAAAAAGCTGCAAAGAAGGACGAGAAAAAAACTCCAGCAAAAAAAGTTGTCACTAAAAAAAGAAAAACCAGCGTAAAAAAAGTTCCTGTTGTTAAAACTCAAGATTTAACGATAAAATTAATGAAAGAACTGTCGAAAAATTACGGTTTAGCAATTCAACGGCATCCTGATTCCGTGGAAGAAATGCGCAGGGAGATCTGGGCAGGATTTTATCATAAGATTTCAACCGACAGCAAGCCACAGTATTCATACTGTTCTAAATCTTGGTGTAAATATAAGAAAGCTGTGGAAAACAACACCGTTCGACAATTTAAACATCCTCCTGCTCTCGCTAAAGATGTTCAAGAAGTTCTCAAACCAATCTACGAGGATTTGACAAAACAAGAACTTCTTGAAAGGTGCCTCGGCGGAAACACGCAAAATAACAACGAGTCTTTCAACAACTGCGTCTGGTCGATGGTTCCTAAACACATCTTTAGTGGGAAAAAAACTGTTGAAATCGCGTGTCAAACAGCTGCGTGTATTTTCAATGAAGGATTGAAGCCAATATTGAAAATATTGGATGTGATGGGCGTCAAAATCGGCAATATCGCCGAGCAGTTCGTAGCTGAACGAGATCTAACGCGCGTATGAGTTGCAAACCGCCGCAGTGGAGATGCCTCTAAGGAGGCCAGAATTAATCGAAGGAATACTATTTTGGATGAGACGGTACATTATGAAGAAACTGAAGGCATAATGTACGGTGTAGGCATCGCTAATTAAGCGTAGGTAAGAAATTTTCACGTTTTTTAGTTAAAAAAAAATTTGAACGCGTTTTTCTCGAAATGACATTTTTGTACGTCTTGTTGAAAAAATCTCGGAAACTACTGCATCAATCCTTACCAAATTTTTACCACATATTCTTTATGATGATAGCTATGTCGCATATCATACGATTTTTGAAATTTTGAGTTTAACTTGGTTTTAAAAAAAAACTGATGAAAAAAAGGTGATTTTTCGTTAATTTTCGAAATATGGCCGCCATTTTGCCAATTTTTAAAAAAATCAAAAATCGTATGATATACGACATAGTCATTACCTTACTGAATCTAAAACCTTTTTTTTTTTTTATTTCAGATAATCCACTCCGGAGATTTCACCAACAGGGCGCACTCATCTTTTTTTTGGATATTTTTTTGGCCTCCATTTTTATACGATAAAAAACAAAAAAATTAATAAAAAAAAATTTTTTCATGTATTTCAAGATTGTATTTATCAAGCCTCATACTTCACATATTAATATTTTTAATTTAAAACAATGAAAAAAAATCGTGAAAATAGTCATTTTTTTGCGCGTCTAATTAGGGTAGACCCCTTAACAATATCAAACAGTATCTTACATTTTCATACATCTTTTCTTACATTGTGCTATGTTTTCTGTTTTACTAGGATAAAAACATTACTTACAACTGTTGCTACGTATTTTGATACATCATATGGTGATTCTTTTAACAAATCTTTAATTTTCTTAAAATAATCGTCACTATTTTCACCTTTAGAACGATATTTTACAATATCTGGTTTTTCGCCTTGCATAATTGTAACGCTAAAATTAAAAGTTTTACATAATTAATTTAAATCACAATTAAGTTATTTAATTAAATGTATATATTAAATACACAAATGTAAATAAATATAATAACTGTCATATGAAAATTTATATATGACTATAAATACTTTCACTAATACATTGTCGATTATTTAATTTAAAACTAATAAGTTATGAAAAATTAAAAATTAATATGGTGTATATTTAACTTATGAATCAAAGTATTATTACTTTCATTCGCAATTAATTTCACAGTATATTGGCTAGATAACTCTTCTTAAACATGATGTTTACACTTCCAAAACTGAATACACACTGTTTACAATATGCCGTGAATTCGTACACTAAGGTGAACCCGGATTCCTAAATTCACAAACGCTTACACACACTCACACACACGCACACACGCTGACAAATCTTAGCTTTGTCCAGACGTAGTCCAGGCGTATATGAATGAACACACACACACACACACACACACACACGCACATATAGAGTGCATTCACAGTGGAAAATTTCACGAGTGAAATGCTCGCATATACGTTGGCCCCTGAGCAACGCGAGTATATCGTGGAGATGAACGTATCCTTGCCAGGGGCGCACGTGTACTTTATGCTCTACAAGGTGTTACGTGTATACACTATACCTTCCTCGCAGCATACAGGGTTGTCCATTATCTTAAGTTTCATGCGAGTAGCGCTTTCGGGCCATCGCGGGAGTACACGAGAAGGCCGCGTTTCCAATGAAGCCGCGCTGACGATCTGTTTTACCGACAAGCGCCAGGGCGGCAATAGCACAACTCTTGCGCTCGGAACTCTAGCCCGAGGGTCGCCCGCGGGCTCACCGTGTATACACGGGAAGCTCGCGCGTAGCCCGTGTATACAGGGGAAGCCCGTGCGTAACCCGTGTATACGCGGGCACACCGCGCGTTACTCGAGTATACACGGGAAGCCCGACGGTTGCCTCGGGCGCACCGCGCATTACCCGAGTATACACGGGAAGCCCGAGGGTTGCCTCGGGCACACCGCTCATTACCCGTGTATACATGGGAAGCCCGAGGGTTACCTCGGGCACCCGCGCGTTACCCGTGTATACGCGGGCACACCGCGCATTACCCGTGTATACGCGGGCACACCGCGCATTACCCGAGTATACGCGGGAAGCCCGAGGGTTGCCTCGGGCACACCGAGGGTTACCCGTGTATACATGGGAAGCCCGAGGTCTACCTAGGGCCGACCAAGTGTTGCTCGCGTATACATGGCAATTCAAACCAAATACATAAATGAATATCATGTTATAATTAAATTTGATAAAATAGTAAATAAGTAATATATATATATATATATATATATATATATATATATATATATATATATATATATATATATATATATATATATATTACTTATTTACTATTTTATCAAATTTAATTATAACATGATATTCATTTATGTATTTGGTTTGACTTAAGTAATGTATAAAGAGAAAGTCGCATTCACTGTTGAAGTGGAAATGTGTGTAGTCATTGAGACGTACAACATTTAGTAATAATCATTGTGGCAATGTAATTTGGAAATAATAAATATTTCCTTATTGTATACTTATATGATATATATATATATATATATATATATATATATATATATATATATATATCATGTAAGTATACAATAAGGAAATATTTATTATTTCAAAATTACATTGCCACACATTGCCACAATGATTATTACTAAAAGTTGTATGTCTCAATGACTACACACATTTCCACTTCAACGGTGAATGCGACTTTCTCTTTATACATTACTTAAATCAAATCAAAAACATAAATGAATATCTTGTTAGAATTAAATTTGTTAAAATAGTAAATAAGTAAGATTCAAAATGAATAATTTGTAATAAATTTAAGAAAAGAAATTTATTGACGGAACTCTGGAAAGAATGTAAAAAGATACAATATAATGATGATCACCCTTGTATTTCAACTAGCATAATTTTCATTTCTGGAATCTATTATATAGTATGTATGGTGCATGTTTCTAGTTATGTTTTTGTTTATTTAGCGATATAATACTTATAAATTATTAAAAAAAATCTGCTTATATGCGCAATAGGTTTTCGTATACCAGGCTAGAATTTTTTTTGCTCTCTTTTCAAAGTATTTTGAACAAATGTATGAAGAATGTTTATTTTTAAAACCTGAAATACGTTTTTTAAAAATACAAGTTTGTACTTAAATACTACTTTTTATTGCAGATAAAAAATTGTAAATATCAAAATAGCAGCCTAAATAGATAACAATACTTTTTTTTACAAATATGGCTTCATACATTTTTTAGATTTACTATAAAAAAAAAGTTAAAAATATTTTTAGATTGATCCATCAAAACTCCTTGCACTTAGTAAAAATTACATATATGCCTGTTTTTACAGTGTTTTTGGCTTCGGTTAATTTCATAGGGCTTAAATTTGACTCAAACTTATAGTATAAATGTTTTCTTTTTTATATTATAACTTCATACATTTACAAATTTTTTTTCCCCAAATTAAAGAATTTAGATGTTTCCGATATCTTCTTCCTCTAACCCTTTCAGACCTGAATTAAATCTAGCGGTGATATACCCCTTTTTTAAATATATTTTGACTTATTATGGTACAAATATGAAATTTATGTGGTTAAAAAAAATTTTTTTAACATATTTATGTACAATTATGTTTATTTACGTGAATATACGTAAATAATTACATAAATATAATCCTAATGTTGTGCATGATGAGTAAGTTTGATTAAATTGAGATTTCAAGGCGTTTTTAGTATTCAATTTTTAATTTTATGTTTTCCCCGCTGTGTACATTCTAATGTATATTGGGTCTGAAAGGGTTAAAGAAAAATATAACTTTTTTGTATTTAAACTATTTTTTGAAAATGTTCAAGTTGGAATTAATAATGAATTATTTAAAAACAAAAGTTATCATAAATTATATTATTCATTTGATTAATTTAATTTAATTTTCATGTGTCAAGCTCGATATTTTTCTCCTAATTAGTAGCCCCCAAAATATTCTCCGCGCCGCCGAATTAGTCCTTTAACGATATAAGAAATTGAGAATACATAAAAGGTCAGTGATTTTCGCGATCGGTGGGTCGGTCGCGAGCTAGATCTGGCTTAGCTTAGGTTAGGTCGCCGGCTCACGTGGGTATGCGCCAGCGGGACAAACGATGCGTGCTGCCGGTTCGCACTGCGAGCGTTCGGCCGTCGCAGTACGCGCATGGCGAGGAGGGCAGTGTTTGTATGTTATTCAAGTGTCAGTGTTTCTTCTTGTTGACGTGTGGGCAAGAAGATGACGTCGTCGGTGGACTCGTCAAAGCTGGCTCTGCGATGTAGAGAGGACTCCAAAGACTGTCTCTCCATACTTCCTCTTTGGTGGCCTGACGACTGGCAGCGACGAGAAGAGGATAGGCTGATGTAAACAACCTCACTGCTGCAGTCTGCTGCGTGAGATCAGTGTCCCTGTCAACTTAATGTTTTGCTGTTACTTCACAAGTGTGTCTTTTTGTTGCAGATCAGGAGTTAAGCTGCAACTGGTTAAAAAATGAGCTTAAAGTCAATAAAAAAAATCTATTGCGTTTGATGCTAAATCTTAATTCTGGAAAGTGCAATTGAAATATATATAATCTTTAGAATTCAATTCAAAACTATTAGATCTATGTTTATAAAAATTAATTGAAAGAAATACATTTTCTTTGATTGTCTATTGATTTGAATAGGTATTTAGTCAAATCAATGTAATTGGTATCAATTGATTTTTATCATTCTATAGTATTAATCGAATTTAATATAACAAAATAGAATAAAGATTTAGCATTATAATATAATACGTGTCAATTGATGCATGTCAATTAAGTTTAATAGTGATTTAACTAATTAAATGTAATTATTTTTTACTCATGTCTATAGATCGACTATTTTATCTAATATCTAATTATTTTGCATAATTGCATTCTATAGATTGTACAAGGAGAGAAATGTATCTGTAAATATTGCTATAATTTTCACGAAAAATTACTATACCGTATATTAACGTGGAGACAAACTCGTATTTTATTAAATTTTAGTATACAGTATAGTAAAATTTGACATCACCAAATTTTGCTATACTGAATAGCAAATTTTACAATACTGTGTATCAAATTTTATTGATACAATTTTTTTTAATTTTCAAAATTTTATTTTCATTTTGAATTTTTGGTGCATTCTTCTCCGACATTGTTATCGAGTGTCGGAGAAACTTTTTACATGTTGATTTGTCGGTTAAACTATATTTACTTATTCGTAGTCTAAAGTCGCATTTTTACAGTTGAAGTCGGGTAAGCCTAATTTACATATATCGCAAGCTATTTACATATATCGATACCTAATAACGCATGATTGCAATCGCAGTTCTAATTGGATTTAAAGATTTGAAACTCTCTTATATAGCAATAGTACGGAAATCTCACCACATGCGAGCTAACTTTACGAGACGCCTCCTAGCGGTAAAATATATAAACTAGCAAGAACGATACACGCAAAATATAATAAGCCTCTTTGCAAGTACATTTTTTTTATCAATGATAGGTTATAAATAAATAGTAACTTAGTTTTTTATCTTATTATTTATTATTAAACAAACATTATATCCATTTTTTTCGAATATAATACAAATCATCTGATAACATTGTCATATGAGAAGAGCGAGCACGTGTTTTCGCGACGACCGGAAATTTTGTCGCGGCAACAGCTAATTAGGACGGTCATTAGACGCGGTAATTAGCGGTCCAGGTGATTCCTTCTTTGTTTCCATACTATTTGCTAACTCACCTGCACATATTTACAACAAATTTGCTTAAATTTTACTATACATATTACCAAAAAGTATATCCAGAGTTTTTACTATACTACATAGCATTTTTAATTCTGCTGTATATCATAAACTCATAAATATATAGTAAATTTTCATAGAAACATAGTAAATTTCCTATATATGTCGAGTTTGTCCCCGACTTAGTAAAAAGTATAGCAATTTTTACTCAAACATTTCTCTCCGTGTATTTGTTATTTAATGCTATGAAAAATTTAGAATTAAAATGTAGCATAAAAAACTATATAATTCTATTCTATTGATTTTAATAGGGAAGAATACCGATTTTTAGTTGACAGAGTATATCTTGTAGATCGAGGTATAGTTTCTTTGTAAACTTTTGGAATTTTCACGATATCTTCAAAATGAAAGAAGTTATAGTTAAATCTTTAAAAAACGTTGTGATGTCACTCCGATTTTGCTGTAGTAGCCAGTTTTCGATTGAAGTAAAAAATCAGAACATCGGTATGATTCGGATAAGATCGAGTCGGAATTCGAAATGCTAGTCGTATACCTTGCAAATGTAGGCGTTCAATATATTTCAATGTCTGCTGATACGCGGATCTGCAGTCATAGCGCTCAGATTGTGGGACAAGTTGCAAGATGACCCTCGACTGAATAAAGTTACTCGTGAGCTTACACTCTGGATCGAAGTTGGATTTCATTCAAAACTTTAGCGACGTGATTGAATGGTAATAATTAGCTTTTTTTGGATAGCGCATCAGAACTACGTGGAGGTGCATTCCGTAGCAGTATCACGAAAGATCATAATGACGTAACGTCATTGTAGAAGTTCGCGTAGAATCGGGACGGTAACATATTTCAACGGCCGTTTTTGTAACTTCGAAAGTCAGGTGATACGCGGAATCAACATATACAGACGTCTGTCTACAAATGTAGAGTGTGGCTCAACACGTTGCATCCTTCGTATACGATTCAAACTTTATTTATCAGCCGAGTCTTCACGCGTTTATCTCAGAGCTCAAGGAGAATTTTGTTTTAGACGCACTGGATAACATTTGAGACAATGTTGATCAGTCCCATCTTGATGAGTGACGAGAAAATAAGCAAAAGCCCATTAGTTGTTGATGCGAATATAAAATGTACGTCGTCTCTTCTGAGAGACAAAGACACTGCTAGGAGTTATTTACCCACTACAAGTTTAGCAAAAAATCCTTGCTCAGAACATTCCACATCGAAATTTTTCCTGGGCTCATTACACAAATCAATCTCTATCGGTTTCAAATAATGAACCGAGAATAAATCAGCATGCGAAACACTACCTACAAGTTATCTCGTGGTGAGCAGGGAGCATACGTTATGATTGAGATGCCAAACTTTTTATCTCGTTCAATCGTCGTCATAGAACCACCGAAATTCCGCAATATGAGATAATATTTAAGTTAGTTGATAAAACTAATAGATATATGAGATCATGGTGAGGGCTGTCTAACCTCCGAGAACGATGATTTTTGAGAAATTACTAAGCGCAGGGATAGTTTCTTAGTAACTTTACGATCGTAAATATGAGAAGGTGAATCGTAACATACCTATTATAGCTGTTATCTTTTATCTAGCTCATAGCCTGATGCCTCACCGTCACAGAGCATCTTAAATCAGAGCTCAGCCCGTGCGACTTTCGATTCTCCCCGAGTGACCTTGAGTGAAATTGCACAAGTGTAGGTTAGGTTGTGTCGGCTAAGAACAAACTTAACTGATTAACTACAACTAACCACAACTAAATCGAGCTTCGGCCGATGCTAATTTATGCCACAGTTAAGACTCGGATTAACTAGATTGACCGTAGTCTTTACCCTGGCTGATTTCGAATCACCCTCAGGTGACCTTGGATCGACCCTAGCTCGAACTTAGATCGATCTCAGATCGATCTTAGGTCGACAATAGAACTATCCAAGGTCGACCTTAGAGTATGCAAGGCTCAACCGAAGGTCAACCACGGCTAATCTAAGAGCTCGGAACTGGCGGAACGCGGAACAATATTTTTCACGCCGTTCGCCAAGAGGTGGCGCCAGGAGCATAATCAGAAAGCATCGCAATTTTTCCAGTTACAAAAGCTCTTCGTAGCAGACGGCAGAGCAGTTGATCTCAACTTAGCCTCATATTCAGATCGGTTATTAGATCGTATTTATATACTCCGAGTTATGTACTCGGATATATTTTCTTGTGTGTCCGCAGGCAGCGTGCCCGCAAGGCAGCGTGCCCGTGCCTAGGCGATAGTTCGAAACGGAAAGAGTAACGAAATTATTATATTCTGTTTCAATTTATATCAAATTCGACACTCAATGTTATCAATCGAGCTCCGTTCGACCCGTGAACTCCCACGATTGCGAGCTCAACGTATCAGTTGCATAATTTACTATTTCACGATTTTCTATTTCATTTCTATTAGGCATTTTCTCTCGAAGAATTTATCTCTTAAGAGATATTTCTCAGAAGCCATCCTTCACCCAGTTCTTTCTGAATGAAATATTTGATAATAATTATTTTTAGTCTCAAGTCCGACATTCATAAACTATTATAAAGAACATCACATATAATATAGGATAGGAGAAGTATAATACAAATAATATAGAAAATGACTGTCATGGTAATATTATTTTGGATCCTATTAAAGAGCTAAGTAAGATGTCGATTAGAAACTGCATACTTGTAAATTATAACAGGAAGCATTATAATTAGTAGCTGCGGTTTTCACTCATTCATCCGACATGTTCGTAATGATATTTTAAAGGTATTATTTAGAGTGATTCTATCATATTCTGAATTTGAAAATTATGTGAAAAGGTTCAGAAGAATCCACGGTCATAATGTTGTAGAACTTATACGTTCGTATACTTCTACATACTTTTATGAATTTTTTTTATACTTTCATGATTTTTCTCGAAAATCACGTTATAGCTTCATGTATGGAAACATCTATGTACGTATACGACGAAGTTTCACTCTTTCAAGTATCTAAAATGAAAAATCATAAAAAAGTATATACAAGTAAATAAAAGTATACAAAAGTACATGTCTTTTATTCTTCCTTGTAAATAATCATTTGGTAAATAATATATCATTTCAATGACAAAGCTTACCTGTTGATCTAAAAAATAATTTATATCTTCGATTTGTTCGTTGCTATTGCAATGTTTTACAAAATAAATGAAAGGAACTTTTTTTTAGACACCAGTAGACCCAACCGCTACTCGAAAAGGCCCTTCATTTTCACTTTTACGAAAAATGTCACAAGCTGCCAAATGCTCGAAGACAATCGTTTACAAAATACTCACGTCCGCGAGCGAAAACACTCCGCGCTCTTCTCTTGTGTGCCCGCAAACGCGTGCCCGCAGGAAGCGTGTCCGCGACTAGGCGATACCAACCTGCGCTCTTCTTGTCGGTGTCCGCAACCGAAGCGAACTCTCAGGAGTTGTTAGAAACGGAAAGAGTAACCAAATAAAGATAATTTCCAAAAATAAAAAACTCTATTTCCAGTCCAAATTTCCATTCGAAATCTCATTATTTCGCATGAAAACGAATGATTTTAAACGAGATGGCACAATTTTAAAAAGAGTTCTTCTAGCGTGTAGCTTGGGAGGAAATTGTGAAAAATTGTGAGAAATCGTGCCGGACTGTGAGAATTTGTTATGAATATCAAGCAGCAGAATTTCACACAATTTCTCACAATTCTGCATAAAAATGATCGATTTTGAAAAAAATGAAACTATTCAAAGAAGCTAGAGTTCTTCCGGCATGTATCTTGAAAAAAAATTCGTGAGAAATTGTGCACAACTGTGAGTATTTTAAGACGCACCAATTCTGAAATGCTCACTTCACTATTATCTTTCGGCATTGATCATAGAGAATGAAAGTTCCAAACGTGAAAAATTGTGAATATTCCTGCCGAATTGTTGAAAATCGTGCTGAACTGTTCTGAAATGGGCTGATTAAATTAGAAAATTTTTAATTTCACTCTCCGGCACGAAAAATCACAATTCAACATGTGGAATGAGATTTTTGAATATTCGTGCAGAATAGTGAAATTTCGTGCTGAATATCGTTCGAAATTGTGTAGTATTGTGAAAAACTGTGATGAATCATTCCAGGTAGTTTTTATTTTATAACATCTGGCACGAAAATTCACAATTGATTTGTGAACATTTGTGCCGATATGTGAGAATTCGTGCCGAATTATGCAAAATTGTTGGTCGAATTTTACGGAACAGCACGAATTCTTACATAGTGGCACGGATTCTCATGGTTCGGCGCGAATTTTAATGTATTTCATTGCCAGGGATGATAGATTTATGCTTAGTTTGAAAAAATTCGGGCCAAGTTTGTCAAGAAACATTTTCATTTAAATTTAATTGCAATTCAAGTTTTCCGGTACATTTCTAAGAATAAGTACGCAGAAATTTATAAATTTGGGCAGATTTATTGTAACTTTGCAACGAATATTCTCTGAACAAATTTGGATCAGAAATCTGGAATTCCAACGATTTGGAACAAGAAACTGTCCATGGCTGTTGAGTTAGCTATAAAAGATTGTACGAAAAATCGTTACAAAAAATACAAAAACCATATGAAAAGATTCATGACAATATCATCCGAAGTAGAACTCGTTAAAAAAAACGTTCAAGAACTTGTGGGCGGTACTGTATTTACATACATAGATACGTTTGTAAACTATCGAATACGTTGATATGAATTGATTTCTTACTATGACAAATCTTGTATTTCCTGATATATATTTATATATTAATTTTTGAATTTTCGTTCTTATACTTCAAATTCTATTCAGGAACATTAAGAAATATCTTACACACTGCTTAAATACGTTTAAAAGCAAGAAGAAACGAGGACATTTTTATATACATTTTTTTAAAGTTAATGTGGATGACTTTTATGTTTACCTTACGAGTTACTCTGTTGACATTGTCCTTAAAATACCCATAGTCTCATACTAGTGCACATTGTTTCGCCACAACTCACGTGTCAACGTTGAAATTGTTTGAGTGTAATTGTATTTTATAATACATTAACAATTATCATGGATTGTGAAGTTCCAGGTATCATATGCTATCACAATGTGACAGGAATTGAGGATGTCAAAAAATGTGTGCACGGATGTACAGTTGGATCGCACGACGTCCATGTTGTAAGTTATTTATTTTCACAATAATCTCACGCGTAAATAACTACAACCATTGTGAATGTGTAAATAAGCAGACTAATAATAAATATCATAAAAACAGATGTTACTCAATTTGAGGTTATTATTAACATTCATGAAATGATTGAATTTGAAATTAAGTTTGTTATTACTTATCACTTTCATTCTATGATGTATTTCTAATAAATACCTGAATAATAATAAATTGTTTCATCAATGGTTGGAGATTAATTAGAAAGTTCAATTTTATGATCCAATGACTAGAAAATTTCTTGAAAATTAAAAGAATTATAAATTTCTGTTGAAGTTGTAAGGTGGGTTTAATAAATAAACATTGCTGCTAATTAACATCCACTAGGATAATTTATTCTTAATATAAAATAAACTTCTAAACTATTTCAATATGATATATAACTTGAGTTTAATTTACTTTGTTGGCCAGTATAGTATTTGTCAGACAAAAAATAGTCTTATTCTACATATAATATTCTCATGTTTTATTCAGATATCAAGTCAACGCTGGGTGAAAAGAGTCTTTTTAATGTAATTATAAACATGAGTTTGCAAACATTGTATTAATTATAGTTTTATAATTTCATTAAAATGACCCTTCTGGGCCAGCGTTGACTTTAGATCTGGATAAAACATTAGTATATTATGTGTTACTTTCAAATAATTAAATATTTGTGTATGGGTAATTTGAAAGTTTGATTTACTCCATTTTCTTTGCAAAATTGCAAGCTACTTGAAGTAATCTTTTGCAATTTTACCTAAACCATTACATAACCCTATTTGATTATAAAATTCATTTAAAATAAATTTTAAAAAAATTCCTTCGAAAGAACCTTATAATATTCTCATGTTTTATTCAGATATCAAGTCAACGCTGAGTGAAAAGAGTCTTTTTAATGTAATTATAAACCTGAGCTTGCAAACATTTGATTAAATATAGTTTTATAATTTCATTAAAATGACCCTTCTGAGCCTGTTGCGACTGTTTTTGCTCCTGTTCTTATGAATTCAGGGACAATTTCATTTTCACCTTCACTATCAGTAGTGGAATCACTATCTATCATGTCTATTTTTGTCTTTTAAACTAATAAAATTTTGAAAAACTTTATTAGTAAAAAATTCAAGTAAAAAAAAAATTTTAAATAAAAATATAAACAAGTAAAAGATGAAACGAACTCAATTTATAAAATAATGATGAAAAGAATTAATTGTTAAGAATGAAACAAGATTATGATAGGTAATGAATTGCTAGAAAAAAATTACTTAAATACAGCCAAGAATGGAAATTATAAAAAATTCCCTGGTGGAAGTTGAAATTGTACATTTTCTAACATCATTGTACAATTCTATACATTTATGTATATTTCTGTACATTTTTGTACATTCTTGACACTTATTAGACTTTTGTATAGAAGTGTACAGAAATGTACAGAAATATACAGAAATGTACAGAAATGTACAGAAATGTACAATAATGTACGGAAATGTATAATAATAAAATAATAAAGAGATGTGCAATTTAAGAGGGTGTCAAAGTCAGTTTTCCCTACCTAACCGACCTAAGAATCCTAAACTTTTGGCTATAATTAAAAAAATCAACAGAATTATGAAAATCTAAGAGATAATTGACCTTCGTTTTATAATTATCTACCACTATGCGAAGTTTCAAGTAAATATTTTACGGCTCGTGTCAATGGCATTTGAACGAAATTTCATGATAAAACAGGGATCTGCGAAAGGTGATTCGAAATTTCGTTCAAATGCCATTTATATATACAATGATATTATTACCTGAAACTTAGCAAAGTGGTAGAATGCTACAAAAGGAAGGGCAATGATGTATTGGTTTTTCATAATTCAGTTTATTAGTTAATTGTAATCGATTATTCATAACTTGGTCAAAGATTTAAGGTTAGGAATTTCGGCGGCAAATTTGAATCGTCTGATATCCTCTCAATGATACCAAATAAAAATTAAACTGGATAATTTTCTAAAATTAGCTGGTAATAATGAATATATCACGTGGTAATCTTTCCGAAATGTTTAAAAATGATGCATTACATACTAATAAAATCATCATGTTATAGATATTATTTCATACATTTTTTAACAAAGTATCATATGATGAGATAGCATAATAATGTCATTTAATAATATTATATAATATTATGTATTATTATCATCTGAAAATTTTAAATAGGGCTAAGTAGCATGCACTTCGCTTACGGGCACTTTTTATTTCTTGTGAATCTCTCGTTACCATACGAGATGAAAATTTCGTTGTCGGATATTAACACAGTGATTTTAGCCTCTAGAATGAAATCTTATAGTTGTCATATACATATCCTAACAAATTTTATATTCTTACAACAGTTTCGTGGGGCATTACCTAAAGTAAGTAGCGTGGAAGCGCGGAGGCGTTTTGGTGACATGGTGGGAATCGTCGGAAAGACCGATGAAATTTATATTTGAGTTAGAAAACTATTTTACATTAATACGGCCGGATGCCGATGAAACACTATGTGTAATTTCGCAGGCACTAATAGACGATGCTCATAACCGGTGGTACCTGCAGGAGGGCCAAATAAAAGATTACGACGATTTTTTAAACAAATTCAAACAGAGGTACTGGAATTCGAATATGCGACGAGTGGCGAAAAGAAAAGTAGAGTTCGGGTAGTGGCATGCTTCAGCGTCCATGAATCGCGTAAATTACGCGATTTATATCCTGGGATTAACGAAAGAACTTGAACTCGAATTACCCGAGGAAGACCTGGTATTAAAAATCGGCGAGAATTTTGAGAGGAGTATCAGGTTAGCTATAGCAGGGCAAAGGGTAAAAGATAAAAATAGTCTATTGAAAATACTAGCAGAATACGACAGCGATGATCAACGCACAAAAGGCGACCGCGCGCCCGTTAACACGGTAGAAACGAAACGAGCCAATCCGCGGCTCCTGTTGCAAATACGAAAGGTAAAAAACCTTGGCAAACGAAAAATATAAGTGCCATGCAAAATGCGAAACCAACCGAAAGTCAAAGAACCGGGAATAATACGTATAAAAATCCTAAAAAATGGGAAAACAACCAAACCAATAAGTGGAGAGATAAGAAAGATCAATCGGACATAAACGTGTTCGATATAGATATCAGCGATGTTCGAACCCCGGGAAACGGGGATTAGTTGCGTCACGTAATTCGGATCTAGAAGTAAAAAATAGACGGGGCGCAACTGAGCAATTAAATGTAGCTTCTATAATAGAAGACCCGCGGAAAACATTATTATACGATGTAGAACCCGCTGGAGAAAATGCCGAAACCACGTGTTGTCCGGAAATTAGCATAAGCGTATACGGAAACGAAGTAAACGCGTTAATCGACACGGAGAGTGAAATCACGGCGATTTCAGAAGAATTTTATTACGCAAATATTGATAAAATTAAAGAATGCCGTACACTACCTATAAGTGGAAAAGTCATTAAAGGCGCGACGGGGGCAAAATCGGCGAGATTAAAGTTCCAAATACTGCTAACTATAACTATCGGAGGATTAGAGGCAAAATTAATAATTTTAGTAGTGCCAAAATTGGAAAAACCGTGTATCATCGGGTATGACTCAATAAAAGCGTTAAAAATGCTAATTGACACGGTAAATCAAAACTTATTATTTCAAGTAAATCAGAAAGACGGTGTTATCGGTTACACAGATAGGCGGTTCGCGTCGAACGAATATACGTCTCTGTGCATCGAGCATGCAAATGAGTACCTCGAAAATGAGGTAGATCTCAGGAATCACTTCGACGAGGACGATGGAAAAGGTACGGAATCCCGCGAAGAATCGTACGATATCTCAGTAGAAGAAATCGACGATAAAGTAAATTTATGTGAAAATCTAAATGAATCACAAAAAACGAAATTAAAAGAATTACTTGTAAAATATAAAAAAGTGTTTGAAAAAAAACCCGGTTTGCTAACTACCTATGAGCACGAGCTAATTTTGAAGGACGATACACCCTTCTATACTAAGCCCTATCCTATACCACTAGCATATCGCGAGCAGGTAAAAAAGGAAATAAACCGAATGTTGGAATTAGGAATCATTAGGCGCTCGACCAGCCCGTACATTAACCCAGTAGCCGTAGTTAAAAAAAAGGACGGTTCTGTGCGATTATGTTTAGACGCTCGAAAACTGAACGCGCGGCTTATTGATGATTACGAGGGGCCGCCAGGCGTTGAGGAGGTATTGCAAAGATGCGCGGGAAAGCCGATAACAAGTACCTCAGACTTCACGTGTAGTTATTGGCAGGTAAAGCTCGCGGAGTGGTGCAAAAAATATACGGCTTTTAAGTGTGATAATCACATTTATGAGCATAACGTGGTACGCTTTGGGATAAAAACTAGCGGATCAGCCTTAATTAGAGGACTAGATCAAACAACGTCAGATTTTGACGAATTTTTAGTATTGTTTGTGGACGACATGGTGATAAAATCAAAAAATTTCGAAACACACCTGTCGCACTTAGCTGCGCTTTATGAAAGACTCTTAGCCCATAATCTAAGATTAAATTTTAAAAAATCAAACTTTATGTGCGAGGAAATCGAATTTCTAGGCCACTTTATATCAGCACACGGAATCAGGCCGGATCCCGAGAAAATAAAAACCATACAAAATTTTAAAAGACCCCGTAATGTAAAGGAATTACAGAGCTTTTTGGGGTTTGTCAATTTTTACACTAAATTCGTAAAAAATTATTCGCACCACACAAAACCTTTGATTGAGCTACTTAAAAAGGATTCATTTTTTGATTGGACCGCAGTGCAACAAAGAGCTGTTAACAATATAAAAGAAATTTTTTATGAAAACATTATTTTAAAATACGCAGACCCGAAACGGCCTTACATACTTTCCACCGACTCTTCGGATTTTGCGTGCGCCGCGGCACTATCGCAATTAAATGACGAGGGTGAAGAAGAAGTCGTGTGTTTTGTAAGTAGAACTTTAAAAAGGATCGAGGGCGCATACTTTACCACTGAGAAAGAAATGGTTGCATTAGTATGGGCATTAAAGAGATTGGACACGTTTTTACGGGGGGCAATAAATATTTACGCGAGGACAGATCATGAAGCTCTGGCCTTTTTAAAAACATGCAAGTACCGTAATGCCAGGTTACAAAGATGGAATTTAGCTATACAAGACTTTAATATCGACCCTGAATATATACCGGGCAAAGAAAACGTCGTCGCGGACTATCTAAGCCGCGTCACCGATTTAGAGCCGAACCGCGCGGAAAAAACTGAAATAATTATAGCCGCAGTGGTACAACAAAAGCCTGTAAAAAAAATTTGTGTAAAAATATGGATAAATTGCAAAGAAGTGAGCCGTACGCGTCTCAGATTATGGAAAAACTAAGGGCTGGTGACGCTAAAATAAAAAAGAAATTCGAAATTCGAGAAAATATATTATATAGAATTATGATTAATTGTGCAAAAATATATATACCAGAGGGGAACTTAAAACCACTTGTAACGGAGGTACACGTGATATATGGGCATGTGGGGTCGCGAAAAGTATATAAAATAATTTTAGAGCATTTTTACTCACGAAATTTACGAAAAAGGGTAGCTGAAATACTATAAACGTGTGATACATGCCAAAAAACTAAATATTTAACGCAGCGATATGACGAAATCACGCAACCTATATTAACTAATAAACCGCGAGAAATGTTATCGATAGACTTTTTTGGTCCCTTACCCGTGTCGAGAGGTGGTGTAAAATACATTTTAACTACTATAGACGTATTCAGTAAATACGTAGTATTTTATCCACTAAAAAAGGCGAACACGACAGCGGTAATTAGAAAATTAACGAATGATTGCATACCAACTTATGGGAAACCGGAGGCAATAATATCAGACCATGGGACGCAGTTTACGAGCAAAAAATGGATTGATACATTAAAAAACGAGGGGATACGCATAATATATTCATCTATCAGACACCCTCAAAGTAACATAATCGAGCGCGTAAACCGAGAATTGGCAAGGTTTTTACGCACTTTCGTAAAGGATAAACACGGCGGGTGGGCTCTGTATATTCGAAAAATTCAAAACATTATAAATGAAATCCCTCATGAAACGACGAACCAGCCACCTATCTTATTGCATATGGGCCATAAGCCAACAAGGATATGGGAAAAATATTTAAAAGTACCACAAGAGGACAACGATGTGTCCCGCGACAATAGAATATCACTGGCTCGCGACTATGCGCACAAATTCTTAAAGAATAGAGCAGCGAAACGGAATGCGAATAAAACACACTTTAAATTTAAAGACGGCGACAAAGTGTTAGTGAAAGCTTTAAACGTATCGGATGCGGAGAACGGCAAAATAGCAAAATTTTTTTATGTTTTTGAAGGGCCATTTATCGTGCAACAAGCCGTGGGAATCGATACGTATTTACTTTACGACCCGGTATTAAAAAAAGAACGGGGAAAATTTCACTTGGCAAATTTAAAGCCGTATTACAGTGAGTAAGTAATCAAAAGAAAAATCTATTATTGAAACAAAAAATTGACAAATTAGATAAACTAGAATAAACTTTTATAGTATAAATTTGTTTTTGTTCACACGAAAATAATCATAAATTGGGCAAGTGAAATTTGATACCGTTAGGGTATTCTCTCTCTGGCGCGGTCAAATAAAATTTTCAAATTTTTTTTCAAAAATTCAAATTTTTTTTGGGGGGCAGTAGGGAGAGAGAAACACACAATAGAATAGAACAGGCTTAAGAGTTTATAAATTTTAGATTTAAACAAATGTAAAAGAGCATAACATGTAATTAAGCGAAAAACAAAAACACATATGTAAAAACGAAATGTAATTATTTAAATAATGCAGAACAGAACATTATAAACAAAAAGAGGCACCGTGAAATTGGCCCAATACATAATTGAGGTATATGCATTATTAAAATAAATTAAGTAAACAAAGAGACAGTTGAACCATAAAATAATAGAATACAATAATTCAATGAGTGCACATATATATTGGACACCACATGTATATACGTATACGTGCAAACATCAATTAAAACAAATTATAAAATTAAAAATAAAATAGGCACCGTGAAATCGGCCGAAAGAAAAAAGAATATGGTTCAAAATACTCTAAGAAAGCAATGTAGCGAGAAAGAATAGAATTAAAAGGTAGATAGAGATAGGGACAAGAAGAGAGCCAAATCGAAGAAACATGCGATGTTTTCGGAGAAACACAAGCAGGGAGGACCGCAGGTCCGGTACGCGCATGGGAGAATTCAAACGTAAACAAGGAGCTGGCACGTGTGCGAAAATTCGGCAGAAGGGAGGGGGAAAGCCGAGGTGATGAGTCAAGGTGCAAGACAAAAGGACCTCACAGTCGATTTAGATCGAGCATCATGTGCGAAACCCGACCCGCGACCCGCGACGCAGCGACGAGTACCGAAAGGCACGTGCGATTCGGTATGTGCGATCAGGAGACGGTCGTGTGCGAAAGAGACCTAGTCCTGGGAAGCGGGTACCATAGGACGGTGCCATATAAAACGACACGCATCTCCTGCGTACGCTTTAAATGCGCAAGGAAGGGAAGATTCCAGCGAGCCGAGGGACCTGCTCGATGGAACCCACCTGGAGGACCAAAAGAGGACAAGCGGCTCGGCCCGGACACAATGTCGAAGCAGAAGGGAACGCAGGTGGCCGGAGACATGGAGAAATCCATACGGAAACACCGAGGGTGGGTGTTTTTTTGGAAGCGCGCAAGCTCGGCGACCCGGAGCTTCACCAAGGAAGCCCGAATTTTACGGACCCACTCCAACGGACATCGAGCTTACTCCCGACCCGGAACCAACGCAAGCCCTAAAGAAGGGCCGAAAGAGGAAAAGGGGAATAACGCAGCTACTACCATCTCCTCCGGCGCTAAGCGACATGGAGAAAATCGCAACGGCCCAAAAGGCTTTACCAAGTCTAAGCGACGACGAGGAATACGAGCCCCGAGCCATAGACTAGCTGGAAGAAAGTTCCTGGAAACTGCAGGCACGCCAAAACATCATAGCGAGGTACGCAAAATTTAGTACAAAACGAGGGAATAGAAATAAAAAATTTCGGCTTTTTCGGGCATTAAAAAATAAAAAATATGCGTAAAACAGGCAAAAGGCCAGGGAGGGACAGAGCGATGTCCAGGAGGGAAGTTCGACCGATAACCCCGAGCAAAACCCAATCTCAATGGCACCCGATATCGGAGGGTCGGACGTCGACCAAGTATTAGCAGGGCTAGAGGCCCCATGCCAACACCTCCAATCGGACGACCTGATGGATGCCATCAACGACTTTGAAGAGTGGCTTCAACAAGTCGAAAATTAGGAATTTTATTTTTTTAATTTTTAATTATTTGTTATTTGGATTATTGTTTCATGTTTTTTTATAGAATAAATAAAAGCAGAATACGTTATCTGACGCGTTACTTTTTTATTAGGAGAGCGAGCCAGTAAAGGTATACGCCGCCTAGAAAGCAAAATAAAATTTTCAAATTTGGTTTCCAAAATTGAAACTTTTATTGGGGGGCACTGAGACGGCCTGTACCTATACCCTTATTATCAAGAACGGTACCATTAATTATTATTGTTAGTGTTAATATGATATTAACATTAGTAATTATTATAAGCAAAATAAATTAGTTAATACATTTCGGATATAAAAAAAAGTAGTATTAATTAAAAGTTAGTTTTTTTATAAGAAATCATTTAATTAATTATTTAATTATTGCGGAAATGATTCGGTTTTATATTTGTTAACTAAGATGATACGGCGGGGCCAACGTAATGGCTAAGAACGCGCGCGTGTGCATATACACACACGAGCGCGCAGACATACGAAAGCGTGTTCAGCGAGGAGCAACGAATTCGCGAATATTGGAAGAGTGGGGATTCGCGAATATCGTGAGAAGGAGGACGGGAGCGAGAGAGATGGAGAGAGTGGGCTCGGGTATATATCGGCGACGCACAGCCGAGGAAGCACCGAGTTTTCTCTGACCTCTCAAGCCGTGGCTAGCCAGCGAGCAGGCCTCGCGCTCGGGATACTAGGGTGAACTCGGGCCACTTCTTGTGGTGAACACACGGTGATGTGGCGAATCCTCGCCTATCTACCGCGTGTAATCTCTCTCTTTCGCTTCCCTCTATCGTAACTCCACTCCTCTTTAATTGTACTTTTACCCTAAATAAAAAAACCAAGTTTCACACTAATAATTATAACTCATTTTTCCCCGCCTTCACCTATTATTCGGGTGCGCCGGACGTCCTTCAGTAGCCACTGGAGGGGGAAACGCGCTAACGAATTTCATAAAAGGCATTGCTCAGGGCGGCCAACGCGCTGCCCGAGACTACGTCTTCAGGGTTTTACCCGAGAAAAGCGCGCTGGTGCCTTTCTCGGGGTTTTGACTGCTTGCCCGGCGGAGAGCTAACGCGCCTTCCTGCTGGTTCGACTTAGCATACCAAAAACCAAAGTACAGTTGCACTTCTGCAGCTCCGACCTCGGCGGCTGCAGGAGCGTAACTATCAAGGGGAATCCAGGAAGAGGTTGTTTCTCGCGCACTTCTTCGGGTCCGTACGCGAAACGCGTGTAACAAAAACACAACTGGAAAACGAACTCTCCTACGTTGGAGTAGAAGAACGGCTTAAGTCCGTCACATGCCATTTTTCTAAACAGACTGTGATTGTTACCAATTTCAGGATTACACACCCAACAATGATATCCAGCTCGGCCCGCAGTTGGACAAGTTGCTGGATCTTTTTGCAGAGGATATGATGGCAGGTCGCTGCAAGCCTCTGTACAGTCGAAATATTTCGAACTGTGGAAAGGGTACGCAGCGGTTCCTGGCTGATTTTCCTCTGCACATCGATCCAGTAAAAACAAGCTTCTCTGTCGTTCAAAGGGTATCAATTTCTCGACTGGGTATTTTGGATGCGATCGTTCCTGCACCGGTATGCATGTGAAAGATTGCTTCCTTGACTCAGTCAACGCCTGCCACTGGGGTCTTGACGAGGCTTGTAAAGTTTGGACCTTTATTCCAGGTGCGTATAGGTACAAACTTTTCAAGTTGTTGTCATTCCAAGTGCAGAAAGCCATCAAAGATGACCCTGAATCTTTTCCTGGATTCCTGCAAGGGTGCCACTTCGTTCTGGGTCACAAAAACTCGTTCGTGATGCTGAAGTACCTGAAAAAGCATAAGATCCCTTACGAAGTGGTTATTCAGCATCCCGGTGACGTAGTTTTTGTTGGCCCGGGTATCCCTCACCAGGTGGTTAATTTCGGTGTTACTTACGCCGAGGCCGTCAACATCGGTGGACATTTGTGGAATAGTTCGGCTCGATTATTTTCACCTTGCTCGTGCCCTGAGACACAAATGGTATATATCGAGCCAAACGGATCCAGTGGAGATTGAGAAATCTTTGATGTCTTCTGAGGCGGGTGAAGATATTGATTCCCCGTTGGATACAGAAAGCTCCGTCAAACAAGTTCCGGACGTTGCAGATCCTCAGATGATCGCGGGTTCCGTGATCTCTGCATCGGATGTACCAATCCCTGTTGAGGTTACGGTGCCCATTCGTGCGTTCGGAGTTTCGGTAGTTGACGTGGCTGCTAAGCCTGTGAGAAAATCACAAAGCGAGCATGTGTGCCCGCTTTGTGAGAAAATTTTCACTCAAAAGCAGGTCATAAAACGTCACGAACGAAGCATCCATCTGGGGATCTTGCGAAAGCGGGTCAATTGTGAGGTGTGCGGCAAGAGCGTGAGGGCCGAAGACTTGCGGGTGCATGAGAGCCGAAAGATCTGCTACAATGCTGCATCCAAAAAAGAAAAGGTAATTGAAAACATACCGTATGAGACGAATGGACTGGATAAATAATCACTATCTTCTGTTATTATACTAACTAATCGATATTACATTTTCTATAGTCCTGAAGAGGCAAGAAGAGCATTAAAGGTCTTTCAACAATCAACCAGTAATTTGCGAACGCATTTCCTATTTACTGTAATTTCTTTTAAATCGAAATAAATGTATACGTTATCGTGGAGATGATTGTTTGATTTTTCGATTTCAATTGTTTCAACTGCCAAGTACAGTAAATTAGGTGATAAAGATAAAGCTGCTATAACAGCAGAACAATCATCAGATTTTCTACATCTTTAAAACAGAGAAACTGACCTTTATGCAGATACTGTCGATAGACCAAAAACCGTGCCAAATAAATTTTATCAAAAATTCCTACTAGCCGCCAGGTAAACTGTAAACATTATCTATTCTTTCACATTATTCTGCTATGGATACTTCCATTTCAAGGGAATAGAATAACTGAAATTAGTTCAATTTATAACATTAGTTCAATTTATTCATAGATTCCGCAAAATTACCCAGAAACGCGAAAATTGAATATTTAATTGCATTATTTGTATATTTATTTTTCCTTATCATCGTAAACGAGCAAACTAACCTTGAAAGTTTATCTGAAATTGAATTATAAAATATTCTACCGGGTGTTTCTAGCTTGATTCTTAAACTCCATAAACGGGACGTTTCAGACATGAAGTTGCTCATCGTTTTTTGATTCGACTGAATCTATCGGTAAATAACATATTATTGTAGCTGAAGAATCAAATCCGTATTAATACAATATTAAGCTGACAAAAAATCGATTCATCGATCTTTCGATGAAATTTCGTAATTCCCAGACGAAGTAAGAATTCCATGTTACTATTACATTTTCTTTTAAATATTGAATTTTCGCCAAGTTACAAAATGTTTATCCTTCAGTACACGAAGGTTTTCAAGCAATGTTACTGGTTTGACGAATAAAAATCCAATTCAATCTACTCAATTCTTTGAGCTAAGTCAGTCAAGATATTAAATGACATATCACCAATCATTGAATTTTTTAATTTTCATCGAGGAAGATTTGAATGACGTATTAATCATGCAGACAAAACTTTACAACTGCGCTCGTATTTAGGTAGTAGTGGTTTTATACGAACTCTTCGTCGATGTAATCTTCTTGCCGCATTAGCGCATATCACTTCGAGGGTACATACAAATGTTAGTATTACAGAACATTCTTAATGCAACCAGTCGATTAATTGACCTATGAAGGCTCCTAGAACGTAGCTACTAACATCAAAATTTCGCTGATTTCAGTATTTTATTATGTCGACTAAACAAACGTCACTACTCAGAGGCCTTAAATTTTTTGTTTATTCAGTTACGAAGCAAAATTCATCGAGAATATCAGATTTTATATTGTGAATTCTTGATTATTTAATCTTTTTTCTTTCATTATTGCGTGACCTGAAACAAACTTTTAGATATGAAACGTTTTGGAGTAAAATTGTTTGTTTTGCTTTAGTGCTTTCGAAATATTTTTGTACATTCTTCTGTTTTTTATGCTTATTTTATAGCGATATATGAAATATACACGATTTCAAGCGTTGTTTAGTTTTTTTTTTTCGTTGTGATGCGTGTGATGAGGCGTTCTTAACTGAAAAGTATAAGTGAAATCATGTCTAAATATGTCTTTTTTTTAACGCACCCTCGATCACTAATGACATTGGGATTAATATTTCATACAATCCATTTGCGCATAGAATTTATCAGAAGGTACTATACTTTTATGATTAATAAATTATTAGTTTGAAGTTACGGTGTTGTATTTTATGAAACAAATGATAAACTACTACCATAATTTTTGCTTTATTTTTTACATTCTGTAATAATTAATTTATCTTCATCTACTTAAGTTCATCGATCAGATTAAGTGTGTTGTTGTAACCATTATCTATGTATGCACCATTGATTAAGTTAGAACCATCATTTGAATTATGCGAGAATGATCATCATACAACGAATGTTTTTCCATTGTACAGCCGACGTATATGTACTCGCATTCTCTGTATCAGGCTTAAAAGTAATAAGTACTTAATCATAGAGAATAAAACAAGAAACATCAAAGCTTCCGAACATGAACAAATAAGAAGAACGTTAACTTCATGTAGAAACTCGGGCTTGAATTTAGTATTTAGACTCGTTATATTTAGTATGCAGAGCATTTTTTCACGAGAGTAAAACAAAGTGCAATAATTACAGATTGATTTCTTTGGTGATTTCAACGAAGGATTCTTTGTATGTAAAAGCTAGAAATTTTTGTACTAATAAAAGATATGTTGTATGAGATCGTGTGTGAGCGATAGTTACACCGAATGTTAACCGAGTATTTAAAATACCATGAGCCACGAGTATAAACATCATTACTAGCGACTTTTTTGGATGAACTTAATCATTATCGATATACAATTAATATATATTTTCGTTGTTTTTCATCGTGTCGTTCATTATTAAAATACTTTTCACATATTGATTACCAGTGGGAGATTGTGACGATTTGTTGTAATCAATGACTTAAAGCTCGTAATACATACATTAAGTTCATTGAACGTGAAAGTTTTTCATGTTATGTATTTTTATTGACATCTCATTTAACGAAGAGAAAATGATCAAAAAAGATTATACTCTTGATTTGCATTTGTGTTAGGATTAAAATAAAAAGAAGTGAATGCCGCCCCTTATCCTATCATTGCTAGTATGCATTTTCCGTATTTTCGAAAAGAAAGAAACTGCGTTAGCGGAAACCGTGTCAATTAATGTGTACGCTACAATCGTGAAAGTATTCATTTTATTATTTAAAGTTTTCGAATACGAAGGTAATGATTTGAATCATGTTTCTTTCGTATATAAGTCTTTAGCTGATTCGCTTCGTAATCAGATTGGACTATTACTCAATGACAAGCTCATTAAAGCTTGTATGTTATTAATATTCATAATTCAGTTACAGATAGGAAGAGATTGTGTCATTTTCTATAGTCATTTTCTATATTATTGGTATTACTTCTTCTATTCTATATTATATGGAATGGAAATGGAGTTTTTTATTTTTGGAAATTATCTATATTTAAGTCAAGTGTTTTTATAACTACCCTATTGAAAGTAGTCAGCTGGATTCGCTTTGTGAAATTTTGTGTTATAGCTCTTATTCAGTGCATAAAAAATACCTAGTAGTAATGAAATAGAAAATCGTGAAATAGTAAATTATGCATCTGATACGTTGAGCTCACAATCGTGGGAGTTCACGGGCCGAACGAAGCTCGATTGATAACATTGAGTGTCGAGTTCGATATAAATTGAAACAGAATATAATAATTTGGTTACTCTTTCCGTTTCTGACAATTCGTGAGAGTTCGCTTCGGTTGCGGACACCGACAAGAAGAGCGCAGGTTGGTATCGCACACGCTTGGTTGGCGCGGACACGCTTCCTTCGCGGGCACGCGTTTGCGGGCACACAAGAGAAGAGCGCGGAGTGTTTTCGCTCGCGGACGTGAGTATTTTGTAAACGATTGTCTTCGAGCATTTGGCTGCTTGTGACATTTTTCGTAAAAGTGAAAATGAAGAGCCTTTTCGAGTAGCGGTTGGGTCTACTGGTGTCTAAAAAAAAGTTCCTTTCATTTATTTTGTAAAACTTTGCAATTGCGACGAACAAATCCAAGATATAAATTATTGTTTAGATCATCAACATGTAAGCTTTGTCATTATATTGTATACTAAATGATTATTTACTAGGAAGAATAAAAGACATATACTTTTGTATACTTTTGTATACTTTTACTTACTTGTATATACTTTTTTATGATTTTTCATTTTAGATACTTGAAAGAGTGAAACTTCGTCGTATACGTTCATAGATGTTTCCATGCATGAAGCTATAACATAATTTTCGAGAAAAATCATGAAAGTATAAAAAAAGTTCATAAAAGTATGTAGAAGTATACGAACGTACAAGTTCGTATAATTCTTTTCACATAATTTTCAAATTCAGAATATGATAGAATCACTGTAAATAATACCTTTAAAATGTCATTACGAACATGTCGGATGAATAAGTGAAAACAGCAGCTACTAATTATAATGCTTCCTGTTATAATTTACAAGTATACAGTTTCTAATCGACATCTTACTTAGGTCTTTAATAGGATCCAAAATAATATTACCATCACAGTCATTTTCTATATTATTTGTATTATACTTCTCCTATCCTATTTATATGTAATGTTCTTTATAATAGTTTATGAATGTCGGATTTGAGACTAAAAATAATTATTATCAAATATTTCATTCAGAAATAACTGTGTGAAGGGTGGCTTCTGAGAAATATCTCTTAAGAGATAAATTCTTCGAGAGAAAATGCCTAATAGAAATGAAATAGAAAATCGTGAAATAGTATATTATGCAACTGATGCGTAATGCGTTTGACCTCGCAATCGTGGGAGTTCACGGGCCGAACGGAGCTCAATTGATAACATTGAGTGTCGAATTCGATATAAATTGAATCAGAATATAATAATTTAGTTGCTCTTTCCGTTTCGAACTGTCGCTTAGGCGCGGGCACGCTGCCTTGCGGACACGCTGCCTGCGGATACACAAGAAAATATATCCGAGTACATTACTCGGAGTATATAAATACGATCTATTAACCAAGCTGGATACGAGGCTAAGTTGAGATCAACTGCTCTGCCGTCTGCTACGAAGCGCTTTTGTGCCTGGAAAAATTGCGATGCTTTCTGATTATGCTCCTGGCGCCACCTCTTGGCAAACGTCATGAAAAATATTGTTCCGCGTTCCGCCAGTTCCGAGCTCTTAGATTAGCCGTGGTTGACCTTCGGTTGAGCCTTGCATACTCTAAGGTCGACCTTGGATAGTTCTATTGTCGACCTAAGATGTCTGAGATCGATTTAAGCTCGAGCTAGGGTCGATCCAAGGTCACCCGAGGGTGATTCGAAATCAGCCAGGGTAAAGACTACGGTCAGTCTAGTTAATCCGAGGCTTAACCGTGGCATAAATTAGCATCGGCCGAAGCTCGATTTAGTTGTGGTTAGTTGTACAGTTAATCAGTTAAGTTTGTTCTTAGCCGACACAACCTAACCTACACTTGTGCAATTTCACTCAAGGTCACTCGGGAAGAATCGAAAGTCGCACGGGCTGAGCTCTGATTTAAGATGCTCTGTGACGGTGAGGCATCAGGCTATGAGCTAGATAAAAGATAACAGCTATAATAGGTATGTTACGATTCACCTTCTCATATTTACAATCGTAAAGTTACTAAAAAACTATTCCTGCAATTAGAAATTTCTGAAAAATCATCGTTTGGTCATCGTTCTCGGAGGTTAGACAGCCCTCACCATGATCTCATATATCTATTAGTTTTATCAACTAAGTTAAATATTATCTCATATTGCGGAATTTCGGTGGTTGTACGACGACGATTGAACGAGATAAAAAGTTTGGCATCTTAATCATGACGTATGCTCCCTGCTCACCACGAGATAACTCGTAGATAGTGTTTCGCATGCTAATTTATTCTCGGTTCATTATTTGAAACCGATAGAGATTGATTTGTGTAATGAGCCCAGGAAAAATTTCGATGTGGAATGTTCTGAGCAAGGATTTTTATGCTACAACTTGTAGTGGGTAAATAACTCCTAGCAGTGTCTTTGACTCTCAGAAGAGACGACGTACATATTATTATTAGCATCAACAACTAATGGGCTTTTGCTTATTTTCTCGTCACTCATCAAGATGGGACTGATCAACATTGTCTCAAATGCTATCCAGTGCGTCTAAAACAAAATTCTCCATGAGCTCTGAGATAAACGCGTGAAGACTCGGCTGATAAATAAAGTTTGTATCGTATACGAAGGATTCAACGTGTTGAGCCACACTCTACGTTTGTAGACAGACGTCTGTATATGTTGATTCCGCGTATCACCTGACTTTCGAAGTTACAAAAACGGCCGTTGAAATATGTTACCGTCCCGATTCTACGCGAACTTCTAAAATGACGTTACGTCATTATGATCTTTCGTGATACTGCTACGGAATACACCTCCACGTAGTTGTTATGCGCTGTCTAAAAAAAGTTAATTATTACCATTCAATCACGTCGCTAAAGTTTTGAACGAAATCCAACTTCGATCCAGAGTGTAAGCTCAAGAGTAACTTTATTCAGTCGAGAGTCATCTTGAAACTTGTCCCACAATCTGAGCGCTATGGCTTCAGATCCGCGTATTAGCAGACATTGAAATATATTGAACGCCTACATTTGCAAGGTACGAGTATACGACTAGCATTTCGAATTCCGACTTGATCTTATCCGAATCATACCGATGTTCTGATTTTTTACTTCAATCGAAAACTGGCTACTACAGCAAAATCTTGATACTGTGAACGCACCCTATAACTTTTACAAATTAAGTTTTCTGTTTTAATTTCAAAAAGATATACACAATAGATATACGTCGGCTTAGATTCTCTATCAAATGCACAATTAGTGCTGATCAAAAAATAAATTTTGTATTCTTTCCTATTGCCTTGTATGGAGCTTATGAGTTTTCACGATAAATATGAGGCCAATTGAATAAAGGTGGTTTCATAGAAAATACGTATATTATCAAAAAGTAATGGTACAGTTATAAGTAATAATTTAAATAATTTAAATAATTTAAATAAAATAAATAAATATTACACATGTAATTTGTACGATTTGTCGAAAATAGCATGAAACAATTTGTTTATGCTTACGATAAATTAATTCCGTTTGGAGTGAGATTAACCTAATTAATACCTAATATTACTTTCTTAAATATCAACCGAGAGAACCTTTTATAAAAGTATTCTTTATAGTAGATTAAGGTAATAATTCATTGTGTGACGATAAGTGCAAAAAGTTCAAAGTGTACCAGGTTTTATTAATGTTAATTATTCTAATGCATGAAAAGTTTCACAGTTTCAACACCAAATTGGGAACATCTTGAATTTTAAATTTAAAATTAATTTATTGTCCTAATAAATTAACATTTGAATTATTTGTAATAAAACCACTGACAATTGATTACCATGTAGCTTCCTACAATTTCATAAATTGTTCCATGATAATTCGCACATGTACAGAATTGAATAAAAAGTTTGTTTATCAAGTTCATTTGCGGCTTGTACGGATAAAGTGCATTTAAATCTATTCATTTTTTATACTCATAGAAATTGACTAAAGTCAATTAATAAAAAAGATATTCGCAAACTACACAATTCAATAACAAGTATGTATATCAAAGTTAATTTAAGTTGATTCCCGCCTAATATGAATAAACTGTATTAAATTATATTGATTTCCTATACTTATAGGAATTGATTAAAACAATTAATGAGAAAGGTATTTGCAACTTACAGAATTCAATAGAATGTGTGTTTATTAATGTTTATTGAAGTTGATTCGCGGCTTATACGAATAAACTGTATTTAAATCTATTGATTTCCCATACTCATAGGAATTGATTCAAGTCAATTCATAAATAAAATATATGAATACTTTATGAAATAAACTACAAAATTCTATAAAATTTTCATTTATCAAACGTGATTAAAGTTAATTCAGGGCTTATACGAATAAGCTGTATTAAAATCTATTCACGTTTGGAATTCATAAAAATGAATTAATGTGGATAGAAGTTTTATAGTCAATTTATACATTGAATCAGATAAATTCAAATAGTATTGGAATATATTAAAATTCATTGAACTGTATTATCCAAATTGTAATTAAATACAATACGAAAGAAAATGAACTTTTCTGTTATAGAAGTCGATTGAAATATATAGAAATCAATACTAAATATAGGGATTGAACTAAATTGCAATTAAAGTTTATTAATCACATTTCATTTTCAATTGACTTGTTTTCTGGTAGTCAATTCAATCAATTAAAATAAATTTAATTCAATAAAATTTTAATTTTTTTTAATTGACTTCAATCGCATATTTTTAGGAGGGTGGAAACAAAGAAGGAATCACCGGGACCGCTAATTACCACGTCTAATGACCGTCCTAATTTATAGCTGTTGGCGCGACAAAATTTCCGGTCGTCGCGAAAACACGTGCTCGCTCTTCTCATATGACAATTATGTTATCAGATGGTTTGTATTATATTTGAAAAACATGAATGTAATGTTTGTTTAATAATAAATAATAAGATAAAAAACTAAGTTACTATTTATTTATACCTATCATTGATAAAAAAAAGTACATGCAAAGGCTTATTATATTTTAAGTGTATCGTTCTTTCATTTAAAAAATGCGCTAGTTTATATATTTTACAGCTAGGAGGCGTCTCGTAAAGTTAGCTCGCAAGTGGCGAGATTTCTGTACGATTGCTATATAAGAGAGTTTCAAATCTTTAAATCCAATTAGAATTGCGATTGCGATCATGCGTTATTAGGTATCGATATATGTAAATAGCTTGCGATATATGTAAATTATACAAAATAATTAGATATTAGATAAAAAATTCGATCTATAGACATGAATAAAAAATAATTACATTATTTAGTTAAATGTCTATTAAACTTAATTGACATGCATCAATTGTCATGTATTATATTATAATGCTAAATCTTAATTCTATTTTGTTATATTAAATTCGATTAATACTATAAAATGATAAAAATCAATTGATACCAATTACATTGAATTGACTAAATATCTATTTAGGCCAGGAGTACTACATATTGGTATTGCTGTAACGTACAGGAAATTAGTTATTAGTGGAATTCGCTCACAAATAATATATATATTGAAAATAAAATGTTCCTCCGGCTTAAAAAGGTGTGCTAGCTTCAGGAAAAATCGAGAAGTGAAAAAATACGCAAAAATCGCACTTATTTTTGCATATTTTCCTATATAAGTTTGTAAATATGCAATTTAGGGAAAAAAATAATACTAATAAATTTGTTTGTTATAATATTCTATACAAGATAGAAGTGGTTTAAAATGCGTACATATGAAATTTTCGTTGCAAAATAGTCATCAAAGTCGAAAAAAATAGGTAAAAAGCAAGGTCATTTTCAAGCGTTCGTCTCACAGCTAAGAAATTATCCAAATCTACTGTCATTGCGGATTTTATTACTTTAAAATAGTACAAAATGAAATCCCGAAACCCGATCCAAATCGGTCTGATAGTTTTAACATGAGACATTTGTTAAGTAATTATCGTGTAAAATATCATAATTTGTTTGCGTCAATTCTGGGGTTAAAGTTTGGCACTCTGATTAGCGCTAATTTTTTTACACATACTTGGACCTCTTAACTATCACGTAGAATCGTTATAATACCAATTTTCTTTTTTTAACGACTTCTGGAGCAATTTTAACAGTTGGTAAAATTTTGACTTTGTAAATAAATTATATTTCGAAGCGGTATTTCCCGTCGAAAAATATAATGAAAGCACCAAAAAATAGTACTCGGAAAGACGCTTAATTTGATAGAAAAAACGTTGAAATTGAACATATAAGTTCTGAGATATCAACTGCCAAAGACGGTAAGCGTTAGCTGCAAAACTATGTACAACATAACAATAAAAGAAATTGATTTTGGTAGGTTTTTTCAAGAACTTTTCGAAGGCGTTTTTATAAATATTATCGCACGGGTGCTTTTTGTAGAAAAATTCAATGAATATCACCAAGCCGACCGTCTGAGCGGCAAAACAGGAGGGGAGGGGATGAACTGCGGAACTTGAAATCGCGCGTTCAAAACGAGCGAGCGCGCTTCAGCTAGCAATATCTCGGCTTCTATGACATTAATTTTGATGATTCTTTTTTTAAATCGATATACCGAATCGAGATGAGCTTAATTTCCCGGGTCTCGTTGATTAGTTATGGATCCCTACCAATCTTTTGCAAGTACTCGTAATTTGACGTTTTTATATGTTGCTAATAATTTATGCTAATAATAATTTCCATACTATGTACGGAAAATTAAGCTCCTCTCGATTCGGTATATCGATTTAAAAAAAGAATCATCAAAATTAATGCCATAGAAGCCGAGATATTGCTAGCTGAAGCGCGCTCGCTCGTTTTGAACGCGCGCGATTTCAAGTGCCGCAGTTCATCCCCTCCCCTCCTGTTTTGCAGCTCAGATGGTCGGCTTGGTGATATTCATTGAATTTTCCTACAAAAAGCACCCGTGCGATAATATTTATAAAAACGTCTTCGAAAAGTTCTTGAAAAACCTACCAAAATCAATTTTTTTTATTGTTACGTTGTACATAGTTTTGCAGCTAACGCTGACCGTCTTTGGCAGTTGATATCTCAGAACTTATATGTTCGATTTCAACGTTTTTTCTTTCAAATTAAGCGTCTTTCCGAGTACTATTTTTACGTGCTTTCATTATATTTTTCGACGGGAAATACCGCTTCGAAAAATAATTTATTTATAAAGTCAAAATTTTACCAACTGTTAAACTCGCTCCAGAAGTCGTTAAAAAAGAAAATTGGTATTATAACGATTCTACGTGATAGTTAAGAGGTCCAAGTATGTGTACAAAAATTAGCGCTAATCAGAGTGCCAAACTTTAACCCCATAATTAACGCAAACAAATTATGATATTTTACACGATAATTACTTAACAAATGTCTCATGTTAAAACTATCAGACCGATTTGGATCGGGTTTCGGGATTTCATTTTGTACTATTTTAAAGTAATAAAATCCGCAATGACAGTAGATTTGGATAATTTCTTAGCTGTGAGACGAACGCTTGAAAATGACCTTGCTTTTTACCTATTTTTTTCGACTTTGATGACTATTTTGCAACGAAAATTTCATATGTACGCATTTTAAACCACTTCTATCTTGTATAGAATTTTATAACAAACAAATTTATTAATATTATTTTTTTCCCTAAATTGCATATTTACAAACTTATATAGGAAAATATGCAAAAATAAATGCGATTTTTGCGTATTTTTTCACTTCTCGATTTTTCCTGAAGCTAGCACACCTTTTTAAGCCGGAGGAACATTTTATTTTTATTATATATATTATTTGTGAGCGAATTCCACTAATAACTAATTTCCTGTACGTTACAGTCATATTTGCTAGGTTTCGGGCTTAATTCTCCAGGCCTAATTCAAATCAATATCAATAGACAATCAAAGAGAATGTATTCCTTTCAATATATTTTTATAAACATAGATCTAATAGATTTGAATTGAATTCTAAAGATTGTATATATTTCTATTGCACTTTCCAGAATTAAGATTTGGCATCAAATGCAATAGATTTTTTTTCTATTGACTTTAATCTCATTTTTTTAACAGGGAAGTTTATAAGTTTTACACTAGCTTCTAAAACTGTACTAAATTTATATAGATGTAAAACAATTTTAATTATTATGTTATAACTTCCTCCTTAATAGAGACACGATAACATTAACATTTAAATTTTTTTATATCTAGAAATTTTGTACAGTACTTTGTACAAAAGTATGCGTACAGCATATAAAAAACAAATTACCTTGGCAGATATTATTTAACTACATCTTGTTTGCGTATGTCTGCCTCGAGACCCACTTATGGTATACAAGTTTTATATCTGTGATTTTTTAAAACCACTGTGAAAGAACATGTCGTAGCCTCACTGACTTATTTCCGTAATCAAAAGTACAGTACAAATCCTTTAATTGAGTCACTCTGGCTGTGAAGTCCTCTTTGACGATGGTTTTAAGAAATCACAGCTGTTAAGTAGATAACCATGAGCGAGTCTATAGGTGAACACACAAACAGGGTATAGTTAAAGTAAAAACTGCCAAGGTAATGGGTTTTTTAACGGCTTGCAAAATTTCAGACTTCTAGAAATTAAACAATTTAAAGCTAATGTCTATATTTTTTAGGTAGATGAAGGTGCATCATCAGTCAGTTGGAATAGGGTCATTTGTTTGTGTGCAACATTTATTGCAAACAAAATTTAGTAATCTCGCAGTGCAGATAAGTGTCTCTTTTTTTGTTTATTAATTCATATATATTTCAATTCATTTTAATAAAAATATGACATATTTTTAAAAAATATATATTGTATTTTTTTAATTTTAACAACGCCTTTTATAGGTCGTGCTAGCAGGAAGAATGTTCGACAACACAATGTCATAAACGAATAAATTGAATTACAAATTATAGTCAGATTATAATATAAAAAAGAAAACATTTTACACTATAAGTTTGAGTCAAATTTAAGCCCTATGAAATTAGCCGAAGCCAAAAACACTGTAAAAATAGGCATATATGTAATTTTTACTATGTGCAAGGAGTTTTGATGGATCAATCTAAAATTATTTTTAACATTCATTTTATAGTAAATCTAAAAAATGTATGAAGCCATATTTGTAAAAAAAATTATTGTTATCTATTTAGGCTGCTATTTTGATATTTACAATTTTTTATCTGCAATAAAAAGTAGTATTTTAGTACAAACTTGTATTATTAAAAAACGTATTTCAGGTTTTGAAATAAAAATTCTTCATACATTTGTTCAAAATATTTTGAAAAAAGAGCAAAACAAATTCTAGCCTGGTATAGGAAAACCTATTGCGCATATAAGCAGATTTTTTTAAATAATTTATAAGTATTATATCGCTAAATAAACAAAAACATAACTAGAAACATGCACCATACATACTATATAATAGATTCCAGAAATGAAAATTATGCTAGTTGAAATACAAGGGTGATCATCACTATTTTGTATATTTTTACATTCTTTCTGGAGTTCCGTCAATAAATTTCTTTTCTTAAATTTATTACAAATTATTCATTTTGAATCTTACTTATTTACTATTTTAACAAATTTAATTATAACAAGATATTCATTTATGTTTTTGGTTTGATTTAAGTAATGTATAAAGAGAAAGTCGCATTGACTGTTGAAGTGGAAATGTGTGTAGTCATTGAGACATACAACTTTTAGTAATAATCATTGTGGCAATGTAATTTTGAAATAATAAATATTTCCTTATTGTATACTTACTTGATATATATATATATATATATATATATATATATATATATATATATATATATATATATATATATATATATATATATATATATATCATATAAGTATACAATAAGGAAATATTTATTATTTCCAAATTACATTACTTGATATATATAAATATATATATATCATATAAGTATACAATAAGGAAATATTTATTATTTCCAAATTACATTGCCACAATGATTATTACGAAATGTTGTATGTCTCAATGACTACACACATTTCCACTTCAACAGTGAATGCGACTTTCTCTTTATACATTACTTAAATCAAACCAAAAACACAAATGAATATCATGTTATAATTAAATTTGATAAAATAGTAAATAAGTAAGAGATATATATATATATATATATATATATATGCATAAGACATGTGCGCAGCAACAATATATGCATTAGTTAAGCATGTAAACTATCTGCAAATTTTATAACACAATACTAATGCTACTACTTCATTCAACATAGCATGAGTCTCTGTATGTTTAAAGAATTTATATGAATTGTGAAGAATATATCAAATAATAATATATTGTATAAAAATCGGCTGTACACTGTCAGTAATTTATGCATCGGGTGTATTTTTTATCCTCTTAATATGCGCATAAAAAAATACACAAGATGCATTTGTGCACATTTGACGGGCAGACCTCGGGCACAGCTAAAACACGTATACGAGGGGACAGCGAGTTGTCACCGCGGCTACAGCACGTATACGAGGTAACTGCGAGGAATTGCCATGTATACGTGAGCGACACTTGGTCGGCCCGAGGCAGACCTCGGGCTTCCCATGTATACACGGGTAATGAGCGGTGTGCCCGAGGCAACCCTCGGGCTTCCCGTGTATACTCGGGTAATGCGCGGTGTGCCCGCGTATACACGGGTAACGCGCGGTGTGCCCGAGGCAACCCTCGGGCTTCCCGTGTATACTCGAGTGACGCGCGGTGTGCCCGCGTATACACGGGTTACGCGCGGGCTTCCCCTGTATACACAGGCTACGCGCGGGCTTCCCGTGTATACACGCTGAGTCCGCGGGCGACCCTCGGGCTAGAGTTCCGAGCGCAAGAGTTGTGCTATTGCCACCATGGCGCTCGTTGGTAAAACAGATAGTCAGCGCGGCTTCATTGGAAACACGGCCTTCTCGTGGACTCCCGCGATGGCCCGAAAGCGCTACTCGTATGAAACTTAAGATAATGGACAAACCTGTATGCTGCGAGGAAGGTATAGTGTATGCACGTAACACCTTGTAGAGCATGAAGTACACGTCCGCCCCTGGCAAGGATACGTTCATCTCCACGATATACTCGCGTTGCTCAGGGGCCAACGTATATGCGAGCATTTCACTCGTGAAATGTTCCACTGTGAATGCACTCATATATACATATATACTACGTTAATCGCTTAACAATTATAATAGTAAATGGATTAAATCGAATAAAATCGAATTAAATACTTAGTAATAAAAAAAAGAAGTATTCATTTTATGAATCTGTGTTACTTTAGTTTATCAATTCAATTTCTTGTATCTTCGGATTTCCGTCTTAATCAAACCGTATTTGATCACAAAATTTACTATTTAATATTTTATCTCTTCCCAATAATTTCAATCAAAAATATAAATAAAATGCTTTATATATTGCTTTATTAATAAACTTTTATAATTTTAATGCTATTAAACATAACTGCGTGTATAAGACCGCATGCACAAGACGGAGGTCCGCATGCACAAGACGGTGGTCTGCATGAACAAGACGGTGGTCCGTGGGCAGTAGACGGAGGTCCGCATGCACGAGACGAAGGTCCGTATTCACAAGACGTTAATATTGAAAATCAAATCATTTACATCTGCTGTTATAATTTATAAATATAAAAGTTTTATTTAAAAAAAATATTGTTTTAATATAAGACTTTATTATACTTTTAGTACTTACAATTTATTTTTTCATATGTTAATTTAATTGTTTATTTTTGCATGATATTTTTCGTTTGAAAACTTTTCCTTTTCTTATTTCTCGCAGTTTGTTGAATACTGCAATTATAATCTTATTATTAATTTATTAATTAAATTATATGCATATTACACTATTTTATAACTTTGACGTCTTTGAACAAATTTAGCAATTATTTATACTTGTTAGTTTGAAATGCACGCGCTGGTTTGCGAGAGAGGCCGACAGATGACGCCAGTAGCGCCGTGCTTCGCCGGCGCCACCGGAGAGAACGGCAGCTGCGGGCAGTGTAGCTCCGGCCTTCATGGTGTGCGGACGTGATCGAGAGCGGCTCCACCGACACTCCGTATTTGTATCATATTCAATCTAAATATTACTCATTTCACTGTCTAATTGCTCTTGTATTACATTAATAAACTAGAATTAACTTAATAACGCTTGACTTCATTATTACTTCACCTTTCAGTCTCCACCGCCTTCGGAACGAGCTTAAAATTGATTGGGGAAACCTGTGATTACAACAATTTCATTTCAATTGGTCCTTGCAGAGCCAGATTCATCACGGTGCCTGCTAATCTACGAAAAACGCTGAACACAGGTTAGTCCACTGTGCATAGTGCAGTGTAATGAAATTTCGTGAAGTGAACATTTCTAACACTTGCGGCAGCCATTCATTGCCCTATCATGCGTCGCCACGTGACGGGTCGCGACGGAAGTGCGCCAGCGTCCATCTTGTGTGCTGTGGCGCGTCGTCGGGTGACCGCTCGGATCTAGTGCGGCGTGCCGTTATCTCGCATCGAACAGTGCTCGTCATATCCTCACGAAACCATGCGGTCCGCGGCGGAAGTGCACTCGCGTCCATATCGATGTTGGCGTGGCGCGTCGTCGCAGTGGCAGTTAAGTCGGTGACCGCTCCTATCCATCGCGCATGTACCGACGTTTTCGTCCCAGGCTCGCAAGGTATTCGATAGTTCGTGGTGACGTAGCGCGCCCGTGTCCGTTGGATGAAAGATATAGTTTCGTCGAGTGACCGGTCGGTAATCTCTCGGGTTGGGTTCGGCACGCTGCCGTTTGATACGGCAGATTCACGCAACATTATCGATCAGGTGGAGTTGCTCGAGATAGACGCGTGATCGCAGTCAACCTTATGTTGCTGCACTTCGCTCTGTTGCCGACTGCTCAAGTCCGACGCGCATGTGACGAGGTTTTATCCTATACTCACCACGCGTTTGAAAGACAACTAGAGCATTTCGAAGTTGATCTCGGTCTGCCGACGTGGAACGCAGCGGCGTCGCTCGCCGACTCATACGCATCATATGTTGCGCTCGGGAGGGGAGGCGTACCTTGATGAAGATTCTTCTCGCAATTAGTGCTGTCGCAAGCGCTCACTGCCGTGAGTAGCATTGGCTCGAGGTCGGTGCAACCACGTAAGCTGCCTTGCTATCTGTTCCTCGCTCCAATGCTGCCACCGGGGGCTCGAGGATGGCGCTCGCTCGCCTGTCAGTCGTCGGTTGCCTTTCAACTGGCATCTCGCCCCAATGCGGCGTCAGTGGGGCTCGAGGACGGCACTCGCGCGCCGCATACACGCAGTTTGCCATTGAACTAATGTCTCGGCCCGCTGCGGCATCAGGGGAGGCTCGAGGACGCGCATACTCGCCTCTCGCATCAGCCACCCAGTCGGTGCGCATCTTGCCGCGCTGCTGCGTCAGTGGAGGCTTGAGGTTGATTTAGTTTGTCCGCGTAGATTATTGCATCCTCACGACCTTGGTGCTTGATTCCTTTTAACCCTCGCTCTATTACAATGTCGTCGGGACAGAGCTCGAGGGCCGCTCGGTTTACACGCCTCTCGCTGGCCATAACGCTGCCTCGCGGAGTCGAGCTTCCGCTCATGAAGAGCGTCGAGCTAAGCATGTTATTGTTTACAGGTGCAATGGCTGAGCTGGTGGCCACCCAACATGCCCTCGTGGCAGTCATCAAGAACTTCGTAACAACGCTGCAGGCCACTCTCCCTGACGACTGGACGGTAGGCCTGGTGCAGGCCCGAATGGAGGTACTGCAAGGGTACTGGGCTGATTTCCAAAGCAACCATCTTGAGATGATTTCTGCCGCTGTCCCAGCGGCCGAATATGACCACGGAGGTATCTATGCGGAAATTGAGCAGGCATACATTTCCGGGCGATCAACGCTCCTCGATACCCAACGGCATTTAGATCCGGCACCAGCTGTCAATGCGATCACCAATCAAGGCGACCAGTTAGGGCAAGCCCGCTTGGCTCAGATCGATCTGCCCATCTTCTCTGGGCGTCGGGAGGTTTGTAAGTCCTTTCGAGACTTGTTTCAAGCTCTCGTTCATGACGATCCGCGCCTCAGTGACATCGCTAGGTTCTTTTACTTGAACACCCACGTCCATGGAGAGGCAAGGGCAGCTTTGGAGATTCTGAAACTTACCAGCAGCAATTATGCTTCGGCTTGGCGCCTCCTTGAGTCTCGCTACGAGCACCGCCGGATGCTTGTCCAAGATCACCTGACGGCCCTTTGCAGTATTTGACCCTTGCGAGATGAGACGTCGACCGGCCTTCAGAATCTCCATGACACACTCAACCGACACCGTGATCAGCTGCAGGCCCTCAATCGCCCAGTCAACCAGTGGGACGACTGGTTCATTTCCATCGCCGCTTCATGCATGGACCCCTTGACCCGCCGAGTCTGGGAAAATGACTTGGAGAAGATGAACCCTAGTCCATTCGATGTGACACGTCCGGCAGCCGAATCCACTCCGGCGGATGATACCCTGGCCACTTTCTCCACTCTAGCCGAGTTTCTCCAGCGCAGGTGCCACATGATGAGCTCAGTGGAGAGCTCAGGGTGTTCCCGTTCCGCCCCAGGGCGATCCCTCGGTGCTCACGGCAGCGGTCCATCTTCCACCCGCAATTTCCGCAGCCTCGCCACCAGGGCAATGGCTACTTCGTGCTCTACCTGCCAGGGGGCTCACTACATTGGGCATTGCGAACGCTTCCTGGGCATGTCACCGGATGTGAGACGAGACACGGTGCTGCAGGCGCGTTTCTGCTTCAACTGCCTTCGGTCAGGTCATTCAGCGCGAGCTTGTCTCTCCAAGTCTGTCTGTCAAGTGTGCCAAGCTTTGCACCACACCCTGTTACATAACAGTGGTCGTAAACGGGCTGCGTCGGTTGGCGCCTCACCCACACCCTCAAAGAAGGCAAAACCGACGGCTCCCAATGTCGACCTTGTGACCTCAGATCCACCTGATCCACTGACGTCCTGACTGGCCATATTGCCTACGGCGTCCCTCCGCATTGGCAGCGGCCGCGGTCGGACAATCATCACCCGTGCCTTACTAGATGCCTGCTCAGAAATCTCGCTCGTTTCTCTCAGGCTCACTAATCGTCTCAACATTGACCCGGAGCGGAGTGCAGTAAACATATCCGGCGTTGGGGGATTGACGTCTGAGCGAGCTCGCCTGAAAGCTCGCCTTGTGATCTACACTCTAGATCATCTGGCCTAACACCCCTGGTCGAGTTTGAAGCTCACTGCCTCCGGAATCTCATGATTTCCACACTCGTGTCGCAGCTGGACGAAGAGGCAAAAGGAGCATGGCAGGGGCTCAGACTGGCCAACTCTCAGTTCGGCATTCCGGGGGAGGTTGAGCTGCTCCTGGGTGCGAATGTTCTCCCCGACATCATGAGACCAGGTTTTCTTCAACGCGCCGGCCTCGTGGTATATTGCACGACTGTTGGGTGGACAATCTCAGGACGTGCCCCGCAGCGCAAACCCAGGTCGGCCAACTTTTCGTGTCTGGCGGCACAAAGCGAGACGGATCCACACTGGCATCAACAGTTGCTGCAGGCTGTGCAGCGATTCTGGGAATTGGAAGACATACCCCGCTCGGTGCGGATAGCACCGGACGAGGAGGCGTGTGAACGCATCTTCCATGCTCATAGACGAGACCAAGACGGTAGATACATTCTGCGACTACCTGTCAAGCCTGGTGCTTTAGCACTCCTCGGCGACGGCTTGTCAGGCGCTCAAGCTGCTTATCGATCCATGCATCGTCGCATGGCCCAGGACCCCATTCTGGTATCAGAATATCGACGGTTTATGAGCGACTACCTGAGCCTTGGTCACATGAGAGTGGTGCCCCATGACAAACAGCTGTAACCAGGGTCACAAGTACACTACATCGCTCATCATGCAATCTGACAACGTGGTGATCAGAATCCCAAGGTGAGAGGCGTCTTCGACGGCTCCAGGCCCACCCGCACCGGACGCAGCCTCAATGACACCCTTTACACCGGGCGAAAGCTCCAAACCTCGGTCTGGTGCGTGATTACTCGCTGGCGAAGACATCGAGTGGCATTTTGTGCTGACATGAAGATGATGTATCGTCAAATTTGGATCGATGAACGGGACGTTGATCTCCAACGCATCCTATGGGCCCCTGAAGAACGAGACCCCCCCTTGTACTTGCAACTGCTCACCGTAACATACGGAGAATCATGCGCTCCTTATCTGGCTTTACGTGTGATTGAGCAACTGTGTCACGACGAAGGTGGCCCTTACCCCGAAGCTGTCGAGACTATGCTCAAGGATCGGTACGTGGATGACATACTCACAGGCGCAGATGATGTAGAGTCAGCACTTCGAATGAGAGATAAGGTGATTAGGCTGCTGAAGGCGGGTGGTTTCCCACTTGGAAAATGGGTTGCCAATTCACAGGAGCTCTTAAAGGACCTTTCGAGCGAGGACTGTCTCCGTCCCGAAGGACGACAGCTGGGAACCAATGGCCCTGTCACTGAACTTGGAATCCGCTGGAACCCTTCGGATGACAGCTTACGCCTCGACTCTCCTTCAATTCAAGGCCGACAGCAAACCAAACGAGAGATTCTTGCGGCCGTAGCTTCGCTTTTTGACCCCTGTGGATGGTTCACCCCAGCTGTATTATTAGCTAAACTCCTAATGCAGGATCTTTGGAGAACCCGGCTCGAATGGGATGAGGACCTGCCCCCCTCATTTGCGCGTCGCTGGGAAGGAATCAAGGACGGATTCCAGGTGCTCCCCGACATCAAGCTCCCGCGCTGGGTGCAAACGGGGCCGAATAGGGATACTCAACTCCACGCTTTCTCAGATGCAAGTCGTCGAGCCATGGCAGCTGTCGTTTACATTAGAGTATCCAGCTGTGTTTCGTCGGTTGCCGTCAACCTCCTAGTGGCCAAGACCAAGCTTACACCGATCCGGAGCTTGAAACCTGCCACACTACCCAATCCGCGGATGACCATCCCCCGCCTGGAGCTGCGAGCCGCCCTGATCGGTTGCTTCGATCCCTGTCAGAGAAGCTAGGAGTGCCACTGGATAGATGCTTTGGCTGGGGGGACTCGCAGATAGTCTTGAGCTGGCTCCGATCCTCCGAACCTGTGGGAAACTCCCTCGTGGACAACTACGTGTGTCACATTCAGGAGCTACTTCCGTCCAGTGTCTGGCATTACGTTCCCACTCAAGCCAATCCAGCAGACGTAGCCAGTCGTGGGTCTGACCCTGCCCAGCTTCATCGCTCTCGAGCGTGGTTTGATGGACCGTCATGTCTGACCGACCCGCCCGCAACCTGGCCTCAAGACCATCCCCACCCATCGCCTGGTGAGTTTAGTCCGGCGATACCCGGCGCCCTTACTTGCTTGACCCGCATGCTGCGATTTATGGTTCGACTGCGTCGGTGGGTCCACCGGTATCTGGCTCGGATCCCAACGATCAACGTCGTGAGCCCCATCACCGCTCAAGAACTAGACGACGCCTTTACTACGTGTGTCCAAGTGAGTCAGAGACGGTCCTTTGCTAGGGAAATAGAGTTGCTACAAAAGAACTCACCGTTGCCCGTACGCGGCCCACTGCGTGGCCTCGACGTCTTCATCGGCCCGGACGGCCTCTTGAGAGTTGGCGGTCGACTCCGTCACTCCACCCTTCCGTTCAACTTGCGACACCCATCGATCGTGGACGGAGCCTCAGCTCAGGCCAATCTCGTCATCGATTGGGCCCACCAACGGTCGCTGCATGGTGGATTCCGGTCCACGTATATCTTCGCAGTTCGAAGGGTCTGGCTAATCGGCGGCAAGCGCCGCATCCGCGCACACATTCACAAATGTGTCATCTGCGCACGGATCCGCGCTCGACCGATGGAGCAGAAAATGGCTTCGCTGCCCCCAGAGCGAGTGGTACCGACACGCGCCTTCACCCGTGTAGGATTGGACTACGCAGGGCCATTTCACGTGTTGGCTACCAATGGACGAGGGGTCCGTACAACAACGGCCTACGTCGCAGTATTTGCTTGCTTTGTCACGAAGGCAATACACCTGGAGTTGGTCGGAGATCTCGCTACTGACAGCCTCATGGGAGCGCTGACCCGTTTCTGCGGACGACGAGGCCGTCCTGCAGAGATCTGGAGCGACAACGCAACTCACTTTCATCGCGCTGACCTAGACCTCCGCAAAACGCTGGCTGAGGCCAACCTTGACTATTTCTGAGACACTTGCTGAAGACGGAATCTCCTGGAGATTCATCCCCCCGGCTGCTCCACATTTCGGCGGACTTTGGGAGGCCGGCGTTAAGTCCTTCAAGACTCATCTGAGACGTACTGTCGGACCTCGTCATCTAACCTTCGAAGAGTTCACCACTCTACTGATCAGTATCGAGGCGATATTAAACTGCCGGCCACTCACTCCACTCACGGGTGATCCCGAGGATTTGGATGTGCTCACCCCCGGACATTTCCTGGTGGGCAGCTTGCTTACTGCCGTTCCCGATCTGATTACTGAGCCATCTCGTGTGGACCATCTTGCCCGCTGGAAGCTCGTAGCTGGCTTGCGATCCCAGTTTTGGCATCGCTGGGGCCGAGAGTATCTCAACATCCTCCAGCAACGACACAAATGGACTCAACAACGTCCAAACCTCCAAATCGGCGATTTTGTGGCTGTCCTGGACGCCACCCTCCTTCGCTCTAATGACAAGTGGCCACTGGGCCGTGTCACCGACGTCCACCCCGGCCCTGATGATCTCTTCAGGGCGGCGACTGTGAGAACGGCGGGCGGGGTGTACACTCGTCCTATCACTAAGCTGTCACGATTGCCCGTGCCTGAGACAGCCTCAATAGATTCATCACCGCTGCCCAACGATCGGACAGATCGGTCACGGCGGGCGGCATCGGATGTTCGTTCAAGGAACGAGGCGGGCGGAATGTTAGTTTGAAATGCGCGCGCTGGTTTTCGAGAGAGGCCGACAGATGGCGCCAGTAGCGCCGCGCTTCGCTATCGCCACTGGAGAGAACGGCAGCTGCGGGCAGTGTAGCTCCGGCCTTCATGGTGTGCGGACGTGATCGAGAGCGGCTCCACCGACACTCCGTATTTGTATCATATTCAATCTAAATATTACTCATTTTACTATCTAATTGCTCTTGTATTACATTAATAAACTAGAATTAACTTAATAACGCTTGACTTCATTATTACTTCACCTTTCAGTCTCCACCGCCTTCGGAACGAGCTTCAAATTGATTGGGGAAACCTGTGATTACAACAATTTCATTTCAATACTTTAAAATATTTGTAAATTAAACTGAATTGGATGACAATTTTGTAACTGAAGAAATATTCTTATATCACGAAAAGTCGCTATGTTAATGCTATTAGATTTATCGTTACTGTTAGTTTTGCCAGAATTCTTTATGATGTAAACACATACGTTCTAATGAAATTTCTATGAATTACATACTTCCGAATTTGAAAGCGAGAATAGTAAATAATGAATACGCCGTTATTATTTACATTCTGTACTCAGTAGCTTACACATCGTTTAACTTGACAGTTGATTGTGTGACAGTACATCAGTCGTATTCTATACCGTGTCATATACTGTATTCTTTGATTTATTTGAGTAACATTTATCAAGTTAAGTGTTACTATAAATAAATTAAGATTAATTGATTATTTAAATTATACTTATTAAAAATTAGTTTAAAATGGGTAAACGAAAAGGTAGTGATTCAGGTAATGAGGATCTTAAAACTAAACTGACAAAATTGTCTCAAAGCATTACGTTTAAACAACTGGAAGAAATGTTATCAAGGTAATTATTAAGGTTCTATATGTCATTAAAGTTAATGTATTAAAGTTATATTAAATTCGTTTAATGTAAAATATTATTCAAATTGTGAATTTCGCGGAGAGCATTTGCTACATGTTATATTATTGGCTTATATTATTTATCGACCTCCTAATACATAACATTTCAAAATACCACTTAACTCGCAGGAAATGAATGAAAATTCCCCGACATATTTAAAGTTATTTCTCCTATCGACTGTATATATGAACGTACACTCGGCGGATCAAATAACTTTAAATATTTCTGAACTTCCGCCATGATAATGTAAGATATGTTAGGTCGGTTGCATATGACTTAAAATATGCAACCTACCTAACCTACTTTACTTATCATGGCGGGAGTTCATAAATAATTAAAGTTATTTGTTCAGCCAAGTATACATATATGTATGTGTTTCCTTGTATGTATATGGGAAATACATATGCTTAAATTGTAAAATAATTGCTGAAGTATTTTTAAAGTGTTTGCGTGTACCTGCCCATGTATGACTATACAGGCGTATATGCGTACTAATATTTGTTGTATTAATTAACATTTTTATAAATACTTACATTCTGATTTATGAGCATTTTGTGAATAATTTTTATTATAAAATATTCTAATATTTCTTTTATCTTTCCCTGAACCAATAGAAATATTATCTGTAACATATAAAATATTATAATCTGTAGTATTCCATAAAAGTATATATTAATATATTAATGAATTTGTATTTAATTTGCTTTAATTATTACCTGAAGTATTAGTCATGATTTTCACCAAACTTTGATTTATACGACGTGTTGCGGTTTAAGTTCACGACTTGACTGAGAGGATCAAACTGTGTAGCAGTAAATAGCTAAAAAAAAGATACTACATTATCTGTATCTTGAATACGTATATATCTTCATCTAAAATTTTCCAATACTTACAATTTTTTTAATAATTTAATACCAAGTCAATTTTTTTTATTGAAAAAATTAATAAAATTTAAAAAAAAAAACAATGTAGCGTATAAACTCCAATGGGCATTACTGTTTCGTTTTGCCGAGATTTAGACGTATTGTATCTTATCTTTATACAGATTTCTGGCATTAATACATGTATTTACATGCGCATGTACACAAAAGCGTATACCTACTCTTTGTCATTACTACTTGTGTATTAGTTTTCTGTTATGGTCTGTAAGGGCATACTTTCTGCAGTGTTGAAGTATTTTTACTATATAAAGTTCTGAAAAATAATTTCAATCATAATATATTATGTCTAGGTGTTTTATTTATGTAAGAAATAAAGTACGAGGAATTAAAAACAGAAACATACTAAATTAAAGAAAATTAATAAAATATCATCATCTCTTGTAAAGAAATTGTTTGTATGGATTTAATATGCCCGAGTGCCGATTTTGATAAAAAAATTCCAAAATTACGTGAGTTGACCTTTGCATCTCCACGTTTTCGTACATCCACGCACACAAAAAATAATAAAAAAGGGTCGCGGATTCGTCATCAGCGTACTCAAATGTGTCCGAGTGCCGATTTTCATAAAAAATATCTGAAAATTACGCGATTCGACTTTCGCGCCTTCACTCTTTCGTACACCCACGCGCAAAACAAAATAAAAAAAGATCCGCGGATTCGACATCAGCGTACTCAAATGTGCCAGAGTACCGATTATGAATAAAAAATTCTGAAAATTACGAGATTTGACTTTTGCTCCTCCACCCTTTCATACACCCACGCGCATAAAAAATAATAAAAAATAATCTACGGATTCATCATCAGTGGCGTCAAATGTCTCCGAGTACCGATTATGAATAAAAAATTCTGAAAATTACGAGATGTGACCTTAGCACCTCCACATTTTCGTACACCCACACGCACAAAAGCTTAGCACCTCTACGTTTTCGTACACCCACGCCCACAAAAGAAAAATAAAAAAAGATCCGCGGATTCATCATCAGCGAAGTAAAATGTGTCCGAGTACCGATTATGAATAAAAATTCTGAAAATAACCCGATTCGACTTTCGCGCCTCCACTCTTCCGTACACCCACGCGCAGAAAAATAATAAATAAAGATCCGCGGATTCGTGATCAGCGTACTCAAATGTGCCCGAGTGCCGAATATGAATAAAAAATTCTGAAATTACGAGATTTGACTTTTGCGCCGCCATCCTTTCGTACACCCACGCGCACAAAAGAAAAATAAAAGAAGATCCGAGCATCATTAAGACTTTTTTTTTTCAGTCGCCATTTATAGTTAAATTCTTTTCCCAATAGTGAACTAGATTTTTTACTACAAAAGGTGGAGGTCTAAAACACTTGAAGGTCTATCTGGTGTACTATCCCGTAGATGATGTCCCGACGACCTGGGGGTGTTCCGGACACCTGGACATCATCTCCAGGGACAGTAGGGGTTATCCCCGTATATTGGCGATATACCTGGTGCACTACCTTGTGGACGATGTCCCGACAACCGGGGAGGCATCCTGACACCTGGACATCGTCTCCAGGAACAGTAGGGGTTATCCCCTATTCAAACTGATTTTATATTTGTCATTCCTTTTAAAATAACACGAAAAAAGTCCTTTTTTCATTTTATACTTGCATTTAATTTTTATACCAATTTTACGCTTTTTTATTAAATTATTTTTAGAGTTGATAAAAAAATTTAATGAATATATAGTCACCTATAACGAAGAGTATTACAACTGAATTTTTATTACTTAAAATGTGTTTTAATTACTTAAAATATTATGTTTATTTCAAGTATATTTATACATAATTGTAATATTAATTTTTTTGCAGATTAAAACAACAATTTAAAAACATCATAAAGTTATGTATAAAGTTATGTTATTTAGTAAGTATTTTATTTGGCATTTTTATCCGCTTTCAACATTGCTAACATTAATACTTCCAAATTTTTTGCTGTATTATTTTGATTTGTATATCTGTATCATCGATGGTTTTTTCCGCCCTTGACTCCTCTACTGTTATCTTAAAAGTTAAATAATAATGATTAATAGAATTTAAAAATATGTACAATTAATTTGATAGTATTTAAAATTATTATTTTGAAATTTACGTTACATTATTATAACTGTCCCTGGAGATGATGTCCAGGTGTCCGGATGACCCCTAGGTCGACGGGACATCATTCAAGTGCTTTAGAACTTCACCTTTTGTAGTTAAAAAATCTAGTTCACTATTGGGAAAAGAATTTAACTATAAGTTATATTATACTCGCTAACGTTCGTTCGGTCCATGAACTGTAAATATTTATTTATTGAATATCTAAAGTAAAATGTATAGTTTTTACTATTGCTCTTAATTAATATATAAATAATCATAGATTTTATTATTATTATATTTAAATTTATTATTTTTGGGAAAAGTGAATTGTTGACATTCCATATTTAATGACAACGATTTTAATTCTTTTACTTTCTTTATCAGAGTTAAATTTAATATTTGCTGAAAAAGCCAACTATCGATTATTCTAATGTTAAGTTAAATACAAATTCGTTAGTGTATTGAGAAGAAAATTAATATTTAGAAGACGCTTAATACCGATAGTAGATTTCTACTATGCCTCGCGCGTGTTATTTATCTATTATTAAATAACTAATTAATGAAAGGTAAAAATAAAAGATGTCCCCGCTTCGCTATTGAATTACTAGTATTTGTATATGAGTATATCTCTAGAACTTTTAACTTTTTGCGGAATAGTTATGGCACAAATTCTGATTGCTCGCACAAGAGTTCATGATCAGGCACATCATCCTACTGGGGATTATTCCATTTGTTTGATGCGAAAGAAGAGATCATCAAATCACTACAATTATTGAATCAATGCCATAGATGCAGTCCTTAAAATAGCATCAAAATTAGTTACGTTTCACATCACATTGTATTTTTAATAAAATCGTAATTAATTTTGATGCTATTTTAAGGACTGCATCTGTAGCATTGATTCGATATTTGTAGCGATTTGACGATCTCTTCTTTGGTATCAGACAAACGGAATAATCCCTAGTAGGACGATGTGATCAGGAACTCGTGTACCAGCAATCAGAATTTGTGCCATATTTATTCTGCAAAAAGTTAAAAGTTCAGAGATATACTCATATATCAGGTGGTTTTCGTTGGTTGTATACTTTTTGCAAAAAGTTTGATTAACTGAAGCTTTTAAGTTATTGAGTAGCATAAATAGTAAAATATATTACTATATAACCTAAAAACTTCAGTAAATCAAACTTTTTGCAAAAAGTATATAACTGAGAGAAATCAGCAGTTACACAAATACTAATAATTCCAAAAAGTAAAAACCTTATTTAATTCTATAAGAATTCTTTTTTAATACTTTTTAATAAAAGTATTCTAAAAGAGTTCTTAAAGTGACGAATGTACGCTCTAGTGTGAAGCTTAAATAATTCATAAAGAATTCTTTTGTTGCAAGTGTAATTTGCAAGTGTAATGCAGTTCAAAATATTGGTTTCCATAGATTTATAAATTAATTTAAAACATAATTTTGTTTTTTTTTGTATATATAAATTGATATAATTGTTACGTCGCGCGTAAGCAATAAATGGCGCGAAGTTAATATGAAATTAAATCGCGTTCGCCTCTGGTTTTGGTCAATACTTTCGTAATTTACCTGGGAGTCGAGGCTTTAGCAAAAGCAGGATAGCGAAGGTGATATTCAATATAATAGTAGTGAAAATAGGAAGTGCGAGTTTACAATAGGATTACAAAGGCTTAGCAAGGTATTTGGGGCTTACGTTGTGTGAGTGTGTAGGCCTTGGTTCCTTGTAGGCGGGCCGGTTGACCTGCGCTGCGCTGCGGGCGGTGTCGTACTCGAGATGGTGGCGGGAGATATGAATAGGACCGCAGGTCCAGTAAATAAATAAACGCGAGCAAATAAGTTTAAGAGCAGATTTATTATGTTAGAAGTACAAAGTTAAATATAAGGGCGTGTCCCTTTTACAAGTGAGAAGTCAAGTAATAAACTGGTGCGTACGTGCTTACGGCTCAAAGTTCGAATGCAGAAGGCTAGCGCGCCCTGGAGGGCCCATGTCTCATATACCCATGCGGGGGTCGCATGCTTAGCCTAAATAAGGAATTAATTATGCGTCATCGAAGGGGAGCGACTGAAGTGAGTGGTTGCGGAGGGGAGTTAGGTAAAATTGGGGTGGATGAGTGTGATATTCTGGGGTACGAGGTTGGTAAGGTAGGATACTAGTTGTATAGCGTACGTCGATAAGTAGGATACATTATGGTAAGATATGTATAGCTTGACGACGAGATGGTGAGCGTGAGTCGATATGCTGGACGTAACAGGCCCGCCCCTGCAGACTCGCGTCGCCGGTGCGATGCAATTTGACATATAGTTTGCTTGCCCCTGCAAGAGGTCCTGAGTTCGAATTTCTGCTTTTTACTAGGATCGTCTTGCTGATGATTGGTTGGCGTGTTTGTTTTCTGCGCTGCAATGTTGAGGAGCCCGTCTTCTTGGTGTAGGGCAAGGTTTTATAATATTTGGTCGAAAATATAGTTCGTAATTGTTACATATATGAGGTGATATGGCCTTTTTTGTTTATTTGCCATTACAAGTGAGTTGCGGTTATGCAGATTCTTATACGTTTTCTTATGGAAGTGTATAAGATGCAACACTGTTCGTATGTAGTGAACATGTAATCTCGTTGCTTGATGGGAGTTTTTTTTTTTTTTGTTTCGAGGAAGGTTAAGGAGTGGTGTGAAGGATATGTGGAGTTATAGGTTAAACATGCTCTTGTTAAATTTAGGGGCATAGTGGTTACAACCGTTGTAACGCGCGTAATGCGTGTAAACCCAGTTTGTTAATTCACACGATGGGTTTGTAGCTGTTGGTACATTGATAGCCTTATTTGCATTAAGGGAGTGATTATTTAACTTGATATAACCATTCTTTTATGTTTGATTCAACTCCGTTAGTGCATTACACATAGATTGGTTATAAGTTCGAAATTGTAGTCTAATTTGGTACGTTAGACAGAGAGAGAAAGAAAAATTATTTTGAATTGTGATGCCTGTGGAGTAGAAGTAGAGATGAGTGTAAGTAAATTTTAATAAGCTTAAATATGTTTATTAATAAAGAAAACTCGAGGTTGGTTGACAATTTCAATAATCTTGGCTTTACCCTATGTTAGTGTGTTTTTATAATTTTTGACAATTCCCCTTGTTTTTATATGTGTACCTTATGTGCCGTTATGTATAATTATTTAGTGTGTAATTTCTTCGAGGACATAAGTGCTTAGAGATCGTTGTTGGAATGTATGTAAAAAAGGTTAGCTAAGTTACAAGTGATTTCCAAATTTCCGTTGTTTTAGACAGGTCTTAATTTATATTTTAAGAAACTTGGTGTCACCTCTTCATTAGGGCTCGTTTCTTGGTCGTAGTTCTGTCTGTTTTCTTCGTCCTTGAATTTGCTTAGGGTGAAAGCTTCGGGGTGTTTCTTGCGTGGCTTGTGCTTCTCCTCGTTTTACGTTTAGGTAAAGCATTCGTAGAGCTCGTGGTTTAATGGCTTCCTTCGTCTTCCTGTGCCCCTGCGACTATTTTGGGCCGCATGAACGTGGGGCGGGACGGCCCCGTGAGAGATCCGAAGGGTAGATATGCTCTTTGCTTCAGATGTTCTCCTGATACTTTTAGTACCGATCAGTAGCTGGCAATAGCCTCCCTCCTTTTTGCATACCTAATGCTCAAAAAATGAATTTTGATTGTTTTATTCTTTTTTTTTTTTTAGTTTGTTGATTTTTTTTGTTTTGGTGTTAGTTTATTAGTGTGTGACTCTTTTTGTTTCGAGACTAAGTGTTCGTGTGTGTGTGCTGATGTTTATTTATTTATTCTTTATTCATAAATAGATATAGTGCGTCGCTAAATATTCGATGAAAATGTAATGCGATGCTGCATAGTGGCATTGTGTGCTAGAATTCAAAAAAACATCACCCTAGCTTCTGCTGGGCCATCGCATAATGGACATAAATGTATTTGCAATTCTCGTCGGTGTTGAGCATTGGTGCATTCCATAGCTGTAGTGAAGATGTCACGACCCCTGTGCCTAAAAAATTTCATAGCGCACTCTGAACATCCTCTCCAGACAGGAAGTTCATCTCTACATATTTCGCATACGCCGTACGTGGCTTTGTTGGCGAAGCCCTCGCCTCCGAATTGCTGTGATTGCAAGAGGTGACCGTAGATGACTCCCCTGCTCTCGTTCTCGGCTTCTCTGAGTTCTGCTGCATATATGGCATTGCGCACCCTTCTACCTTGCTCTCGTAGTTTAGCCAGGCGATACTGGCGCAAGATTTCCTCCGGAATGTCGTCTTCAAAAGGCTCCTAGTAGATGTGGTCGTCTTCTTCGTGTGAATCGTAGGTCGTCTCACTGAAGTCAGGATGCTGGTTGAGGTCATTTGCGCTTCTAAGTATCTTGCGGCTAAGCTGAATTGCTTCGAGAGCCGATGCCGCTGCCTCCCTGATAAAAGCGCTGAAGTGATAGGCGATATACGCTGTGAAACTGATTTGTCCTCGTCGGGACAATTCCCGGCCTTCCCGTTGTGCAGCAAGTATGGCCATCGCTTCCCTGACAAACTTATTTAGCGACATTGTAGCTTAACTTCCAATAGTATGTCGTCGAGGAGTGGTTGCTGCCGATCTTGAGGCTGTGAGGGTCCGCGGTAGAATGCCCTGCCGTGTGCCTCTGCTGCGTCGCTGGAAAAATTTTCGGTTTTCTTTGAGGTAAGGGGAAGTGGAAGGTAAGGGAAGGTAGTAGCTTAAGTGTTTTTTTTGTTTTCTCTCCGCTCCTCTCGTGGCGCCTTGGTGGTTCCGCTGGTCAAAATTCTTAATATTTTAGCGTTCTTATTTCATATGTGAATAAATGTTTATCGATTATAACAAAGTTGGTCATTTAGCTTGTAACATTATTTATTAAAAGGCGAAAGAGTAATAACGATTATATGATTAAGGTAATTTATAACAATTGCTAATAGTACATACTATTAGTGAGGTAGAAGGTTTATTTATAACAATTACTCGTTCGCTTTGCACATTTTTTTTCATAAGGTTTCTGTATTATTTTCCGGTATATCTACATAATCGTGTACTCTTTTCGGCGGGACGTGCTTCGGAGACGCGTATAAAGGAAAACCGGTGAAGCTTAATCTTATATTTTTATCTAAAGGCGTCATTTGTATGTACGTATTGTTAGTATCAATTGTTTGTACTTGTCCCTTGGTACAGTACAGTAATGTTGTAGTGGAAAGTATTAATATTATGATTATTATTGTAATCATGGAACCTACGTATAATGTGATTTGTACATAGTTTTCTAAATGCTCGCGGAAGTAAATCGAATTATGTGGTACATTATGTGTTATCTGTGCCTTACTAGAACCGTTATTCTGATGGTTTTTCTCGGCTTGCAATATCGTATCAATTTTGTGTATAGATAATTGTAATGGTGGGATTATTGGTGAGAGTTTCTTTACGAACCCTTTGGCTCCTAGATAATATTCATTTTGAACGTTAATTGTTCATGTGGGTGGTAACTCAATTATTCCTGATCCATTAAAGGTGCATAAACAATTGAGTTTTCACATTTGCCGAAAATCGTGTTATTGTTGTTTGTTGAGAAAAGCCAAGTGGATGGGTTATTTGTTTTTATGATATCGCAGCCTTGCAACGCTTTGTATGTAGGTGTTTTCAATAAAGTGTATTCGCACGTCGCTTGTGTGATGAACTCTATATGATTCGTGCATAAATATTTATCGTCTAATTCTTTGCAATTTTGAAGTTTCGATTCACTCATATAAAAATGCGTGTTGTTGTTACCGGATGTCGCAATATAATCGCTTCGCGTATTAATATATGCAGCTACGTGTGAGTGCGTAGCTGACTTCTGAAATGCTGGAAAACGTATAAGCTTGTATGCGGAGTAAGTTTCGGAGTCGATTAGCGGGAAAATAATTTCGATTACAATTACGCCGTTCATTGATACAATGTAAAAGTCGGATACTTCGGCTTAAGTAGCTGGATTTAATTTTTGTATATCCAAAGGTAATCTCAAACCAGATTTTTCGACGATATCGTTAAGCACCCGCTTTATCACGCTGGTTCGCAATATATATTTTTTGTGATTCAAAATTTCATTTATCTGTTTGTAAATATTGGTTTATTGCATGGAAATTCTCTTAATAAGGCTTAAGGCTATTTTCGTAGTTGAGATTTTATCTTCTCTTTGAGAATGATCTTTATTTAAAATTGATAATAAAGTTTTCTCTAAATTAAATTGTTCTACGGATAATTGCGTAAGAGATGTGGAAATATCGTTTCGAATAAAACAAGCGTTCGATTCTTGGCATTTAATTTCGTCAAAGTTTTGTTGTCGTAATCTGTCCAAGGCTTGAAAAACCTTACTATAATCTGCGTGTATGAGAGTTTGTTTGCCGTTGAATTCGTATTGCGAATTTTGAGAGTTAAGCCATTCATATGTGGCAGCGAGAGAATCTGTCAGTTCTGCTAAAATGCTAGCTTTCTGCATGTTTTCGATGATGAGGTAAGATGTGCTCACTGCGTGTATATCGAAGTTCTTCATGTCGTGCATAACGGACGTGACGTTGCCCGATGCTTCATATACCATTTCCCTTTTTCGGTGGATTTCCTCCACGTCGATGGAAGTTATGATATGCCAATTTTCCTTGTTATACTAATATCCTTGACTGTGGCGTATGCAATTCCTGGATTTCCGCGGATGCTTCGAAATTTTGCTTCTTTGCCTGTTGTAGACGCTAATTGCAGTAATGCAAGTATTACTGACATAAGTAGCGCGCCCACGATACCTTAAAATTAAACGATACAATGAGATATTATGTTAGGTTATATAATTTAGTTACACTAGAAGTGCTGTTACTATGTTTGACAAAATTCGGTATATACTGAATTGTTTATATCTAGACTACGTGCTGTTATTACACGTTAATTCTAGTAGCATCTTTTGTAATTATTCCTCTCCCTTTTCTAATGTTTTCAAGTAATTATGGATTACTTCGTCCATAGAATTCAGTTGTTCATAGTGCATTTCTTTTCTGATGGTCTGTATTAATTCATTAACTTCTCGTGACGAGCTAAGAGAAAAGTCCACGATGTTTTCCGAATTATTTTCCGAAACGCCCGTATTCTTTTTCGGGGATGTTTGATTACTTAAGTTTTTTAATAGTGAATTTCGGCTCGCCGCAAGAAGTTGATTATTTATTCTTTCTACAATTGAGCTTTCTGCTAAGTTAATAAATGTGGGTAGTGCTACGCGGGTCATCATTGCTGAGTTTTCCAACATTATTTTAGTGCCACCGGTGCTAGTCCCAATTTGCGTAATATTTTTAACTTTGTAAACAATTTCGTTTTTGCACATGCTACAACACAATTTTGAAGCGATTCCTATTATGGGGTTACTAGTTCTAGTTATTACTACCGAATAAAAATTGCGCATACATGGACTAAGGTGTTGGCGGTAACATACTTCGCAAATGTCGTATAGAGCGCATTGGTAATGTAATCTTTCAACGTTACGAATAATCTCCATTTCGCTCGATTTTTGTTTTAGCTTGTTCTAGAATATCGCAATGTTATATAAAAAAAAGTATAAACGAATTTAGAATTCACATACGCAAAAATGTCAATGTTGTTTACATCTTTACTTTTGAGAGACTTCGAATCTTTCTTGATCGGGATTTTCTAATATGAATAATTTCGGATGCTCGGTCCTAATTAATTGGAAAGAACACACCGGCACGCTTCCCATGTCTTTAAAAGCGAATGAGAGTCCCTCAGCTTCTAACACATAAAGCGGCCGTCTCTCGCTATCTGTCTCTGTGATCTTAGCCACCGGCCCGGTATAGAGGTTCGTATACCTGTTAGATTGACACGCGTGCAAAGGCATTACGTCCCAAAACGCATATCCAAAATCTGCGTCAATGCAATTGTCTTCCGAGAAAGTGCACGTGGTGCCACTCTCTAATTTGATTTTATTATTATTCAAATTTATCGAATTATACCTTTCTTCTAGATGTATTGTTATGTATCCGGATACTATTACGTCATAGAATTCTCCGTAAGGGTCCGCGTAGTAACCGGCGTTTTGGCAAGTCCCGTCACTTTTGAGTGTACCCGCGAAGGTCATAGGGTACGTTGTAGTATCATTAATTCTCAAATTCTGAATGATATCAGTTGAAATTGAGATTGAACGATGCAAATGCATTTTATAACAGTGTACCCGCGAAGGTCATAGGGTTCGTTGTACTATCATTAATTCTCAAATTCTGAATGATATCAGTTGAAATTGATATTGAACGATGCAAATGCATTTTATAACATTCCTCTCGTGAAATTTCCCTTAAGTAACGGACTTCGCCGTTTCTTACGGCAGCCGTGTGGGACCATCCCACAATATTGCACGGTTCTTTTAATTTCGATTTTACAGTATCGAACTTGAGTACTCGCGGACTCGTTGATTTGTAACAACGACACATGAGCTCGAGTGTTGTTAATTATAGGATCAGGGATGTCACATTCCCCGATGTCTACAAGCGAGAAGGTAGTAAAATTAGTGAATTTTTGCGGGCAATCGTATCCAATCAGAGCTCCGATGAACGCGAAGTCGATTGCTGCCAATAAGAGTGGTAGCATGAGCTTCATCTGGAATCAGTAAGGTTATGTTATTTTGCACAACATTTACACAACAAAGCTTGGAATTTATTAAAAAAGGCTGACATTGAGGAAGCGTAATTATTATTTCAAATAACATCGACTTGTACATCATAGACAAAGAAAGCGATTAGAAATGATTTGAATTATTGTTTATTTATTTACATGCTATTAATAATGTTGATAGACAGAATTGAGCTCGAATATCCATAAGTGAAATCAGCAGCTACAAACGATTCGGATTATCCTTCATTTGTTCATATTTGCTACTAATAATCAAGTTTTTCGTATATATATATATATATATATATATATATATGTTTTGTCATTGCGGTTTAATATGCGAGAAGCGTAAGCAGTTCATGTGCACTACTTTCGTTTGATTTTCTCTTAATTGTATCTTTACGTTTCCATTTTCCCAAATGTGTAATACTAAATAAGGGCCAGTATACGAGTCGTCGAATTTATGCGGCTTGGGTCCCTTTTGCAACCAAACGTAAGCTCCTACCTTGATTTCTACGTGATTAGCCTTTAAATCGTAATATTTTTTCGGTCTTTCCTTAGCTAGGGAGATTCTTTCGGCAGCTATTTCACTTAAGGCACTTAGGCGGGAGATAAGATCTTGCATGTAGTCGGCGTACGCAGATAAAAGGTCGTCGGCGGCGGGAGGGTCGCTTGACGGTAGTCGTGCTAGACGCCCAAACACGAGCTCGTAAGGTGTGAAAATGGTCGATTCATTTCGCCCGGAGTTATGGTTAAGGATTGCTAATTCGACCCATTCGTCCCATTCGGCTTCTTTAGAAATAAACGTCTTGAGAAATTCACTTAACGGCGCGTGCGATCGTTCGAGAGAGCCGTTCGACTGCGGGTGAAATGCGGTAGTTTTTATTTGCTTGATTTTGAATCTCTTGGCTACGCGCGTCATTGATTTACTTAGAAAAGTTGTCCCTTGATCCGTTAATATAGCTTAGGGAGCTCCGAAAATACAAATTAACCTTTTAATAAATGCATCAGCTACTGAGATGGCTGTCTGGTCGGGAAGGGGAACGAAAATTATGAATTTCGAAAATTGATCTTGCATGCTAAGTATGTATTCATTACCCATTTTAGTTTTAGGCAATGGTCCGACTATATCAAGAGCTACTTTAGCAAACGGTATTGCTGGGCAATCAGTAATAATTAACTTTTGCTTGGTTTTGACTCTAACTAATTTTAATTGACATTGCTTGCATTTTTGAATGAATTGTTGTACTTCCTGCTTAAGATTTTCACAATTATATTTGTGTCTAATCTAATTGTAGGTTTTATTGACGCCTTTATGTCCACCAATCGTAGAACTATGCATTTCTTCGATAATTTTTGCACGTGCAGACAAGGGAGGGTGTTGTATATGACCAAGACATATAATGATTTTGATGTTTGTTGAATGTAATTCTCTTTTAATACTGTTTAATATTAAATTGAATTCAACGTTTTCAATATTTTTACTTTTTGCTACGCTAAAAGTATAAATATCCTTTTCAATTAAGATGAAACTCAATTTATTAAGTAAAATTTGCAAAGTATTCATGATATTTACTAAACTTTCTCGTTGCTCGCTTCTAAGTGGTAATATTATATGGAATCTAGTATTGACTTTGATTAATTTAGGTTCACCAACGATTAAATTATCAAGACGTGGTAGCTTATTGGTTTCATATAATTGCTTTGCTCCTTCATCTAGTGGTTGGCCTATGGAATTGACGAAATATAAGTAGTTGTCTTTCGCATAAATAATTTTTCTCTGCAATGAATGATATTTCTACTGGGGAGTTCGTTTGTGTGTGAGTCACTATGTGTGAGCTCCGAATTGAGTAGTTCGTTAGACTCGCTTGAATTTTCATTTAGCAGAGTAGTTACATTAAGATCTATATCAAATTCCGCAGTTTTATTCGGCAGCTGTAGTGACCGGGCTGCGTGCGCGACTTTTCTGCCTTTCTTCAGGGTGCGTGCTTTCACCGTCCCCCCCTTGAAAATTTTCCGCGCGGTGCGGTTGCGAGTGAGGCCGTTTCTACTATCTCTATAGCTTCAGTGTCCGTGTCATGTGTCACCGGCTTCTCTTCGTCAAACATTTTACGACCTCCGGCTGTTCTCTTTCGTGGTGCGAGGGCTTGGATGGCTGCCGCGTACCGTGTGCTTGGTTGCTTGCCTGCACGTAAACGGGTCATCATGCCTGATGGATCGGCGGCGTTTGGTCTTGCCTGCCTTTCTGATGCTTGGTTATTCAATTCTGTGTCTAGCTCACTCTGGTTATTAGCTTGCTCATGCTCACTTGCTAACAAATTGCTGTTCGTGGTATCGCTGATGATTAATATTTGTGATTCTACTGGATTTCGTGAAAGTGCATCGGCATTAGTATTTATTATGCCAGGTTTATATTTAATTTCGAAGTTGTAATCTGCCAATTTTAATCTCCATCTAGTTACTCTAGAACTTGGATCTTTGTGCGAATTTAGCCAGACTAATGGTCTATGATCTGTAATAAGAGTGAATTTTCTGCCAAATATCATCAAAAAATGCTACTACACCTTTCATGCCTGCGATTAGCGCCGTGATAAGAGCGAGGAAAACTGATGCACTTGTTTTTAGTCCAAACGGGCTCCTGCGGAAATGAAAAGCGCCTAAATTACAATGAAAAGCTGTTTTGTGTCTATCTTCTTTTTTTTATAAAAATTTGATGGTAACCGGAAGCTAAATCGAATACCGAAAAATATTTTGCGCGCCCCAATTTGTCTAAAATATCGGTTATATTGGGTACCGGATGATTGTAATCAGGTATAATTGCATTAAGCTTTCTGAAATCTACCACCATTCTATAACGTTTATTGCCTTTCGAATCGGGCTTTTTATCGACGCAAAATACTGGTGCTGAGTAAGAGCTGCTCGAGGGCTCGATTATATCGTTGTCTAATAATTCTTGAACTTGCTTATTTATTTCCTCATTTAATACAGTAGGGTGGCGGAATTGTTTGATACGAATGGGTACATTACTATTAAGGGGGATTTCGTGCTCAAGCACAGTTGTTACCGGCAATTTATCTCTCGTTAGATAAAATCTATCTGCATATTGGTCTATTAACCGCTCTACCGAAGCTCTCTGTTTGCCGGTCAGATGGTCGAGGCGCAAGAGTGCTTTTACCTTGCGTGCTCTGCTGTCGTTACCCTTCGTATTCTTATCGGAAATGGTCATTATCTTACTTTTCCTAATTTCATTTGTATTTTTTATGATTTTCTTTCCTTTTATGTGACTTTTGGCTGTGTTAATTGTATTGCTTAAAAGCAAAAATGAGTAATCGCAGCTGTTATTTTTAGACATTGCGTGTACCGTATACATAACTAGTTTTTTCAGCTGCATAATTAATTTGTCGATTTCATTAACTTTCTCATATTTTAGCATATTTAGTATAACTAGTATATGCTTACAAATGATTTGGATATTCTCGAATTGTTCTGGTAAAAATTTGTTTATTTGTTGACTTTCTTCAATAACTTTCAATAAGTAATTTAATTTTTCTAAAAATTCGTTTTCAAGCTCACTTTTATCGCAATTTTTAATTTCATCATACGCAAGTTTATTTTCTTCCAAAAATACGTTGTCATTGATTTCTGAATTTGGTTTTTTGTTTGCTTCTAATAGTGATGTTGTATCAGCTTTTTAAAGCAATTTTTCGTTGGTTTCTAATAGCGCTGTTTTTGTTTTTCTGAAACAAGAGCTAAAAATATTATTTTTTGCTCTTTTATTTTCTAATTTCGGAGTGCGGTTTTTGGTAGATTTTTGCGGTAGTTTGCTAGGAATGATCAGTTCCAGCTTCTGCCACGATTTCGATTTTTGAATTTCGGAGTTCGATTGGTTTTCTAATTTCGAATTCTTATAATTTAGATTTTGTGCGTTTAGTTTACTATTTTCGAATTTTGGATTTCGATTTTCGGGACTTCGAATCTCGGTTTTAGAAGTAAAGTTTTTGTTTTTCGGATATCGGATTTCGGATTTCGTATTGGAAGTGTTTTGCGTACATGATATTTGATTTTGCGAATTTCGATGTTCTAAGTTTGAATTTGGCAAATGTTCGGGTTTTGATTGCACGCGCTGTTCTGCGTTTTTGGTAAAAGTAGCGGTTAAAAACTTATGAACTTTTTCATTTTTTATTGATGGTAATTTTAGAGGCAACTTATAATTATCAATTATAAAATATTGTTCTCTATAATTGATGTCTGCATCATAATTAATAAATATTTCACTGCCGAGCAGACCGTCTTCCTCAATAGGAAAATCATCTGGTACTAAGTGAAAATAAAATGTTAAATCATGAAATAGCATTGGAATTTTGCCATAAGTATTTATGCTACTTTTTGTTATACCAGTTAGTTCTAAAATTTCGTTAGTATCGACTCGAACATTACGCGGTTTTTTTTAAATTTTTAAAAGTGCTGGCCCTGCGCCGGTGTCTAGCATTAGTGACAACGGTTGCGGACAGCAATTTGTTTTTAGCATAATAGTTGGTGAACAATTATTAATGCTTAGTAGAACAATCTGTTTTATTAATTGTATTGTTGATTGTTTCTCGTATAATTTTGACGCTGGGGTTGTGGGATTTCCCTGGTTGCGTCGTTCTCCGGGAACCCGTTTTCGTTTCCCTGATGCGTTTCTCGCTTTTTGTTATTATATGCAAGTTTTCTACATTCGCTCTTCCAATGACCGGCCTTTTTGCAATAATTGCATGCTTTAGTGATATCATTTTGGGCTTGGTTTGTCTAATGTAAATTGGTCGCGGGGACATAGTTGGAGTATTGATTTTTATTTTCGTGTGTTTTCCATGATTGCGTGGAAGGTATTGATTTTTCACGATCGGGCGTGGCCCAGGTGCTTTTTTGGGGAGTGGCCGGCGTCTTCGGAGCGTCGGCGCCATTGGTACGGTACCGGCAGTTAGGCGCTGTGTGGCCCGATTTGTGACATATTTGACACGCTTCTACCCTTTTGCTATCGACTAAATAACTATGTGCCGATTCTTTTTCGTTAATTTTTGGTTGTGTAGGAGGCTGTGGTATTTTGATTTGTTCATCCGTGTTTTGGCATGCATAATCGCGCTCTATGTCGATTGCTTGGTCGATCGCGGCATCTAGAGATTCGTGTTTGCTCATTCGCCCTTTTATGACCCATTGCAAACCGTGAATGAAATATGCTACACTATCATTTTCTAATTGTGATTAAAGATCTGGTCTGTGCCTCTTTTCACGCAACGCGGCCTCGTATGCTTCTTGTGCGGCAGATTTTAGTCTATTCGAAAATGAAATGACGTTTTCGTCGTATCTTTGTTTCATTACTGCTAATTCGCCCAGTAATTCGTGGAAACGTTTTGCGGACCCGTATGTGCGATCAAAATACATTATGATCTCCTCCATATTAAGAAAAATTCTTTGTTGTGCACTTTTTAATGCTTGTCCGGACAACCGCATTTTTATCAATCTTGCTAAATCAGGCTCGTTACACGGTGGTATCATACTTCGCGCTTCTCTAAATCCGTCCAAAAAAATTCTAAGTGGGATATTATAACCGTTAAATGTTGGAATCATTTCGACTGCGTCTTTAATTGATAGATTGCGAACCGGGGTGAGAGTGTTGTTTTGAAAAGTTTGCAAAGTGTTGTACGGTTGTCTACGATAATTATTTGATTGATTTGTATGATACGGTGTGCTGTGTATATTTGGAGTAGCAAAAAGTGGAGATGTTTTTGTAACGTCAATTTTTTGGGTGTGGTCATTATTTTGTAGTGGAAATTTAGGATCTGTTTTGGGTGCGTTTGTCGTATTTGTTGAGTTAATAATAGATTGATAGGCAGTTACTTCCGTCATTTCAGCGTTTTTGTTTAAAAGTGTGTGTATTTCGTGGTCAAATTCCTTAATTGACTTACTATGTCTAATAGTTTCTATAATTTCTTTGCAACTAATATTGTTGTGAATTAATTCTAGAAGTATGTCATTAATTAGTTTAATTATTAAGTTATCATTAATTCGTCCTGACACGCGTCGTGCACGTTTGATATGTCAAAGCTATCTTGTAAAAATTCGCAAATTTTATTTACGTCTTCCGCGCGTTCCGGAATCTGTTCGCTCGCGACTTGATATCGTTGTTATAAAAATGCTAATAATTCTCCTAAATTTGTTTCGCGATTGCCCGCTGCAAAATTTGGGTCAGCTACCGTTACATATTTTTTATAATGTCGGTGGCCTATTCGTTTCTTAATTTCTTTTCCGATTCTACGTTGGCCATGTTTGAATTTGGAAAAAAAAATTTGCTATCCGCGCTAATGCTATTAGAATATCCCGTAGAGTGGGCCCCCAATTGTTACGTCGCGCGTAAGCAATAAATGGCGCGAAGTTAATATGAAATTAAATCGCGTTCGCCTCTGGTTTTGGTCAATACTTTCGTAATTTACCTGGGAGTCGAGGCTTTAGCAAAAGCAGGATAGCGAAGGTGATATTCAATATAATAGTAGTGAAAATAGGAAGTGCGAGTTTAGAATAGGATTACAAAGGCTTAGCAAGGTATTTGGGGCTTACGTTGTGTGAGTGTGTAGGCCTTGGTTCCTTATAGGCGGGCCGGTTGACCTGCGCTGCGCTGCGGGCGGTGTCGTACTCGAGATAATGGCGGGAGATATCAATAGGACCGCAGGTCCAGTGAATAAATAAACGCGAGCAAATAAGTTTAAGAGCAGATTTATTATGTTAGAAGTACAAAGTTAAATATAAGGGCGTGTCCCTTTTACAAGTGAGAAGTCAAATAACAAACTGGTGCGTACGTGCTTACGGCTCAAAGTTCGAATGCAGAAGGCTAGCGCGCCCTGGAGGGCCCATGTCTTATATACCCATGCGGGGGTCGCATGCTTAGCCTAAATAAGGAATTAATTATGCGTCATGGAAGGGGAGCGACTGAGGTGAGTGGTCGCAGAGGAGAGTTAGGTAAAATTGGGGTGGATGAGTGTGACATTCTGGGGTACGAGGTTGGTAAGGTAGGATACTAGTTGTATAGCGTACGTCGATAAGTAGGATACATTATGGTAAGATACGTATAACTTGACGACGAGATGGTGAGCGTGAGTCGATATGTTGGACGTAACATAATTGAGCGCAAAAAAATTAAACTAAATGTCGACAGTTGGGCTTGAACTCATGACCTTCGGTTCAACAGTCATGTAATATAACCACTTTACTATTTCATCAGTTAGAGTTCCTGAGTAGAAATGAATTCAGGCATGTAATGGAGCGCGAGTCAGGCCTTGATAAAGCCTTATCAGGTCTTATTAGGGTCTTACTCGTGCTTCATTACACAACGGATTCATTTCTACTCGAATTGTATAGTAAGATGTAACAAATAATGTGAATATACAATAATTTATGAATTTGTGATAAATCATATCATAAAGTATACCAATATTGTTGGATATATCTTCTTGAGTATAATTTCAAGCAGTGTGTCACATTTTGTCTCAGTTGTAATAATTTAAGATTACTTAAAGAGTATTTAAAGTATTCTTTATATTTTTGAAAGGATACTTTATGCATACTTTTTGGATTATTTATGTTATACTTTTTAAATACTTTTGTATATTCATTTTATAAAGTTTGAAATTTACTTGTAAATATATCGCCTAATTGTATTTAAATAATATTTAAAAATCATATTATTCAAATGCCATTCTGTGAGAAATTGAAATAAAAACTTTAAATTTTTTAAATTGATAGATAACTACATAACAAAGGATAACTAAGTTGTGTTTTATCATAATTGTTTTATTATTATTCTTTATAAGCAAATAAGTGATTTTTTTATCTGATTGTATTTGTTTCTTCACTTTCTGTGCAGTTGAAAAAGCTATTTCATATTGTCTTATTATAACTTTTATTTACATTAAACAATAAAAATGAAAATCTCATTGTTAAAAATTAGCTTAATTATAAAAAAAAATCACTACTGGTCGAGCACTCGATCCGAGCAGACGTGTTTACATCCTTGTTGTAATACGAGTTATATATACCATAAATCATATACCACATACCATATACCGTTGGCCGTGAGTGTATATACGAGTTACTATGTATGGCGCCGGCCCTGTAGTGTGAGTATAGTGACATGTGCAAATCAATCTTAGGTTTAAGATTGATTTTTTTCACTTTTTACCATGTACGAGCCTTCGGTTTCTGAAGTCGCACCTGGGAAAGGTGCTAGCCAGGGTGATTCTCCTGATAAAAGCATCAACCTAGATAATAACAGTAAAAGCCTAAATGTAGTACTAAAACATATTGAAATGAAAGAAATTGCAACCTTTGTATACAACGACTCTCAAACTTCAAGTTACGCAACAGCTGCTGACAGTTTTAACTATCCTAAAAGAGATCAAGGTTTGATTATGAGTTGTGTTTCTGACTTAACACTGACCGACTACACAGTTGCTATAGGTAATAAAATTGGTCCTAAAATTGTACTTTTTGCTTCAAGAATCTCTAACAATAGAGTATGCTTATATTTAAAAGACAAAGTGCTAGTTAAAAATATCACAGAAGATAACCAATTCATCGAAATTAAAGGTTTACAAGTACCAATTAGACCTTTGGTTGCTAACGCAAAAAGAGTAATCTTTTCTAATGTTGCTCCAGAAATTCCAAACACGGCTCTTGAAAATATTCTTGAACAAAATCACATAAATAAAAAGTCACCGGTCTCTATGTTAAAAGCTAGCGTACAAGGAGAAGGTTATGAACATGTGTTAAGCGCAAGACGTCAAGTGTATATTAACCAAGAAGACATTCCGAAAATCCCGTCTGTTTTCAAAATGCTATATAACAACAAAGACTACTACATTTATGCTAGTCCATTTAAAATGGTATGCTTTAAGTGTAAACAAGAAGGCCATAGGCGTGAATATTGTCCGAACATACTTGAAGAAGAACAAGAAAACTCGCAATCAATACAACATGATGTAGACTCTTCAGTGGAAATAATTAACGATAAAATAACGGAACACGATAGTGCGAGTCAAGTGAACACCCAGACTAATGCCACAGTACACACCGATAATACTACCATATCAAAACATGACTCATCGGAGCCGAAATCTGGATTTAAAAGGCCTCGCTCGGTTTCTACTACAATTTCCACGTCCCAAAAATCACTTGTCAATCCATTGAATGGGAAAAAAATTATCAAAGCTGATCTCAGAGTTAACAAAAAACAAAGGAATGAAGATGCATATGGAAAAAAAATGAAAGATATTGAAGAAGCCTTAAAAACATGCGAGCCTGAATTCTCAAAAAAAGAGAACAAAATTTCTTTTAGCTATGAAAGTTTTGTAAACTTTGTTAAAAATACCTACTCTAGTGCAACTACGTTTGAAGAAAGTGAAAAATTATCTAAAAATAAAACAGATGTTATACATTGTATTGATATAATCTACAAGTTTGTAAATTCTACAGCAGTTAAAAGGAAACTCACAAGAACAAAAAATATTTTAACAAAACACAACTTCCAAGAAGAAATTTCTGTGAGTAATAGCGAACAAGAAGATGAATCTGAAAACGATACAGAAACTCCTAATTAAAATCAAATATTATGGATATAGATAAAATCAACACGAACTCCAAATCTCTTCGCGTTCTATATTGGAATGCACGTAGTATAAAAAAACGTGTAAAAGAACTACCAATACTATTAAAAAACATTGACATTTTTTTGTGTGTTGAATCATGGCTAAGTGATAAAGACGATGATGACATAAATATAAACAATAGAAAAAAGAAAAATAACTTCTTTCAATCGGAACTTGCATCTGGATTCAAGCAATTACGCAAAAATCGAAAGGACCAAAGAGGTGGAGGTATCCTGATTATGGTGAAAAAATCAATTGCGTACACAGAAATAAACATAAATTCTCCAGATCCTTCCATAGAACTATGTAAAATCCGGTTAACCGACACGATCCCATCAATAGAATTAATAGTTTGTTACAGAGCCCCTGGTAATCTTTCTCAAAATAAATTTGATTCATTAATTGCAAATGTTGACATAAACTTCCCCACTGTTTTTGTAGGGGATTTCAACTCACATAACTTTATTTGGAATTGTCAAATAATTGATAAAAATGGTGAATATTTAGCAAATAGTATTGAAAATAATAATCTCTTTATACATAATCCTGATACTGCTACTCATATAAATTCAATAGATTGCTCTCATTCAAATATCGACTTAATATTATCTACACTGAACATAGCTCCAAAAATTAACACCATAATTTCTGATGAAACCATGGGCTCTGATCATTACCCAATATTCTGCTCCATTGATCTTGATAAAAACATTTATAAAAAAAATCGTTTAAAATTAAATCAATTCGCACAAATTGGGATACTTTTAAACAAAAACTTAATAATAGTTACGAAATATTTTTACAAAATGATTTTATAAATGCTCCTGCAGATATAAAGTAGAAATTATTCAGTGACATAGTTACTAATTGTCTAAAAGAAAGTACTCCAATAAAAAAAATAATTGATCCATCAAAGCATAAAAATCCTGTTCCCTGGTGGGATGAGGAGTGTAATAAATTAAAAAGATTGCGAAAAGCTGCATATAGAAAATGGAATTTTAGTAAATCAGTTACGGATCGTATTGTGTATAATAAAATAAATTGCTTACTTGTAAAAACGTTCAAATACAAAAAAAAGAGAGCTTTAAAAAATTTGCCGAATCAATCAACTTTCAAACCAGTCCGACGTATGTTTGGAATAAATGTAGAATATTTAAAGACAAATGGACAAAAATTCCTTCTATTAATGATACAAAAAACTTGCAAAATTCTGAATGTATAAATAATACACTTAACAGAATATGTCCATCTTCTTGTGAATCTGATCCAGAGTTTATGCCAATAGGTAAAAAAAATGAATTTTTTGACGCGCCATTTGATTTCGCAGAATTCAATTCAGTTCTTGAAGATAAAAAAAACAAGTCGGCAGCCGGTCTTGATGGGATAGACTATGAATCGATTAAAAATTTTCCTATTAAATATAAACTCCTGTTAGTAGACATTTTTAATGAAATGTATAAAGAAAATACATACCCCGAAACGTGGAAAAAGTCTTTTGTTCTTTTTATTGAAAAACCCAACAATACCGGAGTTAGACCAATTTCATTGACATCAAGCCTCGGCAAACTTTTTGAGTCTCTCATTAAAAATAGATTACAGTGGTATTGTGAATTCTATGATATACTACCTACAAACCAATCAGGGTTCAGGAAAGGTCGATCTTGTACTGATAATCATTTAGATTTTGCGATAAAAACTGAAGAAGCATTGACAAATAAAAAAGACCTTATTGCTGTATTTTTAGATGTCGGTTTCGCTTATGATAATGTTCACAGTGATATCCTATTAAGTAAACTAGCATCCATTGGATGCTCTGAATCTTTAATTGAGTTCATTAAATTTATCACACATAAAAGATACATTTACACAGATTCGTTGAAAAATGAGTACAGAATCAGCTACAAAGGTGTTCCTCAAGGAGGAGTACTCAGTCCATTGCTATACCTTATTTATGTCAAGGATATCACTCTGGGCATTCCCAAAAGCGTAAGTGTATCGCAATTTGCTGACGACATTGGTGCATACTGTAGTTACGGCGATGTTGAAAAATCAAAAACGTTACTTACAACAGCAATTAATAAAATAGGCAAAAACTTAAAAGAAATTGGCCTTTTCTTTAAACCAGAAAAATCTGTCTTGCTCCACATAAATAATAAGAATATAAAACCAGGTCAAACTGAAATTGAAATTCTAAATTGCAAAATAAAATCAAGTGATAAAGTTCGATTTCTTGGTATCATTTATGACTATAAGTTTTCATTTTCTCCTCACATAAACTCAATTATCCAAAAATGTACAATTAGAGCAAATATCATAAAATTCCTATGTGGAGTAAAATGGGGCTCAAACCCTAACACTTTAATCACATTGTACAAAAGTTATGTACGTTCAATCATGGATTACAGCTCTTTTATATACTATCCCAAAGATAAAAAACACATTGAGGCCTTAGAAAAAGTACAGTATGCCTGTCTCAGAGCAGGTATGGGATATCGTAAAACCTCTCCTACAAATGTCATGTTAGCAGAATCAAAACTGCAATCTATGTTTGAACGCACAAAATTTTTATTTAAGTGTTATCTAAATAAAGCTCTCTCAAACTCAAATCTAAATGTACATAATACTATAAAATCAGTTACACCAAAAATAATTGAAAAAATAAAAGACAAAGGAAAAACTCCACGTTTATTTATAGAGTGTATTGATGAAATATTAAAAATCAATATTAAAGCTCATAAAAAATTCTTAATATATATGTTCGAGTACAAAGTTATTACAACAAGAATTAATATAAATACAGAATTAGGTCGAAAATTAAAATTAAGCAATGATCCTAACTATTTACTAAATAAATTTCTAACCGAAAATAACTCGCATGCTCTTTATACTGATGGCAGTAAAAATCTAAATAACGCAGTTGGTTCAGCTTGTCACTATTATAATACTAACAAAAATACAGGTCTAGCAATCCCAAAAAATTCCTCCATTTTTACAGCAGAATGTTTAGCAATAGTCAAAGCTTTGCAACTAATCCAAAAAAGTAACCATACAGATTTTACAATAGTCACCGACTCTTTAAGTGCACTACAAAGTTTACAATCAGTCAAAATTAATATTAAAATAAATTATTACATACTTAAAATTAAACAACTATTTAATACAATAGTTAACGAAAACCCAACTAATGTTGTCAGATTTTTATGGACACCAGCACATATTGGAGTACTAGGTAACGAAACAGTGGACTTATTAGCAAAATCATACACTACAAAAAAAGCATCTACTACTTTTACTCTGCCTTCCACTGATTTGTTCCAAAATTTTAAAAAAGACTCACATACTAATACAAACCAATTCTGCTTAGACAATAGTTTTAAAGGAAGAAAATACTTTGAATTATACTATAAAAATACACCAAAACCTTGGTTCTATAGATGTAATCGCACTCGTAATTTTATAGTTTCAATAAACAGATGCAGGATAAATCATTACAACCTAGCTGCCTCGTTAGCCAGAGTTAAGTTAGCAGAGTCACCAATTTGTGCACAATGTGATATGAAAGTTGAAGAGGATCTCAATCATGTACTGTGGCAATGCCCCGTGCATGATAATCAAAGAAAAATCCTCATTAAAAAAATTTGTAAAAATAAATATTCACTACCACAGAACATTGATAACATATTAGTATATCCTCAATCTCAAACTTGTTGCGATATTGTAAATTTCCTCGATTCTGTGCACAGACCAGTATGAACATTGTAACATTATAGTTAAATAAGAATGTATATAAATATAAATACTCCATGTAAATATGTATAATGAAATAGATTGTATTAAATTTTCTTTTTTTGATTAATAAAGCAAGATGCTGAAATAAGGCCACATAGGTGCCTTCAAAAGCATTAATATAAAAAAAAAAAATAAAAAAAATATTATTTAAGTTGTAAAATAATTTAAAAAATATCTGTAAAAGTATAAGTACAATATTTTCAATGCTCGGCAGAAAGATAAATAAAATTTTTCTAGTAGAATAGATTTCTGATTTTTGCTGGGAAATGTAGGTTATAATATTGCTTACAATATTTATGGCAGTCACAAAGTTTTGTAAATTTATTCATGAGTATCTAAAATTTAAAAATTTAATCTTTTACATTATTACGTATTATGAATTGGTTAATAATTAAAATCATAATAATTGTGCTGTAGAACGTGAAAATAGGCTTAAAATACATTCACGTATAATTAATTTTGATTTATTTAAATATTAAAAAAATTATTCCATTATTTTTATTGAAGTATATTTAAATAAATTTATGTTGAATAAGATGTATTAAATCTTATATTTAATTAACAAGTTGCAACTTAAGGGTTGGATGTAATAAGGACCTTAGTGCTACAAAATGGCTTGAAGCCTTTTGCACGCTGGAATTTTTGGGACATAGCTGGAATTTAGATTTTGACGATTTATTCTTGTAGAAAATTCTATAGCGCATTTGTTCCTTGAATTGTATTAGTAGAAATAAACATAAATTTAATAATAACTAATCTATATGTTATTATATTTAAGCATTTAAAAAATCTATATATTTCAAAATATGTAATACATTAAATTTTGTATTCATATTGAAAATTTTATAGAAATATTTTCGCTTTTCTGCTCAGCATTAAAATTATTGTAATTATGCTTTAAGGAGGCTCCTGCGTCTACCATACTAGTCAAATTGAATCGAAAATTTGATGATAACTTTTATGCATATATTTATACTTAAAAATCTTAAATGTATTTATAATGTATATAAATGCAGCAAACTTTTAATAATATAAACATTAACAATTTAATAAATATTAATACAGATACTATTTTGGATTCGGCAGTGAATAACATATGCGAGAAGGACAGGTTCGTCTTCCGCGCATGCGCGCCGATGGGTGGTATATAGCTATAGCTATATATATTAATATATCGTCGTGTTGTGCGTCGTGCGTGCTGCATGTAAAAAGTTCTAGTTGCTAAGTATTATTCTAGTTGATATTATTTAGTGTATTATGTGAAAATGACGGAACCTAAAAAAGTTTGGAATGGTAGAGTTTTACGTGGGCCCATAGTTAAATTTTTATTGTTAATTTATATTTAAAATAATTAAAAAACTTAAAACTATAATTTCCAGAGTATTTTATTTACCCATAGATTTAATTAATTAAAATAAAAAATACAATTATGACGATTTATTCTTTATTGAATGTTTTTGTTTGAAATTGGAATCTCAAATTGCGCGCGCTTCTCCCGTACGCCGTAGCCAAGATGGCCGCTCAGCTGACTTCCCTACAGCTGCCGGATATAACCCGAATTTATTCAAGCTTTCGCTAATATTTCTTTTTTTAGTTCGATAACCGATATTTTAAATAATGTCATTTGAAAGAGGAGATTTTTTCATACAAAACTGATATAATGACATTACTGGACATATGTCCGAGTTGGAGACATTACGCGCAGGAGCCTCCTTAACAAACACTTTTATTGTTATATTAAAATATTCATTACATGTACACTTGACGTGAAAAACATTTGATTCTAATGATTTGAATTTTTTTGAAATACTGCAATTTCATTTGATCGAATTCATGTTTTAGCTAACCGCATTGGAGGATTACAAAAAAAAATTCAATTCGTTCGAATCAGATGTTTTCCTCGTCAAGTGTACTTATCTTAAAATATAATATCTTAAAATGAGAAAGAATAAGAGTTTGATCACCTGGTTCAGTATAAAAAAAATCATGGATATAGAATCTTTTTAATACAAAAGTGCTTGTATAACTCCTAGAACAGGCATCGATCATTGGATCGTTGGATCTAAAAAATGCGTTTAGCTTTTGAAGTCTTAAAATGAGGCCTATGGGTTTGAAAAAAATATACTTAATTTTATAATTATTTTTAATTTTTGCAGGCATATAACCGATTATTAATACATTTTTCGATTTAAACTACTTCAACAATTATTTTATCTTTATATTATAAAATGTTGACTGAATTAGAAAAACTTATTGTTATTGGTAAAAATAACTACTCATGTGATAAAAGTATGTTACTACCCCATTAGCCAGGCTTGCCGTGGCAAAGTCGCGGCAATAGTTGTTGTGCAATATTTGTTAGAAATTTTCTTCCAGCTTGCGCTCAAGAAATGGCGAGTATCAAGGATTGATGTCAATGTGCCGTAAAATTGACTGCAAATGCTTGCCACCAAATTGCTGCCATATACAGACGCAGATTTACTTACATTTGATGTATAACTGTTGCTGCAAGTTTTGTACATCAATTTGCTTTCAACTTGTTTTCAATATTATTAATATATTATATTATTTTTTTTAATATTATTCACATAATATTCAATAAAATTACTAATATATGCGACAGTGCGAGAGAGATAGGGAGGAAATTAATAACAGCATATTGATGGAAATTTGTGTAACATAAAAATCGAGAAATATGAAGACAATAGTTGCTGTAATTTTGCCTTCACTTTGTCCTCATAATTGACTTCAATACTAGATAAATAATTTCCAGCATATACGGACGCAGTTTTACATCAAACTTAAGGAAATCGTGATCAAAACGTGTATGTCAAATTACTAACAATTTGCAATACATCTGGCTAATGAGGAAGATACACATATATTTAAATTCAATCAAATACTTAAAAGTGAAACATCATTTTCGATGCAATCATTACTATATATTCAAAAACCAAATAATATACAACCAGTTCCGATTGATTCAGAGTATATTCAGATTCTTTTTTCGGGTCATAATAAACATGGACATTTTAAGTGTATTTGGTACTCTAATCGTGTTATTCATGTTTTTGATAGTTTGAATAACAAGTTCTTGACAAATGATTGTGGAGTTTTTTCTATTGCATTTGCTACTTCAATCATTTTTAATCTTTGTCCATATGGTTTACGCTTTGACGTTAATAAAATGAGAGAACACTTATTAAAAATGTATAATACAAATTCTTTACAAATGTTTCCTTTATTTACAAATTATAATAAAAGTGTTGATTTTGTTTTAAATACTATTCTATTAATTCGTAGAGTTGAGAACGCTAAACTCTTTAATGTATCAAATTTAAATTTTAATGATATTGATTTTGAATTGCTTGAATCTCAAAAATTAGATAAACTTGCAAAGGAGCAAATGTTATTACTGAAATCAGTTTGTAAACAAAATAAACGATTTTATAATGATTCTAAAATTTTAAGAGTAGATGATAATAGTGCATGTAGTAAGGACATTGTAATGTTAGAGAATATTATAACTGATGATATTGTCGATACAAAACAAACAAATGAAATACTTTTTAAGTCTGCACTTATAACAAATTCTAAACAGAAATGCAATAGAAAACGACAAAGTAATCTTGAAATTAATAAATCTGTTACATCAAAGAAAGCTAGAAATAAACAATATTACGATAAAAATAGAGAAAAAATTAAAAAAACGGATAGAATCTTATGAACCTCATTTTATAAAAAAAAGACGAAAAACTAATAATTTCTGATAAAAATAAAAACTATTATGAAAAAAACAAAACTTCGATTAAAAAAAGGATAAAAGTTTCTTTGGATCAATATACAAGTAATAAATGTGCTTTTATAGCAAATTCTGATATTAATGAAATTTTAATAGAAGTGAGTAATGTCGGTAATTTAAATTTACGATGTGAATTTTGTCCAGCGAAACATTTTAGTTTTGAACTTCCTAGGGATAACAAATTTTCAAACTGTTGTGATAAAGGTAAAGTATCTCTACCAAAAGATCCTGATTATCCAGAAGAGATTAAAAATTTATTTATAACAAATCGACAATTTAGAAAATGCATTAGATTATATAATAATTCTATTGCATTTGCTAGTTTCGGCGCTACATTTGACAAACTTTTCGGTCAAGGACCACCAGTTGTACGAATATGCGGACAAGTATATCATGCTGCTTATACTTTACATCCACTAGAAAATAAAAAAAGAAAGTATGGTCAATTGTATATCATCGACAATGAAGAAGCAAATAAATGTAGAATGGAAAACGATTTTCAATGTTCCATTGAAATTTTAAAAGTTTTAGATGATATTATAAGAAAAAATAATCCGTATGCAAAAGCTTATAAAATGATGCATGAAGTTGAATTAGAGGCAAATAATAATGTTAATAAAATTAATACAAATTCTAGAGAAGTAAGAATGTTAATAAAAAGAAATAATAATTTTGATAATGATCGTTATAATATTGCAACGTTTAATGAAGTTGATATAGTATTTTTAGCGAATAATGGTGAGCCACCAGTATAAATCGAAATATAGATCCAATGACGTATCCATTAATTTTCCCTCGAGGCGGTTTTGGATGGATGCCTTACATGAAATCAAAAGACAATAAAAATAATATATCTGCATTGCAATTTTATAGTTACAAATTAAGTATAATGAATGGTTTTAACCCTTTTCTTAATTTAGGAAAATTAACTCAACAGTATATCGTTGTTCAAAATTTGTTAAGGACAGAGTTATATAAAGGATTAATGGATTATATAAGCAATAAACAATCTGATGAAGATGAAAATTTAAAAATTGGCAAGATACATATTTTACCATCAAGTTTTATAGGAAGTCCTCGAGCTTTGCAACAAAATTTTATTGACACAATGGTACTTGTATAAACATATGGTAAGCCTGATTTGTTTCTTACCATGACATGCAATCCAAAATGTGTAGAAATTATAAATAATATTGAAACTTTTGAGCAACCTATTGATAGACCAGATATGGTTATAAAAGTATTTAATCAGAAAATAAAAGAACTCAAAAAAGACATTGTTAATAAACAAATTTTTGGAAAGTGTATTGCATTTACGTATGTCATTGAATTCCAAAAAAGAGGTTTACCACATATAGATATGATAATTTTTTTAGATAAAGAAGACAAATTGTACATTAACAGTTTAATAAACGATCTAATTTCTGCCAAAATACCTGATAAATCTAAAAATCCTAGATTGTATGAAATTGTTAAACAATTCATGATTCATGGTCCTTGTGGTGAACAAAACAAAAATTCTCCTTGTATGGATTTGAAAAAAGAAAAATGTACTACAAATTTTCCTATAAGTTTTAATGAAAACACTATTAGTCCAGTCAGATTAGACTTTAAAAGGCCTGTTTTGGGAACTAAATAAAAGAAGGTAAAAGATTATTGGAAGTTGTTCGGAAGGATGTCAGAATATTGAGACAATAGTTTGAGCACGATTTCTGGCTGTGGAACGTTGTTTAAATAATCAAAGAAAGTGCAAAAAAACGTTTTTTGCGCATAACTTTTGAACCGTTGATGCTATTGAAAAAAAGTTTAATACTTTTTTTAAGTATTAAAAATACCTACAAAATAAGACAAACTAAATTAAAATCCGCCCATTTGTTTACTCAAAAAACAAATAAAACCGCCTATTTTAGCGTTTTTTTAAATTTTCTATAATTGATTTAGTTTTGCTTCTAAAAAATCGTACTACAACTTTCTTTGAAGATCTTTGTACACTTTCTAAGTGGTATAAATTTTAGCTTAAAATATTCATAACTTTTTGTTAATTCCTATTTGTTAGGTAAAAAAGGCTCTTGCCAGATTCTAAATAATTTTTTTTGAGACGTCGGAGAGACTTCTCTGAGGGTCTATTTTACTCGTAAAGAGTTATACTATAACGTACAAAAAAAGAAAATTTGATTACTGAAGGGTAAATTGATTAAACATTAAGTTGAAATTCATAAATTTTTAATGTTAAAAGTTAAATGGTAAATTATTTTCAGATAAAATTTCCACATCAATTACTTAATTGCTATGATTTTTATGCAAATTTTAAGCTTTTAATTATTGCTCTACGATAATCTGGAGCTGAGATAATTTTTTTTTTTCAAAAAATCATTGCGGCTTTGTTTATTAATATTAAGAGCTCAAATTTACGGGTGGTCTACAGTAACAGTTAAACTATCATATCTGATATTTGAGCAACAATGAATGTGAATATTTAAGGTGAGTTGGTGACAAAAGCGACAGCGCGTTTTTGTAGAGAGTGGGGCGCGCATGCGCCGCGCGCGCCGTTGTGCCGCGGCTGAAATTTGGCCAAGCGTCTTATATTTGAAAAAGCGAGACAATTTTGCTTTTTCTCGGGAACTAATGATCCGATTTTGACGATTCTTTTTTTAATTCGGGGTAGAATCAAAAAATAATAAACAACCACGGTGTTAGATTTTAGATAAAAAATTATTTAATCGCAAATTTTTTTACAATTCTTTACATTTGTAAGGAAATAGGTGATATTTTGATAGAATAATATGTATTTATTTATATTAGACTCATTTAATAACAATATTATATTTATTACATATATAAATCGCATACAATTACAATTTTTTCTATATTCTTAAAATATTCGATTAAATAATTTTTTATCTAAAATCTAACACCGTGGTTGTTTATTATTTTTTGATTCTACCCCCAATTAAAAAAAGAATCGTCAAAATCGGATCATTAGTTCCCGAGAAAAAGCAAAATTGTCTCGCTTTTTCAAATATAAGACGCTTGGCCAAATTTCAGCCGCGGCACAGCGGCGCGCGCGGCGCATGCGCGCCCCACTTTCTACAAAAACGCGCTGTCGCTTTTGTCACCAACTCACCTTAAATATTCACATTCATTGTTGCTCAAATATCAGATATGATAGTTTAACTGTTACTGTAGACCACCCGTAAATTTGAGCTCTTAATATTAATAAACTAAGCCGCAATGATTTTTTGAAAAAAAAAAAAAATTATCTCAGCTCCAGATTATCGTAGAGCAATAATTAAAAGCTTAACATTTGCATAAAAATCATAGCAATTAGTAATTGATGTGGAAATTTTATCTGAAAATAATTTACCATTTAACTTTTAACATTAAAAATTTATGATTTTCAACTTAATGTTTAAACAATTTACCCTTCAGTAATCAACTTTTCTTTTTTTGTACGTTATAGTATAACTCTTTACGAGTAAAATAGACCCTCAGAGAAGTCTCTCCGACGTCTCAAAAAAAAATTATTTAGAATCTGGCAAGAGCCTTTTTTACCTAACAAATAGGAATTAACAAAAAGTTATGAATATTTTAAGCTAAAATTTATACCACTTATAAAGTGTACAAAGATCTTCAAAGAAAGTTGTAGTACGATTTTTTAGAAGCAAAACTAAATTAATTATAGAAAATTAAAAAAAACGCTAAAATAGGCGGTTTTATTTGTTTTTTGAGTAAACAAATGCGCGGATTTTAATTTAGTTTGTCTTATTTTGTAGGTATTTTTAATACTTAAAAAAAGTATTAAACTTTTTTTCAATAGCATCAACGGTTCAAAAGTTATGCGCAAAAAACGTTTTTTTGCGTTTTCTTTGATTATTTAAACAATGTTCCACAGCCAGAAATCGCGCTCAAACTATTGTCCCAATATTCTGACATCCTTCCAAACAACTTCTAATAATCTTTTACATTCTTTTATTTAGTTCCTGGAAAAAGTCTAATCTGACTGAACTATATATCTAATACCGGTTATCCTCTGTATAGACGAAGAAACGATAATAAAAAAATATATTTTTCTTCAAATAAATGGGCAGATGACAGATTTGTTATACCTTATAATCCATATTTATTATTAAAATATAATAGCCACATAAATGTTGAAGTATGTTCAACTATATTGTGCGTAAAGTATTTGTTCAAATATTGTTATAAAGGACATGATTGCGCATTTATTGAAATGAAGTTAGATAAAAAAGAAATTAATGAGGATGTAAATAATACTGAACATGATGTTGTTGAAATGAGATATGACGAGATTAAACAGTACATTAATACGAGGTATATTTGCCCTCCTGAAGCAATGCATCGTTTGTTAGAATATAAAATGAGCGAATTATCACATATCATTTTTAGATTGCCAATTCATGATAAAGATGAACAACAAATTTATTACAAAAAGGACTGTGAAATGGAAGTAATGAATAAAAATGTAGGCACACCACTTACTGCTGGGTTTGAACTTAATCAATTAGATACAGAAGCACATCAGTATTTGTATCCAGAAATGCCCCTACATTATGTATTTGACAATAAAACAAAAAAGTGGAATAAACGAAAAAAGATGAATAAATCTGTTTTAAGTAGAATGTATCTAGTAAGTCCTAAGCAAAAATAACGTTTTTTTCTGACATTATTACTATTGCATATTAAAGGAGCCACCTGATATGAACATTTAAAAACTTATAATAATCTTACATATTCAAGTTTTCATGAAGTTGCTAAAGCAAGAAATTTCCACGAAGTATGTGCCAATTATTTAGTTATATATGTGTTTTTCATAATCCAATTAATGCTCGTGAATTATTTGAAAAATACAAAACTCAGTTTTATCAGCCAACAATGGATGACGAAGAAGGCGTACAATATGCACTAAATATAATAAATAACATTTTAGTTTCACATGGTTTTTCAATAAAAGCTTATAATTTACCAGAATTAAATAATACATATACATTTGATAATGATACTGAACTTAATATTAATAATGATAACTATTATATATTGCAATTAAATAAAACAGATATTTTAAATCAAAGAATTGCAACTTTGACGGACGCACAAAGAATTATTTATAACATGGTAATAAATGCTGTAAATAAAAAATTAAATGATACATACATATTTATTGATGGTCCAGGAGGAACTGGTAAAAGCTACTCGTATTTACTAAATACTCTGATTTCATACTTTAAATTAAATCAAATAAATTATCTGACATTGGCTTGGACTGGAATAGCAGCTAATTTATTAGAAGATGGGAAAACTGTACATACAACATTCAAATTGCCACTTAAGGTTAACGAACAAAGTACGTGTAATATAACTCCAAATAGTAATAGTGGTCAGATGATGAAGCTTGTTCAAGTTATAATTTGGGACGAAATAACAATGACTTCTAAACATGCTTTTGAAGCAGTAGATCGTATGTTTAAAGATATATGCGAAAAACAACAATATTTTTGGTGAGAAAATCGTTATTTTGTCTGGAGATTTTCGACAAACATAGCCAATTGTTAAACATGGAAATAGAAGACAAATAGTTGAAAACGGTATAAAAAGAAGTTATATATGGTACAATTTTAAAACTATGTCTTTGAAAGAAAATAAACGTGTAAATGAAACAGATAAAGAATTTAAAAAGTGGCTTTTACGCATAGGTGAGGAAAAATTTTCAAACACGTTTGCAAAAGAAAATGAAGTAATTAACGTTCTAGAAGAAATGTTATCAAATGGAAATATAATCGAGGAAATTTATGGAACCAACATCGATCCGAATAATTATGAATATTATGAGAACATTATTTTGGCGCCTAAAAATTCTGATGTTTTAGAAATTAATAATAAAATTTTATCAATAATAAATGAACAAGAACGTGTATATTTAAGCAATGACTCAGCAGAAGATGCTAATAATGAAAAATTAGATATAATTTTACCTACAGAATTTTTAAACTCATTAACACCTAATGGTTTACCACAGCATAAACTTAAATTGAAAAAAGGAGCTATTGTGATGTTATTAAGAAATTTTAATTTGAGTGAAGGGCTTTGCAATGGCACAAGATTAATTATAAAGGAAATGAAAGATTAATCAATTTTAGCACAAATAATAACTGATAGTAGAGCTGGTTCTGATGTCGTTTTGCCAAGGATAAATATATCTCCATCCATGAAAGAAGTACCATTTTTCATGACAAGGAGGCAATTTCCTATTAGACTTGCCCACGCTACGACAATTAGTAAGGCTCAGGGACAGTCATTCAAAAAAGTTGGATTTATCTTCCATCTCCAGTATTTAGTCATGATCAATTATATGTAGCTTTATCCCGAGCGGTAAAAAAAATATTTAAAAGTTTTAATAACTGAAGATACAATACTACGGACTGAGAAAAAAAAATAAGAAAAATAATAAAATTAAAAGTCAAATTTACACTAAAAATATTGTTTTTCATGAAATACTATAAATATTAATTAATAGTCAATATAGTAGCGGCAGCTTACTTAAGGTAGTTATCCCCCAACTATGTGAGTTAAAAAAAAACTGAAAAATATAAATCTCAATGTACATGAATTTCTTTACATGTAAAATAAGAATAGCACAAAAGAATTATGTTTATGTTGATTTAATGCAATTAAAATTAAAATTATATAAATTATAAAGGAAACATAATTTTTTGACTCACGTAATTATGATCAAAAATAAGATTTACGATATTTGCATTAATATTATTTTATAACTGTACGGAACAGCTTCTAGAAATTAAAATATATGCTTTATCAGGGTTTCATCTAATTTTTCCCGCGTTTTCAGACATTTCTCGAGACTTTGTCAATTACTAGAGCTGAAATGAGCTCATATTCGTTGTTTTTCAAAACGAGTGAACTTTGTATGATTATAACACAAAATCTATACGGTACAGCGATCTGAAATTTTGCAAGGATATTCTTTGAGATAAAAATTGATTTTTCTGAAAATTTCAGAATTTTCTGAAGGCTTTTGATTTCAGGGGATAACTACTTTAAAACCTAATAAGGGTGATATGCATTATAGCAACAGCAATATATTATCTTAATAATACATTTATCATTAATAATTGAAATCATGGTTGCAATAGTGCTGTTAAAACTTTTTGATTAAAACTAATGATATTAAAACAGAGGGCTGTTAATTGTAGCGGTAACCATATACTGTTTTTATGATAAATTAACCCTCCTGCGTAAGCATTTACCCGACTTTGTTGTTCTCGGGTACATATATTTTTTTTACATTTCCGACAAAATGTATAGTTGATGTATTTTTTCAAAAAGAAATATGTAAAAATCAGAATTCCAACCAAGCTTATCATAAAGAGTAAATTTTAACTTTAATTTGCGTGGTCGTAGGTACTCTAAAAATGTACCAGTCAAAATTTATGGCCCATATTAGCTATAAATATCATGACGAGATATCTCGATTTGACCAATTTTGTTTTGACGAGATATCTTCTCGTTGTGCACAGGAGGCTTAATTAGCAATTATAGAAATGACGGCGGTATCATTAAAACAGAGCGCTGCTAATCATAGGGGCAGTCGTATATTTTTTGATAATACAAATATCAGCATTCCTAGAAATATTAGCTGCAAATATTATTCGAACAGGCCGCTGCTAATAATAGCGGCAGCCATATATTGTCTTGATAAAGCATTAATTAGTCACGATTTCAATGACGGCAGTAAAACTGTTAAAACTTAGTAATTTGGTTAAAATCAATAGTAGTAAAACAGAGCGCTGCTAATCATAACAGCAGCCATATATTTTCATTATAATATTTCCCTGAACAATCATATAAATGATGACTACAATAACAATGTTAACAATTATTGATTTTGTTATAGCAAATATTATTCGAACAGAGCGCTGCTAATAATAGCGGCAGCCATATATTTTTATGATAATACATTAATCAGCAATTATAGAAATGATGACTACAATAATACTATTAAAACTTATTAATTTGGTTATACCAAATATTATTCGAACAGAGCGCTGCTAATAATAGCGGCAGCCATGTATTATCTTGATACTGCATTAATCAGTCACCATTGAAATGACAGTTGCAAAACTGTTAAAACATAGTGATTCGGTTAAATAAATATTATTAAAAAAGAGCACTGCTAATCATAGCGGCAGCCATATATTTTCATGGTAATACATTAGTCAACAATTATAGAAATGATGACTACAATAATACTATTAAAATTTATTAATTTGGTTATACCAAATATTATTCAAGCAGAGCGCTGCTAATAATAGCGGCAGTCATGTATTACCTTGATACTGCATTAATCAGTCACCATTGAAATAACAGTTGCAAAACTGTTAAAACGTAGTGATTTGGATAAATAAATATTATTAAAACAGAGCGCTGCTAATCATAGCGGCAGCCATATATTGCCTTGATAATAAATTTATCAACAGTCATAGATATGACGACTGCAATACCACTGTTAAAACTTATTGATTTGGATACAGCAAATTTGATACAGCAAACTTGTGTATACCTGTCCATGTATGACTATACAGGCGCGATTTTTATAAAATCTTACATTCTGATGTATGAGCATTTTGTGAATAATTTTTATTATAAAATATTCTAATATTTCTTTTATCTTTCCCTGAATAGATAGAAATATTATTTGTAACATATATAATATTATAATCTGTAATATATATATTAAAGTAATATTGTTATATACTTATATAATGTGTTATATATATATTAAAATAAAATTTTTGATACACAAGTAAACTTTTCCATATAAGTTAGAATGTTTTTTTGAATTTGTTGTCGATTGTTTCAAGAATCAAATCTTTTACATTATAGTATTCTTGATTGTGACGAAGGAAATTATGATGAAATATTTATAATATACATCTTCTAGAATTCCAAGTCACAAACATGTTGATACACTAAATTTTCCTTTACATGTCTATTGGGTTATACTCTTTACAATTAGAAAGAACACAATTAAAAGAAACAATTTATTGGTGTGAAATAAAGGTGTATACAAGCACTCGTACGTTCGCGCTCGTGACGTAGAGAAGAAAAAGGTTCGCATGAAGATGTTGGCGCTCGCATGTAGGCTACACTATACTTTATGTCCCTAAACGGATACGCGCATGCGCACAGTAAACGCCACAAGTATTCGTTTTCAACACTCCCACTACTTGGGCGTTTTCGTAACTTTACTAGTAACATTCATTTTTGTACGAAACAAATTAAATTTTTCATAACACAGCGGTTTTGTTAGAATATCAGCGTATTGATCGTCGGTTTTCACATATTTCGTCGAAATTTCTCCACTTTGTAATTTCTCACATATAAAATAATGACGAATGTCTATATGCTTCGACCTTCGATGAAATACAGGATTTTTACTCAACTTTATCGCACTCTGGTTGTCCACGTACAATGTAGTAGGGTTAACACAGCGATGACCGATGTCGGATAACAGTTTTCGCAGCCAGATTGCCTCTTTTGTGGCTTCGCTCGCTGCGATTAATTCAGCTTCCGTAGTACTGAGACTGACAGTAGCTTGTCTCCTCGAACACCAAGTTACGCTACCACCGCTTAACATAAATAAATACCCCGTAGTTGATCTACGAGTGTCGATGTCCACAGCGTAATCAGCATCGGAATATCCCACAAGCTCGTTGTCGTCGCGCGTGAACACAAGCCCAAAATCTTGCGTTTCTTTAATATAACGGAAAATGCGCTTGACAGCACGCCAGTGTTTTTCATTGTGCTTATCCAAATACCTACTTACGACACCGACCGCGTAAGCTAAGTCTGGTCTAGAAATCATGCTCAAGAAAAGTAGTGAGCCTACCGCCTCGCGGTAAGGAAAATCTGATTTGATTTCGATAGCGGTTTCTAAGTGGGTGTTTGGATCAGCAGGAGTTTTTATAGGATTAGCATCCTCCATTTTAAAACGGCGTAGAATATTTTCGATATAATACTGTTGGTTAATAAAAATCGAATTTTCGTTTCTTGATATTTGCATGCCTAAGTATAGATTTAAATCGTTTACAGTAATGTCGAATTCGCCTTTAAGTACTTCAACAAATGCTTCTAAGGTATTTCGATCGCGCGCTAATATAAGGCCGTCGTCGACATATAGAGCTAAATAGATCTTATTCTTTTGAGAGGATCTTACATAGATACATTTATCGGCATTACTTTGTATAAAGTCTAGACGTTTTAAAAAAAGATCAAATCTATCATTCCAGCAACGACCGGATTGTTTCAAGCCGTAAATCGATTTATTTAGCTTCGGTACAAGTTTTTTATTTTTTATTTTTAATCCGTCCGGGATACGCATATAAATGGTTTCCGTCAAATCACTATTTAAGTAAGCGGTACTGACGTCGAATTGAGCTGCTTGTAGTTTTTCTTTAACCATTATTGCGAAAAGGACGCGTATAGAGTTAAAACGCGCGACAGGAGAAAAAACTTCGTTATAATCGACTCCGAATTGCTGCGAACAGCCATGTGCGCAGAGACGCGCTTTGTACCGTGGCGTGCCTTTTTCATCCGAGTTTTTCTCTTTAAAAACCCACTTAAATCCAATTGCTTTTCGGCTATCGGGTAATTCGCAAACACTCCAGGTTTTGTTTTTCGCGTGAGCAGCTAATTCGTCGTCAATCGCTTGTTTCCATAGATTACCATCGTCGCGACTAATGGCGTCGTTATAATCTTTCGGCGGATCGCGAATGGCAGTACATACTCGGTACTTTCAAGGAAGTTTTAGAGTGTTCCTGGATCGCAAACCGTACCTAGCGGGCTCTTTCCGATTAATTGTCAAATCGCCTAATAAATCGTTAGCTTCTATCTCTAAGGGTTCATTGTCTGCAATAGGCGGGACCTGATCCCCCGGAACAATGTCCGCACAACCTGGATCGATGAGTCTAAAGTCTCGCGCTTCCGCATTCTCTTCATCACGATCGCTTTCGTCAGCATCGTTAAAGATTTTTGCGCGCTCACAGCTTGTGCTCGGAGAAAACTTTTCGTCGAAATCGACACTTTTGGAAATCGTGATCCGGCCTGTTTGCAAATTAAGTAGACGATAATTCTCCGATTCGTTCTCGTAACCGACAAATATTAGTTCTGTTGACTTCGCGTCCCATTTTTTACGCAGAATGTCCGGTACAAATGCGTAAGCGTTGCAACCAAAAATGCGAAAATGCGATAGATTGGGCCTCTTTTTAGTCCACAATTCGAGCGGTGTCGCAGTGCTTGATTTGGCACCTAACGTTCTATTGAGCGTGTATACGGCCGTATTTACCGCTTCGGCCCAAAGTCGTGTCGGCAAATCACGCGATAATAACATCGTTCGCGCACTTTCAACAATGGTGCGCATCTCGCGCTCGGCGCGCCCGTTCTGTTCCGGCGTGTATGGCGCGGATGTCAACAAACGTATGCCTTCGGATTCTAATAAATCGGTCACCTGTTTATTTTTATATTCCAAGCCATTATCGGTACGTAAAACTTTTATATTTCTATTGAACTGGTTATTCGTGGCTTTGACATATCTTTTAATTACATCGAACGCGTCACTTTTGTGTTGAAGAAAATAGACAGTGCGAAAACCAGTTGCCTCATCCTTAAAGAATATAAAAAAACGCGCTCCACCTATAGAAGGCGTTTGCATAGGGCCACACACGTCCGAATATATAATTTCACCGGGCTCGACATCGTTCTTTATCTGTTTCGTGTGAAAAGATGCTTTACAATGTTTACCTATTGGACAGTTTTTACAAAAGAAATCTTTCTGGTCTGTTAAAACGATGCCCGACGCAACGTCATTCTTTATCATTCTTTCAATAGAATTGCGATGAACGTGTCCAAGACGCTCGTGCCAGACCTTCAAAGGGGCTGCAGATGTAAGATTTGCTTCGACTTTAAATTTAGCTACTATATACATTTTAATTAAATTATCTTCTAGTTTTATCCCTTGTGCTAGCAGATCATTGTTTTTAGATAAAATGCACGCTTTATTTTCAACGAGGACAATACACATTGAATTTGCGGTCAAAACACCTGTCGAAAATAAATTCCTTTCTAGCAACGGAACGTATAAAACATTTTCGATGACGCCCTCGACCCATTCGTTATTTACAAGGCGCATGATCGGAATTCTACCGTGACCTTCGACTTTAAGTTTACGACCGTCACCGAGGTAAACATAGTTGGCGTATTTAGACGTTGCGAATTCGAAAAACCATTCTTGGTGGCAACACATGTGTGGCGCCCCCGGTTCATCGCCGCAAGCAGCGCCTCTGTCCTCGGGAGCTGTACTAGCTCAGCAGAGGCGGCCATTTTCGTGCTCGCTTCTCCCCCACCTCGAGGTGGCGATAAGCGAGTCAGAGCAGTATCGGCTTGGCTCTCGTGCCGCTCGCACGCTACGACCAAGCCCGCTCTGCGACCGCTGTACATACAATAAAGACCATATACTCGACTTCTCGTCTTTGCGTCAATCTCTCTCCCTTCCTGAGGAATGATTCCCAAAGTGGTGACCCCGACGTGATTTTAACAAGGTGAGAGAACGAAGTGCGCGTTTTCACGGGCTCGCTATTTGCCCCTCGTAGCACGCTGTCTCGCAGGACGTCTCCTCGAGCAGCCCTAAGTTTTCATACTTTCGGACTAACTCGCATCACTTTCATTTACGAGAGCCGCGAGCGGTTCGAGCGAATCTCGCAATCGAGCGTTCCTCCGTCTTTTCGTGAAGAAAAACTCTCGCGCTTTCGTTCGCGGAAAAGTCGCCTCGCGACAGTCGTCGCGACATTTCAGCAGCCTCGCACGTCTGCGAAAGCGAATCCTTTCCCTGGGCATTTTTTCCTGCCCAGGCATCGCGATCTCTCTTTCTCGGCTTTACCGAGAATTGAGGCATTTGTCCGGCTTCCGCGGTTTCTTGGAAGTCGCCGTCTCGTTGATTTTGCCGCTTTCGTGCGGCCCACGTAGTTCCGGTTGTCTTGGGAGCGGTTCTCTCCCCCCCCCCCCACTCGACGCTGATTAGCAACCGCCGCGTTCACCACCAAGCGCCGCCGTCGCGAACTAACGCAGAGCAGCAACTGCCGCGCGCGCCACCAAGCGCCGCCGTCGCAGACTAACGCAGAGCAGCAGCAGCCGCGCGCGCCACCGTGCGCCGCCGCCACTGACTAGCGCAGAACAGCAGCCGCCGCGCGCGCCGCCGCCGCGGACCAGAGCAGAGTAGCAGACGTCGCCGAGTGCCTCCGCCCCATCGCAGAGCAGCAGCCGCCGCACGTACCGTCAAGCGCTCGCCGCTGACGACGCAACGCCGTTTCGCTGACTGCCGAACTCTACACGGCGTCCTACAACATCGCAGCTACACACACCGCTACAAGGAGCCATGGCCCCCCCGGATAACTCCGACAACGCGAGCGATGCTGGCACGAACGGCAACGGCGCGAACGGCAACGGCGCGAACGTCGAGGTAGCATCCAAGTGCTCCCTGCCGTTATTCTGGAAGTTCGACCCAAGGGTCTGGTTCCTCCAGGTCGAGTCGGCGTTCGAGGTCAACCAGATCCGCTCGGACCGCTCGAAATATAACCTGGTAGTCACCCACCTCACACACGATGTCCTCCAAGTGGTCGCCGACATTTTGACCAACCCGCCGGACACCGGCCGGTATGAGCATCTGAAGCAGGCGATCACTTCGCGCCTGACTGACTCTTCCGACCAGCAGCTCCATCGCTTATTTCCAGCTTGGCGATAAGAAGCCGTCTCAGCTTCTCCGCCAGATGCAGTCTCTCGCTGGTACGGCCGTCACGGATAACGCCCTGCGGGTAAAATGGTTCGACTTGCTGCCGCCCAACGTGAGCCGTTTGCTGAAGGTTCTTAAGACTGACGACCTCGGCGATCTGGCCTCTATAGCAGACGAGCTCGCCACGGGCGATCCAACAGTCGCCGCCGTAACCGCCCGTCGGCCACGCTCATCCGCATCGCCGAGCAGACAACCGAAGGAGGACAGCACCGCTACCCTCGGGAAGCGACTCGATACCCTGCAAGCGGCCGTCGAACAGCTCCTCGCGGAGCGAGACCACGCGGGTACGGGAACCGGCCAGCTACTTCAGCAGCAGGCCAGAAGCCGCCCACGCTCGCGCCCCGGCTCAGGCAGGACCGCGAGCCGTAGCGCCACTCCTACCGGCAATCCACAGTGGTGCTGGTACCACCGAACCCACGGCCAGCAAGCTACCAAGTGCAGGCCTCCCTGCTCGTTTCTCAGCTCGGGAAACTAGATGCGCGAGCCCCGTGTCAGACGGCGGAGGTTTGCGCGTTTACGGAAAACCGCCTGCACCTATACGAGAAGGCCACTCGTCTCAAGTTCCTGGCGGACACAGGTTCGGTCATCTCGCTTCTGCCACGTTCTGTTTTTAAGCAGTTCCGGCACCGACAACAACTCACGCTTCATGCAGCTAATGCGTCGCCCATCTCGACATACGGCACGCATAAGCTGGCGTTGGACCTTTTCCTGCGATGCCCCTATTCTTGGGAATTCACCATCGCCGACGTACAGACTCCGATCCTCGGAGCCGATTTCCTGGCCCATCACGGTCTCGCAGTCGACCTCAAGAGCAAGCGTCTTATCGACACGACGACCTTGCTCTCAACTCCAGGCTCTCTGGCGGTCCCGGCGATCCACAGCGTCTCGCTCGTCGCTCCAGCAGACTACTCACACCGTTACGCCGAGCTGCTTCTGGAGTACAGCGACCTGACGTCTCCGGGTGGTTCCACCGCCAAACTGCCTGACCTGCCAGCGACTCTGCATATTGAGACTACCGGGCCTCCCGTCGCCGAGCGCCCCCGGAGACTCACAGGGCCGCGTCTCGCCGCAGCTAAAGCCGAGTTCGACCGGCTGCTGGCCCAAGGAGTAATCCGGCCTTCGTCCAGCGATTGGGCGAGCCCACTGCACCTAGTGGAAAAGGCAGACGGTACTTTTCGAGTCACTGGGGACTACAGGAGCATCAACGCTCGTACCAAGCCGGACCGGTACCCCTTGCCGGTTGTCGAAGATCTCCTACAGGAGCTACACGGTAAGGTTTTTACCGTCGTCGACCTGCGGAAGGCGTACTACCAGTTTGCCATAGCACCTGAGGACGTTACGAAGACCGCCATCACCACGCCCTTCGGCCTCTTCGAGTTTGTCAGCTCTTCACTCGGTCTGAAGGGTGCGGCTCAAGCATTGCAGCGGGCTATGGACCATCTCTTACGTCCGTACCCGTTCGCGAAGTGCTATCTCGACGACATAATTATCGCCTCCGAGGACCACGAGCAACACTCGAAGCACGTCCGCATCATCTTCGACGTACTGAGAGCCGCCGGTTTACGCATCCACCCGGCCAAATGCTTCCTTGGAAAAAGCCAGGTGACGTACCTTGGCTACATAGTGTCCGAGGACGGATTCAACCCCCCCGACACCAAGGTTCGAGCGATCCAGAATTTCACGAAGCCGCAGACGTCGACCTCACTGCGCCGATACTTGGGCATTGTAAACTACTACAGGCGATGCATACTCAAGGCCGCCGAGATTCTGGCTCCAATGAACGACCTTTTAAAGGCCCTTCCGCCTAAGAAAAAGGCCATTCCGCTTGTCTGGTCACAGAAAGCAAACGAGGCGTTTGCGCGCAGCAAAGAGGCATAGCCTCAGCGGCCCGAACGACCTTCCTCAGGCCCGACACCCCACTCCGCCTGAACACCGACGCCTCGGACACAGCCCTGGGAGCAGCTCTAGAACAGGAACACCCCAAAGGAACCTGGAGACCCTTAGGTTTTTTCTCCAGAAAGCTGACGTCCACAGAGACACGCTACAGCCCGTACGACCGGGAACTCCTGGGCGCCGTCGAGGCAGTGAAACACTTCCAGCAGATCCTGGAAGGTCGTCCTTTCACGCTTTGGACAGACCATAAGCCGTTAACGCGCGCACCGGACCAGCGCGCAGACAAGGCGTCACCCAGGCGGGCACGCCATATCGATTACCTCCTCCAGCACAACGTCACGCTGGACTTCATTCCAGGAGAGGAGAACATAGTCGCCGACGCATTCTCACGTGTCGAGACGATCGGCATGCCGTAGATCCTCGATCCGGCCACGATCGCCAAAAATCAGCGGTCCGACACCGAGATGCCTCACATAAATTTGGCCACTAAGGTAAAATTGCAGGCCCTCGATATAGAAGGCCATACGATCCACTGCGAGACGACGACAGGCGTGGTCAGGCCTTACCTACCGGGCCTGCTCCGAAAGACGGCTTTCGACGTCATTCACGACCTCGCTCATCCTAGCATCAGGGCGACGTCACGCCTGGTGTCCCAGAAATTCTTCTGGCCAGGGATGAAGAAGGACTCCGCACGATGGGCTCGTGAATGCCAGCCTTGTCAGCGTGCCAAGGTCAACCGTCACAATCGTGCAGCGTTGGGTGATTTCGCCACTCCGGACGCCCGGTTCGACCACCTGCACATCGACTTTATCAAGCTGCCGCTCGTTAACGGCATGCAATATTGCTTCACAGTCGTCGACCGATTCACCAGGTGGCCCACCGCCATTCCAGTCCCGGATCAGCTGGCCACCACCGCAGCCAAGGCCCTGGTCGACCACTGGATCTGCTATTTCGGCACACCACTGACGATCACCTCTGACCAAGGACCGCAGTTCGAGGGCAAACTGTTCAGCGCCCTCACCCAGCTCATCGGCTGCAGCCGTCAACGTACCACTCCCTACCACCCGCAGTCCAACGGTATGGTGGAGCGTTTTCATCGTACCCTCAAAGCGGCGCTCATGTGTGACCCGCGCACGCCATGGCCTGACGCACTCCCAACAGTGCTTCTCGGCCTTCGCTCGTGTTTCAAAGAGGACCTGCAAGCATCTCCGGCCGAGATGCTCTATGGGACAACGCTGAGGATTCCAGGTGAATTTTTCACCACCTCCAGCCATCCAGATGCCGATGCACCGACCTTCATCAGGGACTTTCGCCGCCTGACTCAGGCTATCAAAGCGGTCCCGGCCTCGAGACACGTCCGGGAGCCCCATCCTTTCGTCTACAAGGATCTCCGGACATGCACTCACGTCTTCAAGCGGGTCGAGACGATCCGCAAGCCTCTGCAGGCCCCTTACACGGGCCCACATAAGGTCATCCGGCGCGTCAGCGATCGAGCCTACGTGATCGACATCGCCGGCTCTCACCGCACGATCTCCACCGACAGCTTGAAGCCAGCCTACAGAGACTCGGCCGACCCGCCCAGCCAAACTCCAGCGGCACCGCCGCCCGACCCAGCGTCATCATCGCTCGGCCCAGTGCCCAGCCCAGCGACGCCACCGCCCAGTTCAGCGCCCGGCCCAGCGGCGCCGCCGCCTGTTCCAGCGAATCCAACCCAGCAGACCACGACTCCGTCCACGCCGCCCTCCTCGCACGGCGTACCCGAAGCTACGCATCCGAGCCCAGCCAGGAAGCAGGTATCGTGGCTCTTTCCAGCCGCCAGAGCCACTGGAGGGGGAGTGGCTGTGGCGCCCCCGGTTCATCGCCGCAAGCAGCGCCTCTGTCCTCGGGAGCTGTACTAGCTCAGCAGAGGCGGCCATCTTCGTGCTCGCTTCTCCCCCACCTCGAGGTGGCGATAAGCGAGTCAGAGCAGTATCGGCTTGGCTCTCGTGCCGCTCGCACGCTACGACCAAGCCCGCTCTGCGACCGCTGTACATACAATAAAGACCATATACTCGACTTCTCGTCTTTGCGTCAATCTCTCTCCCTTCCTGAGGAATGATTCCCAAACATGTGTCGTGATGCGCCACTGTCTAAAAGCCAACAGTCTTCCTCTTTCGCATCGCGGAAAAATTCGTGCGTTTGCGTGCTCGAGAGATTCGCGGAAACTCGATTTGCGTCGGTTGGTTTAAGAGAAGCTACAAAAGCGGTTAGATTCGCTGAACCGTCACTATTTGGTCGATCATTATTATCGATATTGCTGTTCGAATTCTTATTTTTGTTTTGAGCCCGTTTTCTCGCATAGCAATAACGCGCAATATGGCCCTTCTTTTTACAGAAATTACATGTAAGATTCTTGTCGCGTTGCTTTTTATCTTCCCCAGGACGATTTCCATTACCTTTCCTTGATATGTTCATTGTGACGAAGGCTTTGTCGATTTGGTCCGCCTGGGTCATCCGAGCTTCTTCTCGGAGAAGTCGTTCTCGTAGATTGTCCAGGGTCTGACTCGCTGTTGGAACGCTGTCCCATGCCGAAACAAAAGCGTTGAATTTTGAAGGTAGTGTGCTTATGATCTTTGCCATGATCATTATATCTGACACTGTTTCGCCAACGTCCTTCAGTTGACTCGCTATGTTTTCCAATTTGGCTATGTGTTGAGCGACTGAGTCTCCGGGAGACATCCGATGTTCGTGGAATTTCGTGGTGAGGCCAAGCTTGTTCAATGCGCTCTTCTGCTCATGTATTTCGGAGAGCTTCTTCCACATTCCATTTGCACTGACACAAGTAACAAGGTACTCTAACTGAGAGTACTCCATGGTAGAAGAAAGAAAAAACATTGCTTTGGCGTCTTTCTTTATCCATGTTGCTATTGCTTTTGTGTTGTTGTCGGTCGCAGGATCTGTTGGCGCGGGCTTGGCTTCTGTTCCTTCAGTGATATTTAGCAATTCATGAGCAACAAGGGCAGCACGTATCTGGAACTTCCAGAGTTGAAAATTCTGCCCGTTGAATTTGTTAATACTCTTCAGATCTGATGTTTCTGACATTTTTGCACAAGTCACAGAATCAGTTCTTTGTCTTGAAAAAAATATGTATACACACCAAAATAAAAGTTTTCACACAAAAATAGAATTGTTTGCACGTGTATCGAGATTGCAAAAGATGACAGACCAGCGGCCTGGGCCCATAACCTATTGGGTTATACTCTTTACAATTAGAAAGAACACAATTAAAAGAAACAATTTATTGGTGTGAAATAAAGGTGTATACAAGCACTCGTACGTTCGCGCTCGTGACGTAGAGAAGAAAAAGCTTCGCATGAAGATGTTGGCGCTCGCATGTAGGCTACACAGTAAACGCCACAAGTATTCGTTTTCAACAATGTCTTTGAATTCAATTCAAAATCCTTGACATAACGTTGCTACTCGTATTTTTTTCCATCATTTGTTCTTGGCATTTACTGTCAGTAGGACGTATATGCATTACTATATAAAGTTCTTAAGAATAATTTCAGGTATAATATATTACTATTATGTCTAGGTGTGTTATTTATGTAAAAAATAAATTAAGAGGAATTAAAAACGGAAAAATATTAAAATATATTTACAAAGAATAATAAACTCTAAAATATACCATATAATACCTAATAAAATATCCATGGTAGAAAAATAAGCTAACGAATCAGTTAGCTTAACAACTTTTAGTTAGATTCAGTAACTAAAAGTTAGCTTATATTTTAATAACATTATTAGCTAAAATCTACTTAACGTTATGCTTAAGGTTAATATGCAATCATAACCCTATTTTTCTTTTTGTATATCTAATGAATATCATACTTATTAATGAAGTTTATATTCATATAAATAATAATGCAGTGTCTTACGCAATTATTATTATTTGCGTAAACGTAAATATAACAGTGAAATTTTTGTGTAAGTGCAAATGCGAAAGATAGAGAGGGAGAGAGAAAGTGCGTGTGCGTGTGCGTGCGTGTTTTGTCTGTTCCAGTATTTGGAGTTAGAATCATTGATGAATCTGCTTGTAATACTAAGCAGTTTACGGCATTGTTAACATATTTCATAGCAAAAGACATTTTATTATTATAGGAGATAGATTATATTACATAGATTATAGGAAATATTAGTGAAATATTTTTAAATGTATGAATGGTAGGTTTGTTTTTATATAGATAAATTTATTTATTATTTTTTATATAGATATTTCATATACTATTATATATAATTATTTTAATGTTGTAATTATAGTATAGTATAGTAATTATAGTATAGTTGAAGCTTTAAAAAAAATAAATATCGATGCGAAAAAGAAAGAATTGATTCTAGGATCTGTGCAATGTAAAAAAATAAAAGAAATATATCATGTTTATTTTTAATAAGGATTACTTTTTATTAAAGAAATAGACAGATATAGATTACAAAATATAGCCTATTTTTTGCCTTATTAATTTCTTAATTATACAATTGAAAAATCAAAATTGAGCCACATACATATCAATAACATTAAAATTTCTTAGATTATATTACTTAACATTTAATAATCTATAGAGATTTTCTGCAATATTGATGTTATCAGTATGTTGATGTTTAATTTTGACCTTTTTCTTGATTTTCAATTACATTATAATTACAATCTATAGAACAAAAATTAAATCCATAATCATTTTTAAACCTAATATTAAGCAGATTTTAGCTAATATTCGCTTTAAAAACATGGCGCTTTTAGCTAATACCTTAAGCAGAAATTAAATAATTCTGCAAATATTAACTCATTTCTAGCTAGAAATTAGTTGCGATTTCTACCAGGGATAAATACTAGAATGCGTAATAAAGTAAAAAAATGTTATTAAAATGTATTACTAGTCATTAATAATAATTAGTTAAGATGTACTTGATAATAATTTTTAAAACATTTTCCAGGATGATATTGATTTTCTTATTATATTGATGAATTCTTCGCTATTGATTGGATTAAATTCAATCATTTGGTATTTTAAAAACGATATATAGGTATTTCATTTCTTTGTATTTATACATATCTAAAACGATTTTATAGCTTAAAATATATTGATGTAATGTATTTTTTAGTTGATGATGACATAGATGAATTTTTTGAAATGTTTTAAACACTCGCATAGGTATTTCTAGAAATTCAATATTTATAATAGATCACGCTATTTAGGGAATATATTGAATTCATCGCAATATAATCATTGAAAGTAATTGTAGTTTGTTTACATAAGATGGGGTTGTTTATAAAATTTATGTAATGGTAAACAAAATTTGTGTAGATATTTAATAACAGACGTCTCTCAATTTAATTTATTCAAACACCAGCAATAATTCAGTTAATATAAATTTTAATTCAGCTGTGTTACATTAACTTAAACTGTCTGAAATAGCGTATAATTTATCATTAAAATAAGATTCCTAAAAATTTAATATAAGTCAATTGCGTTTTTCTAAAGTTTGTACCATGAAGCGTAAAACTGACAATGTGAACAATTCTGAAAGAAAAACTTTAAAAACAGATCACGTTGTAACATTTAAAAATGTGTTATTTATAAATATAATAAATTTATATATAATACATAAATTTATTATCCACATGAATATAATCATAATCAATTTTATAAAATTATTCTAGTTGTGTATTACGTATCCGAGTGACGTACAAAAGTCCAATGAACAATTATAAAAACGGCATGTATTTCATGGCGGATTTTCTCGACGTTGATGGACAATTCCATGCAACTGCATTTAATGAAATAGCATCAAATTTTTACGATAAAATTATAGTGAGTTTCGTTTTTATTGGAAGACAACTTTGAACAGTAAAATTTAAGTTGTTAACTTTCAAAAACGTTAGTGTCTCTTTTTCTCTCTCTCTTCCGCTCTCTTTCTCTCTTGATGGTTCGATATATACAGTTTAAAATTAATATATGTTTAGGTATTAACATTCTACAAATTTTTTTTCGAGGTGAAAGAATATATATGAATCATCAAATATTTTTTGCATTATAGGATAGTTATTATATACGAGGGTAGTTCAATAAGTCTTTAGAATAAAGTATAAAAACAATTTTTTTTGGGTAAATTTTTTTTTATTTTTCAACATAATCTCCTTGGAGCTCTATACACTTGGTCAATCGCTTTTTAAGTTTTTTTAATCCTTCAGAAAAGTGCGTTTTCGGAAGTTCCTCGAAATAAGCACTTACAGAGGCAATGACGTCTTCGTTGTCCGTAAATCTCTGTCCACCGAGCCATTTTTTCAAGTTTGGAAATAAGAAAAAGTCACTGGGGGCTAAATCTGGTGAATACGGTGGGTGTTCGACCAATTCGAATTTTAGTTCTTCAATTTTAGCCATTGAAACGAAGCATGTGTGAACTCGGGCGTTGTCGTGATGAAAGAGAATTTTTTTTCTCGCCAAATGTGGTCGTTTTTTTTTAATTTCTTCTTTCAGCTGCTCTAATAATGATGCATAATACTCACCAGTAATTGTTTTACCCTTTTCCAAGTAGTCAATAAGTATAATTCCACGTGCATCCCAAAAAACTGTAGCCATAACCTTACCAGCTGACTTTACGGTCTTTGCCTTCTTTGGAGCTGGTTCGCCTGTGCAAATCCACTGTTTGGATTGTTCCTTTGTCTCAGGAGTGTAGTGGTGTATCCATGTTTCATCCACAGTCACAAATCGACGAAAAAATTCCTCAGGATTCCGACTTATGCGCGCCAAAAGAGCCTCAGAGGCGACCACTCTATTGCGTTTATTCTCAGCTGAGAGCAAACGCGGCACCCATCTTGCCGATAGCTTTTTCATGCCTAATTTTTCATGTAGAATTGAAACAACTGCACCTATAGATATCCTTGTGGCCTCAGCTAACTCACGCACTTTTAATCTTCTATACTTCAACACCATATCGTGGATTTTATTGATGATTTCGGGAGTAGTTGCTTCTACGGGCCTTCCTGAACGTGGTTCGTCACTTATTGATGTACGACCACGCTTAAATTCATTTACCCAGTTATAAACCATTGCTAAGGCAGGGGCAGATGTGCCATGAACTGAGTCCAATTCATTTTTTATCTCATATGGAGTTAAACCCTTTAAATGAAAATGTTTAATTATCGCTCTGAACTCGTTTTTTTCCATTTTTCTTAACAAGCAATTTTTTTTTTTCAATTGGTTATAAAAACACGTAAACTCAGAAGATGTGGACTGTGACTGCACCATATATCTAGTCGGGAGTGGTGCTGACTGAAAACAGATGATTTGGAGCGATTCGCGCGCCATCTGTTGGTCATTCTAAAGACTTATTGAACTACCCTCGTACAAAGATGTAATTCGCATTTATTAAATAACATAAATTTTAAATTATAATAGTTTAAATTTATTATTTTTATTTAGTCTGGAAAGGTCTATTTGAATTTCTCAATTTGACATAAGTGTACCAAATCCGTAATTTAATATATTCAAAAATAAATACGAAATATGTTTCAATATGAATACTCAGATAATAGAAGTAAAAGATGATAACATAATACCAAAAAATGTATACAATTACATTGATTACAACCATTTATCAAACTATAATAAAGATGACTTTGTTGGTAAGGTTATATTTTTGTGAATTCATATGTTACTTAAATAATATATGTTTATGTAAGATATGCTATAACATATTTAATTTTTTTAGATATAATTGGACGTATAAATTCTGTAGGTGATGTCGAAAACATATCATCTGATTTTAAGAAGAGAGAATTAATTCTAAGCGATGAATATAATAATTAGGTAATAATTCAATACGTTGTATAATTCAATCAAATTGCATATTTCTTAATAGTTCAGTTAATTTCTAGATTACTGCCATTTTATGGAATAATATAGCAGAGAATTTTGAAGGAGAAAATAATATGATTATTTCAATAAAAAATTCCAATATATATGAATATCAAGGAATAAAGAAATGTTCTATTGTAAATTCGTCAATAGTTAAATTTGACGATATTTCAATTCCAGAGGTTGTAAGGTAATTAAACTTACTGAAAGAATTAAAAATTTAAATTCATTACATTTATTGCACTATGTTTTATTACAGATTGCAGGACCAATTAAAAAATAAACTTAAAATATCAAGCAATGAATAGAATTTATTAGATTTATTATATAAATAGTCATATAAAACATTAATTTATATACATACATATATGTAGAACAAAAATTTGATATTCTTACTTGAATTGTATACAATAATAAATACAATGTATATATATTTGTATAATTAACATGGTACATTTGTATCTAGAACAAATAAATTATATAAATTTCATAAAAACAAATGTGTATTAGTTTATATTATAATCATTAGCAATAATTAGCTGTAAAATTATTAGTTTACTTACCAGACGATGAAACGAAGAAAATATCACGTATCATTTAATTTCAAATTGTCGCTCATTTATTAAGAAAGGTCGTCTGATTTTTAAGTGAATTCTATTTCTATATCGCTTTTGCTAAAATCTTGAACCATTTGGACATAATAAATTTTTTGACAACTTCCTGCCGAGAACAACAACTATCAAATTGTCGCTCATTTATTAAGAAAAGTCGTCTGATTTTTAATTGAATTCTAACTCTAAATTGATTTTGCTAAAATCTTGAACAATTTATTACGATATAAAATTTAATTAACCCTGAAATTGTTTGAAAAAAATAACATTTAATAGCTAACTATCTCACAAGTACGTTTGAAATCTTCACATGCTATTAATGTCATACATTTTTAAGAAAAAAGATATTTTATTGCACTGTTATCAAATACATCACGTTTTCGACATTTCACTTCTGCCGACTGCAAGCGAGCACGCTAAGATTTTCGGATCGTTTCTTTATTATTATTGAATGTATCGTAGCAAAGCATTTATATATGAATTACTTAATACCTTTTTTGTATAAAACAATCAAAATATTAATAATAAATCTAACTTTTTTAGAAAATAAAGGGCAATTAGAAATAGGTTCCGAATTTTTAGAATTTCTTCAATTTCTGATCAGTTTTATTACAACTATTTTAGATATTAAAAGACCTTTAATTGTTCTAATCTCATCAAACAACAGCAATGAAAGTTATTTTAACGCACACAAACATCTTTCGTAGTTCAAAGTCTCGTAAAATCCACTGAAACATCGCACGTTTTATAGGTTCACTTTGTAGGTTATAATACTTACCGACTGAGTGATCAGACGCGCATTTCATCTGATTGACTGTCGTGCGGTCGATTGACCACAAATAATCGAATATTTATTTTATTAATCACTATTACTTAAACAAAAAATGTTAACTAGTTATTATAGTTACTGTTATAATATTGTTTTATGTGTTTTTGCTTGTTAATTACGCGTTAACAAAATTTGATTAGAAATAGGGTCTTGATCTGAACAGAAATTGCTCCCATATATCATTTAGGTGATCAGAAATTACTCCCTGTTACTTTTTTCTTTAAAGCTTTATAATTAATTAATTTCTGATTCTTTGTGTATTTTTCAAATTCCATATGAAAGATTAAGAGTTATATTTATCATTAGAAATGTTTCTTTTGAGTAAACAGTTCATTTTCAAATTGTAACGCATCAAATATCCCGACATTGCGCCTTAGCTGATTAGAAACTGGGTCCATGACGGTAATAAATTTTTAGAAATAGAATTCACTTAAAAATCAGACGAATTCTCTTAATAAATGAATAAATATATGAATAAATGAATAAATGAGCGACAATTTGATAGTTGTAGTGCTCGGTAGGAAGTTGTCAAAAAATTTATTACGTTTAAATTTTTCAAGATTTTAGCAGTACCGATTTAGAAATAATTCACTTAAAAATTAGTCGACTTTTCTGAAAAATTAAACTTACTTGGCAGTCAAAGAAACAGAAAAGATCTCGTATATTTTAATTGTATATATATTTGGATACGTATAATTTGACGCGCAGTGTTTACGTCCGGCAATGTTATATGGTTTAGGTATGTCATACACGTGACCCTATGTACAAATGTACTATACAATATATGTTTATATTGTAGTATTTCAGTATCATTTCAGATCTCGTAAGAGTAAGAACAATTATTTAAGCGTAATTCTTTGCTAAAATTCATTTTACGAATATAATATAGTCATTGTTTTACCAAAATATTTGTGATAATTATCTGCTTAAAAATAAGTTTGTGATTATACGTTTACAACTACGCAACAATTTATCTGTGCTTTTTCATCAATAACCAGTAACACCTACATATAATTTGTACAAATTTATTGTTTATTCATAAAATGTAATATATTAAAAAATCTGTACTGTATTTTTAAAGTGAAATAATTTTATATTCTTGCAAAACATTACATACAACACGGAGAAAAGTCGTTAGTAAAAGTTACGTAGACACTATGTAAAATTCACTTAGTTTTTTATATAAACTAACTATGTGAAATTTACATGTATATTATGCATTTAATAATATCCCAACAAGCAATAGGATTATTCTAAAAGTTCTCAAAGAATTCTTTTAAAATTCTCTTTTTATAAAGGAATTCAAAAAGAGTTCTTTTTAATTACAATAAGATTTAACGAATGTCCGTTACATAGTCATTTATTAAGAATTAAAAAAGAATTCTTTCACGAAAAAATTATTTCTAGCAAATTTATTCAGCAATTTAAAAGAAATTAAAAAGATTTATAAAAGAGTTCTTTTGTAATAAAACGTAACACATCATATAATAATAAAGAGTTCTTTTGTAATAAAACGTAACACATCATATAATAATAAAGAGTTCTTTTTTAATACTTAAATTGTTTTTTTATGATTTGCAAAAAATCTTTTCTTTTTCTGTTTTTTTTTCTTTTTCCTCTTTTCTTTTCTTTTTCGTTTTTCTTTTCTTTTTCTTTTCTTTTTCGTTTTTCTTTTCTTTTTCTTTTTTTCTTTTTTCTTTTCGCTCTTTTATGTGGGGGTTCTTTTTTTTTCTCGCATCTCTTTTCTTTTTGTTGATCGTTTTCGTTGATTGTTCGTATGTTTAATAGTGAAGGAAAAAACCTTTTCCGCTGAAACTGCCAAATGCGCCTGCAGAGCGGCAACCTTCCCGAGAAGTTTCGAACCACCACCACCACTTACGTCCCCTAAGACGTTCAATATATACGAATCAAGGGGAGAGCTCGGCACTTGCGAGCAAAGGGCCTTCGCGCCACCTAACGGGCCAAGCGTGTACCAAACGTAGGGACTGATGCAAATTCGGGCGCTAATTTTGAAATGAATGATCGGGCGGTAGACGCCACTTATTGTTTGTCGTTGCTTATTCATTTTACGGAATTATATTTTAACGGTATAACATTGCTGAATGGTATTTTTTATTTAAGTTTGGGCTCGTTCAAAATTCTTTGAATGAATAAAATAAATTATAATATAATATCTAGTTATAATTATGATTATAATATAATATTGTAGTTATAATTACATATATTTACCTGTATATATTATTATAATAACAATTATTATAATCTTTATTATATTCGATCTTCATAAAGGGATGTGAATTACAGACCCGACTTTTTACTTTTATACGGTTTAGGTATTTCAATGTTAAAAAAATATTTCGGAAAAACATGTTGTTTTTTATGCTGTCCGGAAATTAATGGAATTTAGCTTGAATAATTTTTATTAATAAATATTATTAATATTGTGAATAGACGAAAGTCGATGAAAAATTTAAATCTCCCGACTTGATGTTTACCGACCGAGAAATAAATAATTACTTATAATGCAGCTTCAAACTCGGAACAGAATATTACCGACCAATCAGCTTTTCAAACTATAATTTTTTTTCTTTTTATATTATGGTCGTGGAGGTCTCTTGGAGGACGTCAACATGCCGTTATGTATGCATACGTTTTTAAAACTACGAAAATTTATTATTGTCTCATCATAACATTTTTTATATGTAATAAAGAGAGAATACCTTATGAATGCTTTAAAATTTTTTTTTAGTATTGCTATATAATTGTAAAAATTATTTTGACAAAAGAATACTTTTTGTAAACTTTACAATTACTTATTATAAACATAAAATGTTAATAGTATTTTCTTTAAAATACATAAATGTTTTAAAAGAATACTTTTTTAATTGTTCTATTCATAAGAAACAAAAACTTATTTTATAAAAAGAATACTTTTTAAATACTTTTAAATTACTTATAATACGCATACTCAATACTTTTAAAAGACTGAATCTTTATTAAAAAGATAAATTTATTCAAAAAGAATACTTTTTTAACTCTTATTGAATATTTTAAGTATTCAAATTTTGCGGACATTCGTTAACTCTTAAAGAATTCTTTTTCAAAAAAGTGTGCTTGTTGGGATTATATTATGCGTTTAAATTTTTCAAGATTTTAGCAGTACCGACTTAGAGATAAATAAAAAATTTTTCATAATTAAGTAAATAATTAAGTAAATCATAGTCTACTAAGTAAATGTAACATAGTTCAAAATATTTAAAATACACATAGTTAAACTATGTAAATTTCACTAATGAGTGTTCTCCGTGAAAGTACGAAAATCATACATATAGATTTAGGCATAGTGCGTTTCTTACACATAAGAATTGTACACGTAATTATTGTGCACAATTTAGCATTGGTCAAATATATCTATATATAATTTGACCCATGCTAAATTGTGTACAATAATTACGTGTATAATTCTTATGTGTAAGAAATGCGCTATGCCTAGATTTAACACATACTTATGTCTTTCAGAAAATTCAAGATGCTGGCAGTTAAAGCAAAATTAGGGTAATGAATACCTATAATCTTAACGATGCTTTGAAATATGTATCATTAAAGCAGGTTTTAACAAATCGATTGCTTGTTACTATTTTTAGAAATGTCTTAAATGAAAAACAAATATCTGACGTTGATATTAGTAATTATATAAGTAAAAATGAGAATGTTATTGTTTACAAAGAAACAGTTAAACAAGTTAAAGAAGGACTTATTAAAATATATTCCGAAGATTGTACAGAAAAATTGTCAATAATAAATGAAAATGTTATTTATAATTTTGATAAGAAAAATATTTTAAGTGATCAAGTAAAGTCAGAAAAAGTTTTTAAAAACATTTTTAAAGATTCAAAATCGAAGAACCTAGTCACTTTTTATGAACGTGATTCCATCGTACCTCCGTACAAAAAAACTCTTTTGTAGCACTGCGTGATCTAAACCCGCACTTAGCCCACGCTTATCCGTGAGCTAAGTAGCTCATTATTTCACCGTGTAATAATGAATTTACTTAAGTCATGGGCTCGTAATTATCGATAATTAATGACAAAAATCACTCTATAGCGTATTGTTACATATAAGAATAGAAAGAAGAAGAAGTAAACCCCTGTATATACCGTCGAAGTATACTAGAAAATAATGTTGATCGAGTAAAATATGTTTCTGAATTTGAGGTTAGTTTCACTTAACATTAGAGCGGCAGAGCGCATTTTTTTGAATATTCAATTAAATTTGTTATCTTTTTATGTAAATATTCGTTGTAAATATAGTTGAATTTTTTCTGTTTTTTCTGAATAACAAATAATTGTAAATGATGAGAGATTGGATTAAAAGGGATGCATATAATAATAATAGTAAACAAAAACAATATAATTCAAATTTTCAAATCAAATAAACTATTTATTAAATATTACAACTGTAAATATACTATTTTAAATAATCACCATAACTATAATAATAGACTATAAAAAACTTTTCATTTCACTAATCTGTTTGAACAGCTTTATTTTTCACTTCACTCTTATGTAATTCAAAGGAACTTTAAAAAAACTTTTGAAAAATTTACAATGGATGAAAAAATTGGAAGAAAAATATGAAAAAAATTGAAAAAAACTATGAGAATCTCAGTATATATTCAAACACGAATGGAAAACGAATCAAGCACAAGATGTAGTATACACAACGCAGTCAAAATTTTTGCGGAATATTACACCGCTGAGCTTGCGCAACAATCGAGACCTACGCTGAGCATGGTAAATATACCGGTCAAGCGGTAAAATGACAAGAGCACGTCATTCTACTCACGGTACAATTACACCGCTGAGCATGGGAAAAATAATACGCAGTGTAAAAGAGCATATGTTAGGATTTGAAATGTTTACGCTTTTCGTTCGTTTGAATAAGTAAATATTGCATTTACATACATTAGATTTCAATCGGCGGGTTTATATCACACGTGCTATAAAATTGTATCCGATACTCGTGATCTAAGTAAAAGCTCATTATAATGGCCTACTTAGATCACTCGTATCGTAATATACTATTACGTTTGAAAAAATCCACTCTCACACCGAACGATATTGTTACAAAAGTCGATGGAATTAATACTGCTATGTGGTACGTTGGTGGTCCTGGAAGCATGACTACAAAGCATTGCGAAGATGGAGATTTTGCAAGCATAAATTTATTGATTAAAGGTCATTCAAAAGTTTGGGGATTTATAGATAAAACTCAATTCGACCACTTATCAAATAAATTCATAGAGCATTTTCCTGAATATAAACTGTGTTCGATTTTCCATAAACCTGGCTTTATTATTTCTCCCATTCTACTTAAAGAATTGGAAATTCACTTACATATGCCATACAAAATGCTGGTGATCTTTTTTACATTGGTGAAGGTGTCATGCATTTTGTTGTGAATACAAGATTAAATATCGCTGAAGGTATCAACTTCGGAACTTATTCTTCAACAAGGACGTTAGATACAACGATTTGTGATTGTACAGATAAAGGTAGATTGCCTAGAAATTATCTTAATATAGCTAAAATGAATACTAAGAAAATAAGAAATAGTTATAAAAAAACTTATGAATGTTCTGAATGTAAAGAAACATTTTTTTACAAAAATTCTTTTACAAGTCATTGTATAAAATTCACAAAATTAGTACCACCAGATGTGAATTTGTTGATTGTAACAAATATTTTAATTCAGCGAGTGCGCTACGCAAACACTGTAAAATAACGCACATAAAAATTGTCAAGTTTATTAAAAATATTTACTAATGTTCAAACTGATTTTATATTTGTCATTTCTTTTAAAATAACGCGAAAAAAGTCCTTTTTCATTTTATACTTGCATTTAATTTTTATACCAATTTTACGCTTGTTTATTAAATTGTTTTTAGAGTTAATAAAAAAATTTAATGAATATATAGTGGCCTATAACGAAGAGTATTACAACTGAATTTTCATTACTTAAAATGTTTTTTAATTACTTAAAATATTATGTTTATTTCAAGTATATTTATACATAATTGTAATATTAATTTTTTTGCAGATTAAAACAACAATTGAAAAAAATCATAAAGTTATGTTATTTAGTAAGTATTTTATTTGGCATTTTTAGCCGCTTTTAACATTGCTAACATTAATATTTCCAAATTTTTTGCTGTATTATTTTGATTTGTATATCTGTATCTTCGATGATTTTTTCCGCCCTTGACTCCTCTACTGTTATCTTAAAAGTTAAATAATAATGATTAATAGAATTTAAAAATATCCGCATACTCAAATGTGCCCGAGTGCCGATTTTGAAAAAAAAATTCTAAAAATTACGTGAGTTGACCTTCGCACCTCCACGTTTTCGTACACCCACGCGCTAAAAGAAAATAAAAAAAGATCCGCGTATTCGTCATCAGCGTACTCAAATGTGCTCGAGAGCCGATTTTGATAAAAAAATTCCAAAAATTACGCGAGTTGACCTTCGCATCTCCACGTTTTCGTACACTAACGCGCACAAAAAAAATAAAAAAAGATCCGCGGATTCGTCATCAGCGAAGTGAAATGTGTCCGAGTACCGATTATGAATAAAAAATTCTGAAAATTACGAGATTTGACTTTTGCGCCTTCACCCTTTCATACACCCACACGCAAAAAAAGTAATAAAAAATAATCTACGGATTCATCATCAGTGACGTCAAATGTCTCCGAGTACCGATTATGAATAAAAAATTCTGAAAATTACGAGATTTGACCTTTGCGCATCCACCCTTTCATACACCAACGCGCATAAAAAACAATGAAAATTTAAAAAAAAAGTTTATTTACCCTTTCACATAATTATTAACAATAATTATTAACAAATGTAGTTAACTGTAGGGAAAAGATATTAACTATCAACGGTGACTGAAGAAAAAAAGTCTGAATGATGCTCATTAATATAATAGAGTCAAAGTCAATATATTAGGTCTTAGATTATAATAGGACGTACACAAAGAGAATTTTCTGATAAAAATTATAACGAAATTCAGGATAAAAATTACCGTAAATAACTATAAAGCTAGGACAGTCCTACATTCTGGCACTTTTTACTGATATTTTACTATAAAAATTACCTCATTGACTACAAATTTTACCGCACAGACTATAAATTTTACTGCACTGAATGGTAAAATTTGCCTGATTTGAAAAAAAAAGACAGCTGATAAAGGAAACAACTGAGCATGTACACATTTTAGGTTAACTCAAATATAAATGTGTATAAATGTACTTATTTAAGTATTAATGATACTGCTATATCAATTCGAACAAAATCCAGATTTTTAAAAAATATTTCGTACAAATTTTACCACAAATTTTGGGTTTCTCATAAAAAAATAATCCTTTGAACAATTATCCTATAAAAAATTAACACTCTATTGAATCTGAAAAGGTTGGCTGTCTGCAAACTCCCCATTAGTTACAGATTCAAAAAATAATAATACCTTATCAACTCCAAATTCCATTTCTCAAAAATTACTAACACTGCATGAATCTGCAAATTATAGCCATATGAAATATAGTAGTGCAGGTGAGAGAGTAGCAAAGGAATCTCAAGATCCGCAGCCGCAACGGTCAAAAGGGTTTGAGTACCCTGAGATATCTAGTAGCGCAGGTGAGAGAGTGAAGAATGAGAAATTAATGAATCAAAGAGCCACAGGTGTGAACGAGCCAAATTGTCAAAGTAAATAATCCAATGCAGTGATACGTACTGACAGCTTTGAGTACGAAAATGGAATAAACCGGCATCTTGAGAAAAATGGTATTATAACAATGTATGAAGTAAAATTGTATTTATGGGAGATGTAAGTCCCAATATTTTAAGAAAAATGAACATTTTATTCACTTTATTTTGGCATATTATAGTGATATTGTACTAATCGAAAAAGAATTTCTTGACAGTGATTTGAAAGTTAAACGAGACCTCCAAAAGTCTTTATTAATTATTACGAGAAAACTTTATAAAAATTATTGTTATCAAAACAAATGATAATTTTAGAAGCAAACATTCTTGATAAATACTTAATACACATTCTTTTGATTTAGTTGAATCTATCTCATTTATATCTAACAATTAATTGGGCACTCATTAAATTAAATTGATGATTATAAAAGGGACTTTAAAAAAAAATTACAGAATATTATTAAATTATTCAATAAATTGATTACATGGAAGGGTGTTTTTATCTAAAGAAAAGCTGTTCCTTATGCAAAAACATCTTTTGCATAATGGAAAAGGTGCAACCTATTGATAAAAACATTCGTATAGTATACATTGAAATTTAATATTAAAAATAAAAAATAGTGACCAGAAAATTTCAACTTTAGACCTATATATATTGTATATGCTATAGTGAGTATACATGATTTGTCAATAAAATTAATAAGTAATGTAGAGTAGTATTGGGCCAGTTTACGAAATTATATTTTACTCATAATTAGAAAATTAAATCTAAAAAAAATCTTAAGTATAGTTATTTTAAACTCTCAATAAATAACTATTTAAAAATTAGTATAGAATATGATAAATCAACAAAAGTATATCTTTGGATTAATATTTGTGATAATAATTCGTAACTTTTGAATATATCATATATGCATAGCACGATAGAATATAGGTTTATAATTTTTACTTTATCAGTTAAATTTGTATAGCAATGCTACAGATTTACGTACCAATCAATGTCTCACCTTTCGTAGGATCATGTTAATATAATTTTTTTTTAGATTGACCAAAACATTAGAATATTATTGTATTTTGAAACATTTATTTAAAATGATGTCTCCTTATAGTCAACATCTTTTTTGAATAACGGAAAAGGTGTAATGTAATAATACATCACGTGTTATTCGCCATTTATACACGCAAATATTCAAATAAAATAATACGCATTATATTTAGAAAATATTCAAAAATATATAAGCATTCGATTCTCGGACGGACTCAGACACAAAATATTCAATTTTACAAACTGTGTCTGAAGAGCAAAGTAAACACGGTCACTAAAAAACTAAGAATCTCTGTTCTACGTAATATTGGGGGTCCGAGTTCAAGTGCTTTTCCGGGAAGAAAAGCGTATCGCTCGCACGACAACAACATGTGGTTAGAAACAGCCTCTGGACTGCATATACGTACAAAAAAGGGACGGGAGGATGAGAGGAGCTCAACCGGGCTACAACGAATTTGTTGACCACGAGTAAAGTCAGTCAGAGTCTAGGCGTGCACGGGTTTTCTCGCGATATTCATATATTTTATTCTCCTCATGATTTCTTGTTGCAAATACTTTTAATGCGGCCGTAGCCGGTCTCAAGCCCGGATTGGACGCAGAGAGAAAGTGCCGTTGTTAATCAAAACATCCTTATTTCAATCCGCGTTTATTATATATTATTTCATTTGTTTATTGCTAATTTATTTAAATAAACCGCTTTCGGTTCACGCGCTACCTAACCTAACCCCAGCCTGGATCATCACAGTGGTGTACAGAGTAGGTAAGCTAAGCCGGTTCCACGCCATCTGGGCACTGTCACAGGTGGCGTGGAACCGGCATAGGGTTATTTAGATGGGGCGGGTTTGCGCCACTCGGGCACTGTCTGGCATCAAACCGGCTTAGGGTTTCCGGGGTCCCCTCCCCGCCGCGGGGTTCCCCACTCGGACCCCACTTTCTGATTCCACCCGGCTGCGAGGGAGACGCCGCGAGGGAGATGCCGCGAGGAAGACGCCGCGAGGGAAACGCCGCGAGGGAGTCGCCGCGAGGGAGACGCCAAACCTGCACGCGCGTTCCCACAGTGCCTCCCGCAAGTGATTTTGTGTGTGTGCACTGAAAAATATAAACGGCTACTTCTACTCGAGGGGAACACGGGTTTTCTCGCAATATTCATATATTTTATTTTCCTCGTGATTTCTCGCTTCAAACACTTTTAATCCGGCCATAGCCGGTCTCAAGCCCGGATTAGACGCACAGAGAAAGTGTCGTTGTAAATCAAAACATCCTTATTTCAATCCGCGTTTATTATATGTTATTTCATTTGTTTATATCTAATTTATTTAATTAAACCGCTTTCGATTCACGCGCTACCTAACCTATCCCCAGTCTGGGTCATCACACCACATTGAAAAAAATTTTGCGGAAGATCGCCGTATTTTTATGGAAAAATTACACTCTTGAACGATGCAAAGTTACATCGATTGTGTGAAAGAACAGATTAACTGTAATTTTACTCTACTGAGCGAGGGTCCTTTTTTGCCAGCAGTATTTTTCTCGTGCTGGGCGATGCGATTTTACCGTGCGCATTCTGGAGCGTCTCCGGTAAAAGTACCTGAACGTGTAAAGTTCCCCTAACCCTGTGTTTTCACTGGACATAGAAAGAATAAAAAGAGTTAGGCTATGTTACGTTGCACCATGGAAGCACGTGTTTTAGTTTTAGAGTTCTTTAACGGTGCCAAAAAGAATGTCAAGAATAGTCTATTTTAGAAAAAATCTATGTAGTTAAAAACTACATCAATTAATAATAGCATGTACTTTTGTAAGAATACTTCAATGTTTCATGAATAATTTGATACTGTTTTGTATACAAAAAATTATATTTTATACTTTTCCATAAGTTTTAGATAACTTCAGTTAGATAACTTAATTTTAGAAACTTAATTACCTATGTTTGTTCTAGTTTTATGCGCTGTATAAATTTTTTGTAGATTTACTATTATCACCGTTGGAAAAAACCAATTGAATAAAGTCAATTTTGTAAATTTATTACAGTAAGAGTAGAGTAAATCTGAGAATAGTAAATCAACAAATCATTTTTTACATTAAGAATTTTGAAAATTCATATGTACAATATATATATTTTTAATATTAAAAAATAAAAATTGTTCATTTCATTCCCTGCTTCACTGATTTACATTAAAAAATTGTTATATTGATTATTATGCGTAATATTATTTTTATTACGGTTCGAAACGCCTCATCGCTGTATTTTTACTACATGTCGTGTAAAGTTACAGGATTACGGTAATTTGTAAAGAAAATATGTTCTTACATGTAAATTTACCGCAATACCGTCACTTTACCATTTAAGTGGGATATTTACCACGCTCAGCGTAGGTCTCCACGCGTTCCCCACGCTCAACGATGTAATCTTCCGCAAAATTTTTTACAGTGCAGCTATACTGATATTTGAAACGGAACACGCGCGAAACTTTAAAACTGTAGTACTAGTAAAATAATAATTTAAGATCTTTAACTTTTTTATTGTTGTTTATATAATGGTTCTTAAAATGTTATTTTTAAGTACAAGACACCCTACATATAAAAATTACATCACCAGATTTATTTATAATAATAAGTTTAAGAAAATTTTACAGCTACAAATAAGCCGAAAAAAATTAGTTCTCGCGTAAAACCTTTTACTTTCGAAAGAAAATGGGTTAAAAAATGTTTTACCGCTTAAAAAAAGAATCGATTTTTTTACCAAAGATCGGTAGTTTCTTCCCTTAATGTCCTTTATAAAATGTCTTTTCATTATATTCCGTTATTAATAGTATATTTCTATATATTTACACTTTACACCATTCTCACTTTATACACTACAATTGCTAAGATTACACTTTTTTTAAAATTTTTTTAAGAAACGTTTTCAATAAATCGCGCACTCTTCACTAACGTACTTCTAACACTACGCCAATACTGCATCTGATCACCTCCATGATGTCAGCTGTAACTTGGATTCATTAAAAAGTCGTCGTCTTCTTCTTCTGCTATAGATCTCGAAGGCTAATAATTTATTTCTACTGGAATGCTTTACATTTTCTGTAGCAAAATTGCGCATGCTAAGAAAAATGTAACTCACGTGAACAAAACTGCGCATGCATCGTGGTTTCTTGTTTTTGAAATTGGTTTTATTTAATAGACCGATTCAATCATTTTCCTTCTTCCAGGAATTTCTTCTTGGAAAAACACTTTTGATGTTGAAGTTTGAAAATCTTCATTTCCTTGTAATTGCTGAATTATGATAGTTTTTGACGAACCATTTTCGATAATTCGACTCGATTGTGACTTTTGCTCAAGGAGTTCTTCATTTATTTTTGAATTCACACTGGTATTTTCTCCATTTAGTGTGTCCTTAATTAATTTAGTAGACGTCGAGTATTCACAAGTATTTTCGTTTTTTTTGTGCCTCTGTCCCACATATTGGTATCTGTTCCCTTTGATTTGCTTCTATTTTCGAGGTAGAATCTGACCTTAAAATATTGCATTGAGCATTTTTTAATTCAATTTCATGTTGTGGCATCTTCATACTATTAATTTCAGTTTTCTTATTTAAAAAACTTAGATTTAATAAATCTTTGCTATAATTTATAAGATTATTATGAACTCGAGCTTTAGATGTTGTTTCTTCTAACGATATTTTGTTATTTGTTTTATAATCTTCACTGTCATCTCCCCCTTTCGAAATTTCTTGTATTGAATTATTAACATTTTCCCTTGAAGCAGTCTCTTTTATTGGTCTTGACTTCATATCAGATTCTTCTGAACTTTGAATAATGTAATCTTGTACAGGACACCGATTAATATTTCGAGGTCCAATATCTGAAAAATTTCCATTTTATATCTCCTGAGTTTCAATTATACTTGATGTTACTTCTCTTTTTACCGGATATTTATCGTCTTCTTTTGACAAATATTTCAAAAAATTTGATCGATCTTCTATCGTTTACTACGTGCATAATACCGAATAACAATTGGAAAATAGCATATTATTTTTAGTATTAACTCATTTTGTTAGAACCCGTTTTGTTAGAAGTCTCCATGTTTTCTATTTTTTGTGTTTTACAATTATCTAATAGTATTTCATTCATTTAAATCAATTTTCTATCTTGATTTCTTAATCCCTCATGAAATTTTATTTTTACTTATTATTGTTATTGTCAAGGATAAAATCAATACGTTTCCATCAAAATTTCTTTTATTCAAATGCACATAGTTATAAGTCACGTAATCATTTAAATATAACGTTTGATTCCTAAAAATGTCGTTGTAACTATTTATTTGAAAACATACATATTGTTGTAATGTAAATATAGTACAATACTGGCTTAAATCGATATATATGGAGAGAGAGGATGAAATAGAGGCAATGATAGAAGGAGAAAATTATAGGCGGGGATAGCCAGTGCCGATATGTGAGAGCAGATGAATCGAGAGACACTCGCAAATTATATCTTGAGGTGTAAGCACCTTTTGTTCCTGGCACCACGAGTCGCTAACTATACTCGCAATTTTCATCTCGAGGTGTAAGTACCTTTACTTACTGGCACCGCGAGTCGCCAAACTATACTCGCCGGTGAACATACAAAAAAGGCAAGGCTCAGGCTTCCAGAAAGATTCTCGGAACTTTGGTGGACACGGATCTAATCAAGTATTGCGTCCCGATCATCGAGTCAACTCTCTTTTTAATAATTGGTATACCAGAAGAAAGAAGAAAACGAGCGTCATGGAATAAAGTACTTCAAGAAAGAAGAGTGTGGATGGATGAGTGGTGTGACTTAATTTATGTAAGTGCGTTTATGATCTATAATTGGATGAATGATGTATGTATAAATTTGTAAATGATTCTATGATCTATAATCGACCCATGACCCATTATAAATAAAAGAAAATCTATAAGGAATATTGAGTGTGATTGTTATTTTATTATTATTTTCATGTACCTTAATGTATAAAACATTACATTGTATCATTTTTCATAAAGTTTAATTGAATAACTTTAATTGTATGCATTTTATTAAAATTTCCAAACGATATTTCTATGCAAAGGATTTTGAGTTTTGAAATCATTTTTAATTTTCTTTAATTGCTTATTTATTTATGAGCGCAGTTTCGGAGTTTATCCTCAATTTTCCTGCCTCATGATTACTTCGTTTCTAATGAATAACTACCTACCTGGGATTTACACTTATCAATAGAAAGATTTTGGTAACGGTTCAAGACGGTTTGTGTCATCTTTCAGTACACATTCCCCCTTCACCTCACTCAATTTGTTGACAATTTTATTCTTTACAATATATTTGATTGTTTCAATATAAAAATGCTAAAATTAATTTCAACTCACAATTTACCCGGCATGTAAAATCATTTGCCAATTCAAATTTAGTAAGAGGACGTTCTTTGCCTCTTTCCCTCTCCGGACGACGAGCTGCCGGATGGAAAGGAGGCGCTATTTCGCAAGCCGACGAAGCCCGTCTTGCCACGCTTTCCGGCACGACCTCCAGTAGCCGAGACCCCTCGGTCAGCTCGTCGAGAGCCCAGAGGCATCGCGTCACTGAGGGATCCGCGGAAGCTGGCAGCGATAAAGCGGAGGCTCGGCCGGATTACGACGCGGTCGACGCCTAGGGTGCGTCTTTTTCACATCCCCGAGGCTCCAAGGAGTCGCAGTATGAGCCGCCGACGGGCTCTTCGACTCATCCGGCCGAGACCGCCAAAAAGTCCCGAGCGCGAGGCTAGAAAGCCTTAGAAGCCATCTCTAGTTACAACCGGCCCTTTTCAGGGCCATCACAATAATCAAAAAACGTACGGACGGATTGAGCGGAGCAACTCCCCTCTCCTCCCCCCTTCTCCTTACCGCGCAACTCTCACTTATAACAAACTATACACAAAACAGCGAGCATGGCGCATCACTTCTCGCGAGCTGAGCCTCTCTCTCCCACTTTGCGCGGGAAATCACGACTTCCCTGTCAGAAAATACGCGTATATCTTTCCAACGCTTCGATACTGAATCTTCCAGAGTATTCACTTTCTATCACTAGACTTTTTTTTATTTAAACCTCGGTTCCGTGTTCGAGCGCCATTGTAAGAGTTCTTGATTTATATGTTATTTACTATTTAAATATTAGACATTTGTATTTTTAGTGAATTTATTATTTTTCCACCGAGGTACCTCAATGAAAGAAAGAAATAGGGAAACTGAAATTATTCATATATGTGTATATAAAAAAAAATACTATTAGAATTTTATGCTACGCAAGTCGAATGTCTTGCATTTATTTAATATCACAGTTTCATACCATAAAAACAATTTGCGCTCACTCATATATTCTCTAATAGTAATAAGTAAACTAGCGAGTATATAAGTTATCTGTCCAAATCGTTTTACAAGAACGAGAGGAGTGAGATCCTTCTCGCTCGGCGACTGTGTAATGACTCTCGATTTGAACGACGGCGGCCAGCCCGCAAATTCAACAGCGGTAGGAACTGCACCGCCGGCGTTGCTAAGCAACCGAGTTCTCACTCTTCTCTCTCCCTCTATTATTTTTAACTCACATGGATGTAGGCACACATCTCTACTCTCTGCGATTCTTCTTTGTGCGGATATTCGCTTCGCGCCGATCAACCTCACGCGCAAACGCGATTTTCAATTCATTTATTCATCTTCACTTTATTTATTCTTATCATTCATTCTTTGCACATATCAATAAAAAAATAGTATATAAAAGTATTCTAATAAATAAATAATTAAAATAAACCAATATTATACCATATCAATATGGACCGTTACACTATACTTCGAATCATAACTCCACAAGTTTTTTTGCTAGAGAAATGATATATTACGATAAAAAAGTTGACTAAAAGAGCTTTAATTTAAGCTTTGTTTCATATAAAAATATTGCTCTGTTGTAAAGTGATAAACAATCAAAACTGATAGCGAAAAATGCATGAAAAACTACTCAATTTAAAGATCTGAAAATCCTCCAATTTTCAATCATTTTTCATCATCATTTTTGATTGTTCATGACTTTGCAAAAAAATAATATTTTTATATGAAACAAAGCTTCAAATAAAGCTCTTGTATATATCCATTTTTTACTGAAATAATGCGTATTTTGAATACAAAAGGTCATTTCTTAACCCCAAGGGCCTATGAGACGAAACTACGGATGGTAGGCATTATTTTAGGTACCAGAAAATAATTCCTGAAGCCTCAGCGAAAATTGCTTCCCGCAGGTCGTGGACTCCCTTGTGAGTGGGCCAGACTCAAGAAATGGGGGTACTAGTGCTAGTGGTGGCTAGTATCAGACCCTCTAGTGTGATGATGGTGGTGGGGAGGGAGTACGAGTATGTTTTTTGGTATGGAGAGTGGATACGGTGGTGTACCGACGGTGTATGCATGTGTGAGTGTACCTATGCGGGTGGTATTGCAAGTATTATGAAAGCGGCACTGCGAGTTATGAGAGGGTAAGGGGCATTTCGCTATCCCTTTTAACATTAGCGGAAAGTTCGCGCGGCATACGCGGCTACGTAAAGGAGGCTTCGGGAAGTGAGCGCGCATCGTGCGCGGCTACGTAAAGCTAGCTTCGGGGAACTTTCAACGACGTGGCTATGACAATGATACTGTGATATGCTTGACCGTTGAAAGCGACCGTTTTGCTTAGGGAGAAGGATGGTTAGATATTTTAAGGATTTTGATTATAATGATTTATGAAGCATAATAGGCAAGATCGCTCAAATTTACCGTTACTTATATAAATTTATCGCGTCATAGAGCAAATGAAGATAAGATAATAGATGCAAAAAATTATTATTCGATTTTGACAATTAAAAATAGTGATTACATATGTTTTGCGCGTGCGCTTGTGTGGATAAGTTTATATTGATTAATTTAGAAACAAGGAAGTTTATGAAAGTGAATGGAATAAAATATCTCATGGCTCTATGAAATATCAAACAACACGCGCACTGAGATTATTACAAGACTCTGATGTAGTCATACCTGCGGAAGGTAGTGGCTATGCTGAATTTGAAAACTTCCAAAAATATTTTTAAAATTTGATTATAGATATTATAGTATATCGAATTGAGTCTATAGACCAAGGATAGGAGCATATTTATGATTGTAGAACTGTTTTTCGTTTAAATAATAGTAAATGGGGACAAAAATTAATATTTCATATCACGTCAAAATTAATTATTTTAATTTAATTTTAAGGTTAGTAGGATTAGATAATAAAAAAGGTTTGAGATACATTCGTAAAGCAAGTAATAAAGCTTATAGGAAATTATTTCAACACAAATGTGTAAATATTTGTGAGTATTGTAATGTTTTACTTGCGTATGCTCCGGGAAATCTTATAACATGCATCGATTGCAATAGAAACTTCCAGCATCTGCAATTATTTCAATACTTTAAAGTCATGGGTTCTTATAGCATATTTAAGATAACCTGAGCCACGCGTAGGCTCTGTTATGCGGTGAAATTTTGTAGGTTTAGTGTTTATGGTATAATACGGTTCATAGATAGTATTAATTATATGCCAATGAAGTTGTCGGTATTGCTCGAATCATTCGGGATACCAGAAAGTTGTAAGAAAGTATATTTTTCTCATTTATACAATATGGATAAAAATAAAAGTAAAGTTACAAACGGTCAGTATCCGGATGTAAAATTTTATTCCCCAGATTCAAAATTAAATAATTTCATGTTACAGGAGCAGTTAATTTCTTACTGTACGCAGCATTGTACTGTATTCAGACGTGCGTGTATTAAATTTGGAGACATTTTCAAAAACTGCGCAAATTTGTGTCCGTTTATGAAAAGCATAACACTTGCAGGCTTGTGTTTACTTACATATAGTCGAAACTTTTACCTAAAAATTTAATAGGTATTGTACCAAATGGTGGCTATGTGCGAACGGAGAAACAGAGTCAAAGAGCGATTGAATGATTGTTTTGGATGGAGCATCGAACAGGTCGTCAAATCATTCATGCGGGGCGGATACGTGAGTATGTCCTCTTTCAGCATGTAAAAGTCGATGGAATTTTGGAAAATTTAGAAAATCCAGAAACTGATATAGCGTTCCAGTTTCATGGATGTTTCTATCATGCGTATCCCAAGTACAACCCTGTAGAAAGGTATTTGTTTTTGAACGATAAAACATCGATAAGAGACCGGTATGAGAAAACCTTAGCAATTTCAGAAAGAATAAAGCATAATTGCATGGATAAAATAGAAGTATTGCTAAGTTTTAAATGTTTTATCGCAAGTCAATCACTCGCGAAAAAATGATACTAGATCTACGTGATGCGGTTTATGGTGGGCGTGCGGAGAATGTAACCACGATGTAGAAAGTCGAAGGTCTCTCTTGATCCATATATCTGTAAAACGGGTAAATTTTCCATTGATCATCCAACTATTTCTGGCGACTCTGATTGTTAAAACCTTACACAGGATAATTTTGAAAATTTTGCGCAAGTCGAAGGCTTAGTAAAATTTACGATTTTACCTTCAACAAATTTATTCCATCCCGTGTTCCCCTACCGATTACATAACCGGCTACCTATTTCATTATGTCATCGGTGCTGCGAAGATTTAAATAAAATTGACTGTACGCACACGTCTGTTAAAGACTGTTAAATTTAATGTCGAATAGGAATAATTAGAGGCGAGGAGGCGGTCCAATGAAACACTGGGTAAACTTTAACGACACTTTATTTAATTACGAAAGAAGAAGTCTCACAGGTACCAAAATTTCACAAGTAAATGTTCTACGTTGTTGCGCGGCAAGCCCTGAACGAGGACAACCTTGAGAAGAACACTGGCGTAGCGCGTCCGATCGCCGCTCCAAGAACGCCACTCCGATGGACGCCGCTGATTCGGGACACGAAGCTGAATCTCCTCGAGCTGCTGGTGAGAGCGGCGGGGCTCCGGCTGTGTCGCTGGTTGAAGTCGGAATAAACCGCGGCGAGCGGCTAGTCGGCTGCCAAGTCGGGAAGCGCCCCGAGAGCGGCGCACCGAGCGCCATCCGACGGCCAACCTCCCAGGCTCAGCGCTCGACGTATTGAGAAAGAGGAAAATTGCACAAAGACCATGCATTGATAGGGACGTGGGTTTCAGATGAAACAAAGCGAAGCTTAGAACTCGGATATAAAATCAGAAAAATCGAAGTCATTTAGCAATACAAGACAACGCAGTACAAGCCCAAAGAGGATAAACAATATGTTAGTATGCGCGGAAATTTATTCCTGAAAATAAAGACGCAAGCATTGGGGTGGCATCGCAATTGCACAGATGAGGTAACAAAAGCAGAATATTTAGCTTATTATGAAGAAAAATAGGACACAGAGTTAGAACCGGACAAAATTATAAAATTTAGTCAGAGAGGTAATTTGCCAACTATTGAAATTATATATTCTCCGGCTCAGTTATTACGCATTTTAAACCACCCGGAAAAAGTAGTCGAGGGTATAATAATAGTAAATGAAAATGTGTTATATTTATCATGGAAGTGGAAACCGCACATAATTGCCTCAGCGCCAAATACGAATGTCGTTGTAGCCGCGTACACTTCAGCACAGGGTCGTTTTAAATTGCATTAATATCTCTATGATCTAGGCGAGCGCGTGCTCTACTATGACACTGACAGCATCCTATATATATCGAAGGGCTTAGAAAATCAATATGAACCCGAGACAGGCACTTTGTTAGGTCAAATGAAAAATTAATTAGAAGATTACGGAGAAGACTAGTACATCGAGACATTCATCTCTGGTGGACCAAAGTTTTCTGCGAATTATGTTTGAGGAGCCGAGCATAAAAAATTTTATGTCTGTAAAGCTAAAGGTATACGACTGAATTATGCACATTCACAAAAAATTAATTTCTATACCGTTTTAGAACTAATAGAAAATCATAGTTTTGACGTCGACGACGACGGGGAAGAGAATTGTATAAACGTTGAGAACAGTTACATTAGTCGGACGAAGATAAATGATGTTGTAACATATCGACAAACGAAAATATGTAGAATAGTATTAAGAAAGCGTAGGTTTACATCTCATAAATATTCTGTACCATATGGTTATAAAAATAAAGATAAAACAAGAAATTAAAAAAGATAATTTTAATATAATTATGTTTTGTAAAAATTTATTTACCTTATACTTGAGAATTTACTTGGGTCTTTAAGTTTCATTTTCCAAAAATAATTTAACAGAATTAATAGTGGAGTTAGATGGAGGCGGCGGCGGCGGAGCGGCGGGGAACTAGCTGATCACCGCGCTTACTGTGTCTGTAGCGGAGATCCGCGTATGCGCCTGACTAGCAGGTTAAGAGGGCGCGCGTAGCTAAGAAAATTTTAAATCTCCACCAAAATTTCTACGAGGGCGTATAAAAATAAGTGTACTAGGTACACCTATTTTTGACGATTTTTTATGGGTAAATAATAAGTGAAATGAAAAATTCGTTTAAAGAACGTTATTGTACAATTAATAAAGTGTAAAAAATTTCTTTTTCAAAATGGCGGCCATGGGAGCCCGTAGTAGGCCGTTATTTTTCTGTTGACGCTCAAACGGGCGGACAGTTCTCTCATACTTGATAAGCCCTAGAACAAAAAACCAAAGTTTTTCTTAAAGTACATATCTTAAAGTACCATCGAGAATGTTATTGTGAATGTACAGTCAAAATTTGAAACGGATCCATGCAACCGTTTTTGAATAATCTGTCCGCCCAGTTTGAAAATCGCGGTTTCGAGAAAAACGCGTTTAGAGTTTCTGTAGCACTTAAATCGTGGAAAAATTATAATTACCTCCAATCTGCGATGACTGCACCATACATTTGATCTTCTACATTAATATTGTCCTCTTCTTCTTCTTTCCTCTTTGATTTTATGGACAAACGAGCCTCTCTAGCAGCATCAGTCAGCGATCACTCTGCGAACTTGACACGCCGCACGTCCGCTTCGACGCAGAAATTATAACAATTTGGCCCGATTTTGATACCTAACTCTTCCATAAGTCTGATGACGCTTGAAAGATCATCATTGTGTATACCTACAATATACACAGCAGTGCCAAGAACATACTTTCCACTGGAGACTGTTTTTGGAGAAATTGATCAGACGGTTGCATTGAAAGATTCGTTGCTTTTCTGTGTGATGCCACCTATACAGCGAGTCCGCAGATCGTTACTGCTGACTTATTCGTAAATGAGTTTAATGACTTTTAAAACTTCTTTTGACTTGCTGGTTTGTGCTTATAATCTTTTAAAGTGCCAGTGGCGTTTGTCTTTTGCCACGAGCACCATGAATTTTCTGCGGGCGGGCATCTGGTGCAGAGATGCTTTCTGATCTAGCGTCGTATATATTTCATTGCGCATTTTTTCGATCGAATCGTGATTGCGTCGAATAGCTAAGCCGTAATAAATGGATAGCTCGTCGATTAATTTTCCAGTCAACTTGCCTTTTCCTCCAAGTCCCTTCGATTTCTTTTCAAATTGCGAAGGCGAGTTCCCATTAGCTTTTGCACTTGGACGATGCATTCTTTCTTTGAAATTATGAGATTTTTATAGAGCTGCGAATCCAAGAGATCTTTATAAGTTTTCGAGTCACCATCCCCCACGTAATGTACATACTTTACAATGTGCAAACGTTTTAAGCGCTGGAACATTTCAGTAACGGCGTTTACCTCCATGCTTCCCGAGGAACCCTGGTGGTTTGCTTGGCATTCATCTTGATGTTTTTCAGCCCATTCCTTGTACTCCTCCGTATCGCTATATTTTTTTAAAATGTTCACATTCCCTACATTATTTTGATTTTACAAAAATATCGGCCACTTTGCCGCTAAGTCATCCAATGAGCGAGACAAATCCGTAGAGCGACGAAAACCCACGCTTTCTCCATAAGCCATCGCCAGATACACTTATACCATTTGTGTATCCTTATTCAGTATTTTTTTCTTTCTCTCCTCGAGCTTCATTTTCCATGCTAACTTTACAAACCGCCTTTGCCCCCGTAGTGATCCTACAAACAATCACGTCATAATGCGATTCAAAAATTGGCCGCGGGGGATCCAAGAACGCGCAAAACTTTTGTATTCAATTTAATCTCACAACGAGTAGCCGCATAGCCAGAACGATTCTACGATTTATTTCGTATGATTTTTCAATATACGGACAACTACGAGTAACGATATTATCACACTTTCCACAATAAATGACAATTTTGAAGCCTAAGCCACGCTTTTCACTTTCGGAGAATGTTATTTCTCAATGGCATTTCTTTCATACAACAGCTTGTGATATGACAGAGAAAACTGCTATGAAGCTTAAGATCCGATAGCCAAACCCCTCTTCTATTAAAAAATCCCGAGGACCCAAATTCCTCAATTTCTTAGATGACGCACTAACGTTCCCGTCCTCTGGCTTCTCCATTTCATAGCGATTCGGAGGCCGACGTTTTTCAGCTTTCGGTCGCTTGATATTTGCGGTGCCTCCCCTTGTACCTTTTCGCCCCTTGTACATCGTTTATTTTATTGTTAGAAATCAGTTCAAAACAATGAAATATATATTATAATAGTATATGGTATAAGCAGTATAAAGGCAATAAATCGGGGCGCGCCAGGTAAGTCATCGATCGTGCTCTCAGAGTGCTGTGAGGTGCCGCAGCAAAGTCGTCGGGAGAGACCTCTAAATATTTTTTTGCAGTATACAACGACTGGCATCTTATTTTTAAGACCCTAAAGTATACTTTAAGCAAAATAAATTTTTTCAAACTCCTAGAGTTGTGTTACCCATTAATATAGGAAAGACTAAGGCTACTGTTTTTAGTTCTGAGTACAATGTTAATAAGATACAGAGTCTGAATCTTTCAGGCATAGCGATGGAGGATAACGTTTTAATTCCCTTTGCCGGCACTGTAAATAACCTTGGTGTTGTTATGGATTCAAAATTAACGTGGAAACCGCATGTAGATGCAATTAGCCGAAAGGTTAATAGAGTCTTGTATGGACTCATAACTTTCAGATCCTGCACCATTGAGGCCTTGCGCGCACAGTTTGCGGGTTCTCTTGATATTATCCACTTAGGCTACTCTTCTCTTATGTATCTTGATGTAGCAGGTGAACTGCAAACCTGGCTTCAAATCATCAGTCGCTACAGAAGTAAGCTGGGCTGGTTGACCGTGGAGGCAAGAAGGGCATATGCTTTATAAAGCAGTCGTCATGGGACAGCCTCCGTACCTTGCGGCCCTCTCTAAGAAAAATCAGTCTAGGGCGTCATATAGGGACCTAGGGGAAATTGAGATTCCAGAGTCGCGCACAGGCACCGGCCTGAAGTCGTTCAGTGCCCAAGGTGTTCACCTCTAGCATTCTCTACCGCGGAACATTCGACATCTGCCGTCACTAAGTTCGTTTAAAGCTGCGGTGCTTAGGTACATTCACCAGCAATACGAGGGTATGCCTTGCGACAACGACTGATAACAATGTGATAATGTAATTATTTTAGTGCGATTTATGTAATTTAATTCGACGTTTACTTTGACTGTAAATTGCGTAACTGTTTAAGATATTATGGAAATGTGTAATACGAAATGTGATAACAAAATTATTTACTGATTGATCTGTGATATTAACTTAACTGTGATTTTGTACATTTTTTACTTTAGATCAAATAAATCTCTTAAACTTCAAACTTCAAACTATCTTATATCTAAAATACATTTAAAAAAAAGAAAAGAATATATATGCGGTCATATACATAACTTAGTCTTACAAGATTGAATACAGTAAATACATGAATTTGAATACATCTTAATCTATTTTGTTTTCATACTTTTCATAATTTTCTAAAATATCATTATGGATACTGTCATTTCTCCGTATGTCACTTGTAAATAATGAACAAAAAGCACCAACAGAATTATAACGACACATATAATACAAAAAATTCACACAATAATTTCCACACACGTCAGAATCGAGACTCTGAAGTTGACGTGTATTCCACGTGAACACTGTGCAATTCCTTCTGAGTCCATGTAGATGGTATGAGACGGTTGGTTGTCACCTATAGAAGTCGAAGAATATGCCATGGCCATTATGAGCTACGTCAATAGCAATCCAATGAGATCCAGGTAAATAGTGTTCTTATACGTTAACAATAATGACAACTGGCCTCGTCCACACCATCGGAAGTCGGTCTGCTGGATAGACCCCCACTGTCTGCGCTGGTCTGACCCTTAATGCCCGCTGAATCCGGAGTGAGTTTATCGTAGGGCTTAGAGTAGTCAGGATTAAAAATGTTATCCCCACTCTTCAAACCCGTAGAGGCATCACCTACTTCTGATCTTTCAGATGTGTCGGGCACACGTTTAGTTTTCATCTTGCGCTTACTTGGTGAGATATTACTTATATACAACGTGTTTCGCAGCTATATACGCAATTTATACACATAAGTCAAAGCACATGAAATATATTCTGTTTCTTTTCCGTAATATGCACAAAAGTAATCGTATATATGTGGCAAATTCTTGAATGCAGGACAGCTGTAATTTACGAAGTTAATTATTTGACGCCCCAAAACGCGTTCGAGCACATTTACTTTTTGGTAACTTCGCACATAAATATTTTGGGCGTTTCTTGCAACAACTCGAAGCGCTGGATATACATCTTCCAAACCCGATTCATCATCGTACCATTCAAGTTCATGACGATAGCACGATAAATAAGAATTTGTAGATATAATTCCTTTCGGTAACTCATTGTATGAACATGGTGATTTCACTATCCAATGCGAGACACGATTACAATCAAGAGCAAGCACAGCGATTTCTTTCGGTAAAAATACACTCTCCTTGTCGTGGAATACATGTATGTCAACTATGTAATCAAGTTTCACCATTGCGAGAATAAACCAGTAACACTGTCTTTTTCAACAAAAAGAGAAGGGTGGAGTCGACGTACTGTCCTTTCAATACCTAGAGATGAACTGGCTTCTCATCCCCCTTTCAAATATTATATAGGACACACCCCACTCCTCAGCTAGACTACAGCCTCCATTATTTCCTGGAGGAGGAGGAGAAGGAGGAGATTACGAATTGTAGTCCAAAATAATCTGTCGAGTAGAGTCGATCTCTAAAATATTGTCAAACTCGCACAATACAGTTTATCGTACTTGTTAAGGTATTATCTAATCGTACTTTTATACGTGCAAATGCAAACAGACAAAATCCGTTAGCATAGTCATTTCCATCTATATCGTCACCTTCGTTTTAAAACTGTAAAGTGGTGACGCTGTGTTAAATTTAGGCTGTACTGGTTTACATGGTATATGAGTGCCATCAATGAACAAAATCTTGAAAGCTAAAAGGATTCAGCTTTCTATCACCATTAAACGCCTTATTATCCACGAATCCTACGATCAGTCTCTTTGGCAACTGTCCGATAGTAACATTGTTTAAACATTCACCAAGTATATCGCTGTGCATAGTAAAATACTTCACTTCTACGCAAGTCAGGGGGTATTTCGCGGTTGTTGCGGCTAATGTTTTAGCATGTGCTACTAAAACGCCTGGATTTATTTTAGCGCGTCACATAATTAATCTTTCTTCTGATATATGACCACTGTAATTATTGTCTGATCCATCCATTTAACAAAATTCGTCCTCTGAACGTATTAATCAAAGTCTTATATCGATTGCATTCAAAAGAAATATATCTGTCGAATAGATATCCGCGTGGAGTCTTCCCAGTAAATCTATAGTCTTTCCCGTGCTTGTAAATGACTGTCTCTGTAAAAGACCGTTATTATTATTGGCTTTTCCAGACGGAACATCCATTTTTCAAGCAGTGTCTGTTGAGCATAATACTGTCGAGAGATGCGATGCTTTTGCGTCAAGTCCATAATTTAATAAATTTTCAATATATGGACGGTATGAATAGTTCGTATTAGCCAGAGTCACTAGTTTTTGATTGAAAAAGACATTCACTTGATTAAACATGGAGTGTAGAAAGTTGTTTACAGGCGCTACAAGCGTATATTTGTCCTTGTGGTATGGAGTTAGCTGCATATTGATCATCATATGCGCCAGATCTATATACTCTTCACCAGCTCGGACGATTAAAAATTCGAGTGGTGCTTGATCGGAAAGAGAAGAAGCAGGTTCGTATTCCACACATGATAACGATTTAACAGTTGTTTCTGTCATAGGCAAAGTAAAGTAATGAAGCTCCGATTTCAGACACTCACAGATTGATTGATGTAAGAAAGACATTTTCATTATTATTTTTTTTAAATCAAAAATATCTTTAATTTTTCGTTTACTAAATTTTCCACGTCTTCTTTTCAATGAATATTTCACTTTTTTATTTTTCTTTCTTGTTTTATTTACTCTTAACCAATCTTTTAACTGATTCTTTATACCTTTCTTTGAATGCTTCTTTTTTCTCGAGTTCTTACATACATGGCTTCCGCGGGGCAACTGTAATAGTCGCTTATACGCCACACCTTTATACCCCGATCTTTTCATCAGCTTTGTTATTTCATCCGTAGCCTTATGCTTTAAGTTCCTTCCCGACTTTGTTAACCGATTGTTTCAACAATCCTTTAACGGCATATTATTCTCAGTGCATCGTCAAGTACATTCATACAAGCCATAAGAGACTTCTCGCCCAACAGCTCGTGCTCCTCGAGTGATAAATGGCAAAGCTCGTCTAAATAATTCAGCCAGGAACGACTCCAGACAATGTCCTCGCTGTTCTCGCGATCCTACACACACATTGGGCACGCCGAGGTCACCAGTGCCAACTTGGCCACTGTAGTAAGCGTCGTAGTAACTCATTTTCATAATTCTCTCTTAAAATGAAGTGTAACGGTCAACGTTCCAAACTCGAATGATATAAGCTTACGGAACTGATCCTTTATATCGATATCGATAGTTTTAAATCGGATATTAAGAAAGGGAGCATGTGCATATCCTATAATACATAATTCACATATGTTAGAGTAAACAAAGAGTTGATCGGGAATAGCACGCAAGAAAACTAGCAGGCTGCTATGCATCCAACATTCTATTTTCTCCAACTTCATTTTTCTCCCATGAGATGGGTGCATATACACTGCCGTTCTCAAAACCAAGAATTAATTTTACAGCTGTAGTAAGTATAGTCGTCTTTTTGTCCTGCGTGTACGCCCTTATAGACCTAACCTTCTGTTTCGCCGTAAAATAATTTCTCATTTACGTGATTTTCATCATATTCAAACAAAGTCTCATTTATAGCTTATACTAAGTTGTCTATAGAGTCATATTTTCCACGTTGAAAATGAAATACTTCATTTACACCGTCGGGTCATTTTTTTGTATCCGTGTATCGTAACTGCAGCGGAGTACAAAATATGTGAATTTTTGAAAGCCCTACTTGCCACTTTTCGTGTAACTCTATTGTACTTGGCACTCTTGTCGAAAACTGGTTTTTATAATTTTATGAATTTTATTCTTTTGTTGTAATACATTATCACTGTACACGAGACTCAATTCTTCAGGATAAAAAAATCTTTCAATAATTTCATCTCCTAAATCACACAATTCGTAAACAAATACCTTCTGTTTTTTTCACTTTTATAATTTTAAACATCTCTTTGCTCAAACCTTTTTCATAACCTTTTTCAAACACATGTATTTCTCAACTGATAAGCACATACTGACTGACTTTCTGTTTAGGCTCTTTTCGACTTACCTGCTTTTTCAAAGAACGCTTCAACATATTTTTTCTTACTTTTTCGGCATTATACAATGTCACGGAGGCAGGTTTCATTGTGATAGTCGAATGCATATTATTATTATAAGCCTTTACTAACACTGGTAAAACATCTATGTAACATTTCGTATTTTTATAAGTGAAATAACGAAACATTCTCTCTTTCGATGTTCTATTAAATATTTTTACAACAGCAGCCTTAACGTCAGGGTTACGTGCAACTCGGAATCTGGTGTCTGTTTCTTTCAAAATTTTTTGAAAAATGGCGGCAACAAATTCTTTTCCACGATCTGTTCGTAACATATACGGTAAACGGTTTTTACTACTAACAAGAATTTTTCTTAAATCCTTTAGTTACCTCGAGAACAGTTTTATCACGCAAAACTTTTACCCACCCGAACTTGCTGAGTACGTCAGTTACAAATAATAAGTACGAATATTTGTCATTATAACTTTTCAAAGAACTCAAAATAATAAGCCTTCCAAACTTGATCCATCCCAAAAATATTATAATATAATCGTGGACATTTGTTTCTAATAGGTTTATGTTAAGCATAAACGTCCTGCCTTATCAATTAATCCTTGATATGAGACAGTGCTACTCGTTTATTCAATTTAATTAACTTTCTTGCATCAGAAAATCCAGCTTCATTCTCTGGATCATAATACTGTTTCTCAATATTATCCGTCACTTTTCAGTTGGGAAATTGGAACGATATTTTTATTTTCTTTAGACAACGGTGTAGACATTTTTGTTCTTTGTCATTTACTACGTTCACTGTTCCTATTTGGACTAAAATTATTAATTGCAGTAGTAGAAAAAAGACTGTTCATTGAAGTTGCACTATCATCTTGTTCTTCTCTACTACTACTGATCAAAACGCAAACGTGACTTTGACAACGAATTTCCAAGGTCCATAACTCCACATTTCTAATAAACTCTTTTCGCGTTGCTCTTGACCGATGCTCACTAACAACATGTTTTCTTCCTACGGCTTCCACATTTTTTCTTGCTCTTGCTGCACCGTTTATTAAGTCTATTATATTCTAGTCTTTTATTTTTTCACCATCTATATTTACAGTACAATTCTCGTTCCTTATACGATTATTAACTTATACGATTCTTAATAGTTTTTAAATGATCGAGCAAAAGTTTTGCTTTCTTTCGATATAATTTTGGTAACTCGAAATTATGTACTCGTCACTTATACTACTATTGAGGCTATTTAGTCAGAACTTTACAGGCCTGCGCTTTTCTTCAGTAAAAAATAAATATCTTTCTAAAACTTACAAAAAGTCTTTGTATTTTTGTTCTCAGTTGTATATTTTTCTGAAATTAAAATTTTTCACATCTCACTATCGAGACGTGAAAGATTAGTTCCCTCTGTTTGTACACTTTTCAAAGATTCGCTTAAGGGTAGATCTCTATTCTCAACGACTGTCGTATTGTCACTGATTGGTATGGCGTCAGGTTGCATTGTTTGTAAACTCTCTTGAGGAATCAAAACCATTTTTTTTCTCTCTATTTTTCTTAAATTTTTTTTTGTTAGCGCGTGTACAAGCACTTACAAAAAGTTTTCTCCTTCCGGAACAATGATTCATTTTTTATTTTTCCGATCCATTTTGCAGCCCGAATTGACACATAAGTTTCGGTAAAGTCGATTTATATTTATTCAACTTACTTTGTTTCGCAACTTTTTAAAGACACTACACCACTCAGTACATTCAGTACATACTCACAAATATACTCTACAAGTTTTTGGTCTACATCACGCAAGAGCGCGCGTCGCTGCTCTTTATTAGACTGACGCAGCGCCGGCAAAAGCGCTAAGTACTTGTCCTCAAATGGATGTGTCTTATTGCGACGATGACTCCGAACTTGTCAACCTTGCGATACACCTCCTGCCATTGTCATGATATAACTAACAAAATTTAAAAATGTACTTACATTTTATATTCAAAATAATTTTGTATAATGACTTTTACGATATTTAGGTACATATACATATTGATATTTATCGTCTGGAAATACACTAGTTCTGAAACATAATTCTTCCGGCGTACTTTAAGTAAGAAAAATGCTCTATAGTACTATCGCTATAAGCCTCCTGTAAAAACTTAGGATCCTTCAGGTACACCTGACGTGCCAAGTGCTGAATTTGTGCTCAATCTCGAGGATTCTTAAATAAAACCATGTAATTTGCATTCAACGATATATCACGCTGCCCCTTATGAAAGATATTTTGCGTTATAGTACTATCGTAATAAGCCTCCTGTAAAAATTTAGGATCCCCCAGGTACACCTGGCGTGCCAAGTGCTGAATTTGTGCTCGATCTCGAGGATTCTTAAACAAAACCATGTAATTTGTGTTCAGTGATATATCACGCTGCCCCGTATGAAAAATATTTTGCGTTATAAATATTACACTTATTTTTTTAGCATGACTCCCCTTAGTAAACAAATCTACAATAGTATTATTTGAAGCCTCGCGCATCAAGTCATCAATCATTATTAATTTTCTTACTTCGGGGTCACTTGAATAGTCCTCTGCTCGGGGTAAACCTTCGTGAAATTCAATCACCATATTCTGCATCCTGTATCCCTCCTGCCATTCCGCATAATAAAATAAAGCCATTTCAAATTTAACACTTTCCAACGGTTTTATATGCTTTAAAATTCTTTTCGCAAAATAACTCTCCTCCGCCGATGTAGGACCGGCGCAGATCATAGTCCACGGATGCATAAAACGAGTATCCATCATATTACATCTCCGCTACCTATACAATACACACAGCGACACGACTATCTCTCTTACGCGCGATCTGAGAAAGTCGCACGTACACTTAGCAACTCAGACCTACACCCTCCTGACCTCACCCAGATCACCTGAACTCTCCCCCCCCCCCCATACCGTAATCGCCTGGCACTCGCTACCACTGACGCCATGCAGTTTTCGTGGGTTCTTGGTCTGTTTTATAGAATTAGTACCAGCAACATATGTGCTATCGGTACTTCTAAAAAGTGAGTGCTATACATTAAAGTACTTTTCTGGGGTCTATTTATGCGAGCATTATTCTTATCCTAACTTTGACTGCACATGCAGTTAAGGGTTCTATATTGAAATCCATTATCCTTGGATTTAAGGATGGAATTGCATTGAAAATAATTTGAGGTTATGAAATTGAACAAAAATAGCTTAGGATATACGGATCATATACGGAATTTATGAATAAGTTGGGATTTAGCTTGGAGATGTATATAAGTGTCCTGTGATCTTACCTTGGGACTTAAAATAATTTAGTGACTGTAGTTACTTAAGGACCGGTGCGGTTCTTATTTTGTTGAGTCTGCCTTAATACAGCGTATTCCGAATTTAGTTTCTTCTGAAATTAACATGCAATTTTATTCTGACCTATATCTAACTACATTCGCATGCTATCTAACTAACTTATAACTACGAGTCCAAGGGTTCAAATCCAGATGATTCAAAACATATTACAAAAATTTAAATATATTGGGTCCATACAAAAATATAAAAGGTCTTAAAACTAACGATGGCAAATTTTCTATATTTAGAGGTCCTTTAGGTCATTCAAATAACTTGGTTGTGGCGTTGGGGTCCTTGACTCACCTAATTGGATAAGATTATCCCGGTCCTCTATTTGGAGTCTCAATTGAACTAATCGTTCGACTTTTACATTACTTGGTGTGATGGATCGAGTGGGATCCTCATTTGGCATCTCCGAGCGGTTTGCGGTGGTGTCTAGGTCCTGGCACGGACTTGGGGTCCTTGATCGTGCCACATTCTGATTTTTTTCAGTCGAAAACAGTGCTTCCTTATCAGGCTGTTCGATCATGGGTCATTGCGAGTTATCCAGGATTAGTATATCTTCTTCGCTTACGGGTTTACCGTAATCAAAGAGGCTATATCCGCACTCTTCTAAATGCTGGTCCCAAAACTTCCTTTGTATTAATCTTCCGCAAAATGGGTGTTGTTTGTACAAGCGTCCCTCTTGTTTTAGGCAAATGAACTTATGGGCGTTGAGCTCTCATTGATCTACGTACCTTCCGCACTGGGGATGATAGTTACGGTAATGATAACGATTGTGCGGAAGAACTCTTGGCGGGCCCCACATCTATTGCCCTGATGGCATCTTCCAGGTCAAAATACTGTATAAATTCCATGTGGGGGAATCGTCCATTATGGAATCTTCTTTGATTCTCCATAGGCTTACTTATAATATCGTCGATGGGTCCATAAATCATGAAGTCATCATGATACTCGTCTTCCAATTTCTCAATTGGAATCTAGACGCAGAGTCGTAGATATGCTGTATCATCTACTTTAGTCCCTTTCTGGTCCACAGACGGCAGAGCTTGCTGGCTAGGTTCTTTCTTGTTTTCTTGGCATTCTGTTCCGGAATCACAATAATCGTCTTGTTTCGTGCTTTGGTACATTACAAAGGGTTTTACTCTTTTATCATAGGCGAATAAAGTATCCTGCATTGATTCCCTGTCCTCATATTCTATTATTGCTGATGCAGGCAGTCCGTTCCTGGATCTCCTTCATACTCGGTTCTGATTATATGTCCTGTTCGTTGGAATAGATTAATCAATTCCTGTTTGGGTTCCGTGTACTCTACATCAAAGGCGGTCGGTCGGTCGTTGATATGGTATAAACCATGTAACTGTAACGTTGGGATCACGGCTTGTTGTTCTGGAGTAGGTAGTGTCAAATCATCATTGGGTCCTTCTTCGAGCCTGTCATCAAGGGTCACGTTAGGTGAATATGTCCTGATTGCTTTGGAGGCGTGATGAGTCAATTGGTTCTTTATGAGCAAACTTTTTATATTTAGGCCGCTCGTTTCTATTATATCAGCATGATGTTTCATGGGTCCAATTTGTTCAAATAATGGTATGAGATACCCTTGAGGTCCTTCGTAAAGTATACTTAATTCCGTAGGTATTTTCTCGGATTGGTATAGATAACGCAGAGTAATGGTGGACAGGAGGTCAATTGGTGGCGGTATGGTCGAAGTTTCATATTTTTGATATTCATGACGCAAAACTAATAGCATTTGCAGCATCTTGGTCCGTGTAAGTTATTGATCATCTTGGAGCACCTTGTGGGTCCCAATATCTGATATTGATCATTTCAACTGTAGGGCCATATGTTACTATACATTCCATCAATTTGCTAAAGGCTTCACCAGGTGTATAAGTCATCTGCACCTGGTGTGCTTTCTCAGCAGATGCTTTTACTTCTATTATTTGGTACTGGTTCTTTGGGTCCATTTTTCCTGCAACAGAAGAGATTTTAAGGAATGAGTCCTTGGTCCTTTAGGGATTTTATGTTCTTTTGTCTAGTTAGTTGCAAGAGACTACTATGGAAGGGAGTGATAGGTAGTCCATAAGGCATTTTAGGGAGAGTTAAGGTATTTGATGTGTCGATTGGTAACTGGTTCTTGTTTAACCCTTTCAGGGGCACTGGTACGTATACGTACCACCTTTTTGCTTTCAGTTTTTTCTGTATTTCGGACATATTTTTCAATGCTCCTATGCGTGTGAGTACTTTTTGAACTCTTGAGATGATAAGTTATAAGTTTTGTATAGAAAAGTATGCAAATTTATTTATTTATAAATAGTTATAAACAATTGAATCACAAAAAACTCGTTTTTCTTCGTACAAAATCGTTTATTCTTGAACGAAAAACTCTAGAGCACTGAAATTTTTTTTATCTATAGTCCGTGTCCAGCTCTATAATATATATTTTTTTCAAATTTTTTCGCACGCTAGTTTTTTTGATAAAATTTTTGAATATTTCACAAACTGAATTTTTTATATAAATTTTTGTGAATGAATTTGTAGTTCTGACGTCAGATTCGTATTCAGCGACCCCGAAAACCCCTATATACAAAGTTTTATCCTAACCGGCAATAAAACCACGAATTTAACCTAAAATAGTCGCCATATTGGATCCGCCATCTTGAATTTTGTAATTCTGACGTCAGATTCGTATTCAGCGACCCCGAAAACCCTTATACCACTAATGACTTTAAATGTATGTACAGAAGAAAAATGTGCCCCTGAAAGGGTTAATGGTACTTTGTGGGAATAATGAAGGTCAAGAGAGACGGTTTGGTACCATGGTGATTTCGCTAAGCGAACTTCTACATTAGGTACAGGGGTAACAGGTAATTGAAGGTCATGAAGTTCCATGGCTAAATAAAATTCTGAAAAATAAAAGTCTACTACTATTATAATAAGGTTATATTAGGATATTAAGACATGCTGGAATAAAGCGTATTAGGTTTCAATTCGCATTAAAGACATATGTTAGTACATTTCGTTAAATAAAATCAAACAGTCACATTTCTGCTTGATGCCATAAATATTAATCATTTAATTGATTCTAAGACCGTTTAAAATTATACGTGTATATAATAACGACAAGATTCAACACTGAGCAAGTATGTTCAATTTCGTTATAATTCTGAAATCTAAAGGATTCCCCTCCCCCTTAAAAACATTTACCGTCCTCGGTAAACTTTATCAGGGATAAGGTTATGAGGATTTAAGGTTAGAAACGAGAAATATCAGTTGGTGTGCATTTGGCAATAGTAGTGCTGCTACACTTTTCATCACTTATTTTTCTTGGGAAGGGTTTGAATAGATTAGGTTTCATTTTAGTGTTTTCAAGAAGACTATTAAGTTTGGTTTATCAAGAGTTAACGTAAATTACATAGTGAAGCTATTATAGAACATATAAAGCCCCGAATTATGGTCGCAATACATAATATGTAATACAGAAAAATTGAGAAATCGATTAATTGGTCCATAGGTGTGTCCATTACAATGTTTTTAATATCGTTTGTAATTAAAATTATTTCACTGTATCAAAAATAAACCTAGACATCGAAACCGTATTTAGAACTTTTGATTCTCAATTTTTGTTGTCAAAGTCAACCCGGATATGTAGCTAAAACTGGGTAAAACTTGAATTTCTCGTAGTTTCCATCCTTTCAAATCATAAACACATATTATCATTCAAAAGCAATAGCATTGTGCATGAATTGGATCTTGATTTTGATTAAAAATGGACAAAATGAGAGTTAAATAGAATTCTGTAAGCTAAGAAGAATTTGGTTTGGAGTGTTCAAAGACATTTAAACTTATCAGTAGAGATGCTTATAAAATATCGAATCCTATGAATATTACTGAATACATAATATTTTAATAGTTGCTTTACAAGAGTGTAGAATTAAGTGTCATGTTGTTCTTCCATTATGGACAAACATTTTATTGTAATATAAATCAGGATAAGGTAAATAATTAATCTTATTTAAATAATCGGCAAAGTCTGCGATTTTAAATATTGTAGTTATACTAACTACAGAACAGATGAATATATTTCTTTCTTTTGGAGGATCTGCAGCAATTTCCACTAGTGAGCCGTAGCTCTTTTAAAATCTGGAAACAGGTGTAAATATAAATCGATGATCAATCTATCAGAAGGACTGACTTTTTACTCTTCCAAAAATTTGTCGCAATGTTAATGGTTTCAAAGAGAGACCATATATATATATATATATATATATATATATATATATATATATATATATATTTGAATAATATAAAATAGGTGAAAGGGATATTTTCTCTTCTTTTTACTTTTAGACAAATAAGAGCAATATACGAGAATCAATTATCCTTACGCTATTGCAATGTAGGTCAGGGCAGCGATTAACTTTTGATGGTTATTATTATATATTACTCTTTAGAATGAAAAAAATAAATTTGTGAGTTAGAGTTTAAGTTTAAAAGAATAATAGTATTTGACGCCCCGTTGATTATTAATGAACAAAGACAAAGTTAGCAATGAACTTATAATAAGAGTTATACTTTAAGTTAACTTAGTTTTTAAAATAAGGAAGGAAAAGTTTCAGTTTGCTTGTCTGTTATAGTGATATAACACGAAGGCGTGGATTTATCATCATTAACATTATCCTTTTTAGTAGCTCTACGTGTATGAAATTGTCTTTGTTATAATAAAAGAAAATATTGTTGTTATCTTGACCATATGAAATTTATTACTTGTTACATTTTACAAAAATAGTTCTTCAATGTAAAGGTATTTGTGAATATTGTATTGTACAGTGATTAAGGTTCAGTTTCCATTAATTGGTCCACAGGTGTGTCCATTTCTAAATATTCATCTATTTGTTCTACTTCTATGCATTGGTCCTTGTTAGCTTTGGAGGTACATGCTGATGGGTTCGAAATTGTTTCCTTTATGGTATTATCAATTGAGTGTTGTTGGTTCTGTTTAATAGTTTTGATAAAGCTAATAGCAGCTAATAATTCTTGTACTGATAGTAATTGTTCTTCCGTAACTGTAAAAAGTACATGGCTTATTTCTGAATTGTTTTTAGCAGGTGCGATCATGTAAATGATATATGTTTGCTTCTACAAATTGTCCACATGTCCAGTGTAATCTTTTTGACATTTGATGATTACGGACTAGGTAATGAGGTTTCATCTTATGTGCTGCATATCATTCCTTATAAATTGGGTCACTTTTATCTATAGCTGTCACGGCAATTTCTGCTTTATAGTATTGTTGATAACACAATGATAATTTTCCCCTTTTATCTGTAACTGTTTCATAATAGTTTAATTTTCCAAATTGTAAGAAATGTCTGAAGAATGCTTCATCCTTTTCTCTATAACTTCCAATCCACGGTATTAGAAAGAATAAGCGTTTTTTATCTAAATTTCTATTCGATTGTTCATTGTATGGTACGTGTATTTTAGATTCAACTGTTCGTGTCTAGCTTTCAATTTCGGTTGTGTCAGAGTCGTTTGGTAATTGAATAAGTTCTTGAGCTTTTTGCGCTATTTGCTTGGTTTCAAATGTCAAAATGATGTATTTGTTTCCTTGTTCTGTATCTCTTTTTATCTTGATTTTGATAGGAGTATTAATTTGTTAAAAAATTTCAATTACGCTTAATAGTGTGATCTCCTAATTGAAATCTACGTATATTTCATTAGGTACTTTAGTCTCATGTTCAGTGCCCACCATAATGATTGTTTATTTTCTACAAAATACAATGTTGGAGTATAAGGTGTGTAAGATAATATTGGGTATGTTAATATTAATGTTTAGTTTAATTAATGTTTAGAAAAAAAGTAAAGATGGCGTCGGGAGGGAAAGAGCCTCCTGATTAGAACAGTGGAAAATTTCTCAAATGTCACCCAAAGAGTGAAGTGACAACTGTTATCTGTATCGTATGTGATAATACATACCATTTAAGTTGTGCAAAACATAAAAGTTTCAATTTTATAAGTGAAAGACTAATAATATGTCCAGAACACAAAAATCTCATAACCTCAAAATTGAACGTAGAGGTCCTGAGTGAATCGGCAAAAGCAATGATTGCTCGAATGAAAATGAGACAATCAGAAGAAATAAGAAAGGAAATACTTGAGTATTTAGCGAGTAAATCACAAGAAATGTTGAACACAACGATGACGGATAGTACAGTTGTTTATGAAATAATGCAAAAAGAAAACGAATTGCTAAAACAACTCAACAACGAATTAGTTGAAAAAAAATGATTTATTGAAAGAGTTATTAGGCAAACAAAAAAGCTATCAAACAAGTAACAAATCTTTTGCTGAAGTTACCTGTAAAGAAACGAGTTCAAAAAATTATAGTCAAAGCATTAAATAATACACAGCAAGCAGATGTCAAAAAGAGAGATGCAAAATGTCTTATAAAGGAAAAAGGTATTAAAACGAAAGAATTATACATTAAAAATAAAAATGAGATTGTTGTCAAATGTGTTAATAATGACAGTGTTGAAATTGCTGAAAAGTTATTAAAGAGCATGTTAGAGGAAGTTTGTGAAATTAACCTGGAACAATTAAATAATCCATAATATATAAATATAAGGAAATTTGCAAATTTTAATAGTAAAGCTCAAGTACTGCACATGTATATAAACAAGAAGATAAATCTTAGCAGTGTCTTAATGGAAGTGACAGCTGATATGTATAAACACATAAGAGATAACAACAATAGAATTTTTATTGGATGTCAAAGCTGTAGAGTCTTTGACCTGATAAATATTAAACCTTGCTTTAACTGTGGTAGATTGGGACACAATGGTTCAAACTGGAATAACACAACAACATGTCTAAAGTGTGCAAAAAATCATAAAACATTTGAGTGTGATAGTTTTTTTTTTACATGCCCAAACTGTAATTTTAGCAATAACAAATTTCAAACAAAATTTAATACATGTCATGATGCAGCAGATTTTAATTTATGTGATATTCTAAAAAATAAGATAAAAAAATTTATTGAAAGAACTGATTACCCAGTGAAACGTACTTTATCGACAGTAAAATCAATACCTATACATTACCAAGAGAAGATAAGTAATCGGCAAAAAGAAAACAAGATGCTAAGTGAAATGATTTTAAAACAACAAAACAAACAGCAACAAAAACAACAACAACAGTAACAACAGCAGCAACAACAGCAGCAAAATAAACAGCAACAACAGCATCAACAGCAGCAACAAAAACAGCAAATATTAACAAAAAATAACGCAAAACGACAAAAAGACTTAAGTTAATTAATTAAGTATGGATTTTGAATTTATTGATAAAATAAAAAAAGACTTGGTGCGAAAAGAAAAAACATGTGACAATATTAATAGCCTTAATAAAATCATTAACAATAAAAATGATATTATAATGCATGTTAATATTAGAAGCATGTCTGCTAACTTTGATAAATTAAAAATTCTATTGGAAAATCTAACTAGCAAACCAACTATTGTTATATGTACTGAAACTTACGTACAAGTTAATAATAAATTATATGAATTAGATGGTTATAAAAGTTATTATAATGAAAGTAAAATAAATCAAAACGATGGTGTTATGGTTTTTGTTGATGGAAATATTGTACATGAAACTAAAACTATTGAATTTAGAAGGATTAAGATAATACATATACATATTAAGCTAAGTAATAATAGTAGTATGGAACTTTCTGCTGTGTACAAATCTGATAACATACCTAAGACTGAGTTCATTGTATATTTAAACAAATTCTTAAGTAAAAAGAGAAATTTAAAAAATCACTTAGTAATAGGAGATTTTAATATTAACCTTTTAGAGTTGGATAGAATAAGCCAGAAATTTCTTTGTAACCTTTTAGACAAAGGATATATATCTGGTTTTGTTGGTATCACTAGACCATTTATAGGAAATTGCAATGGATCATGTATTGATAACATATATATATCAAAACTGATACCCTAAGTACAGATACATATAAATTGAGACATTCTTTGACAGACCATTACCCTATTTTTGTTTCTATAAATAAGATCAAAACTAAAGACTCCGGACCTACTGTAATATTAGACTATAAAAAATTGAGAAACATTGCTGAAAAAAGAGACTGGAATTCAATTATGTCAATTCATGATCCAAACATAGCTACTAACCAATTGATAAGCGAAATCAAAAAATGTATGGAATAAGCAAAAACACGGAAAAGAAAAGGCGTAAATAAATGTAGGAAAACTTGGATTACTGATGCTATTAGTAAATCATGCGAAACAAAAGAATTCTTATACAATTTATGGAAAATGGATGTTTAAAATGAACAACTTAAACAACAGTACATAAATTATGCAAAAATTTTAGATAAGGTTATCCTAGATGCTAAAATAAAATATGATAAAAATTTAGTCGAAAATAATACAAACAACCCTAAAAAACTATAGGAAATTATCAACACGAAAATAGGAAAAAAACGAAATCGAATGAAACTGTAAATTATATTAAATTTGATAATGTCAAAATTACAGATAGTGTAGATATAGCTAATAATATGAATAAGTATTTTTGTGAAATAGCTAAAAAATTGAGTGATAAGATAGATAAACCTTCGACATCTGTGATAAAAATTCCAGATATGAATGCTAATTCTATTTTTTTAACTCCGATAAATGCATATGAAATCATGAGCATTATAAATAATTTGAAATTGAAAAATGGTGGTGTAGACAAAATCAATGCTGAAACTCTGAAGGATATCTGTAATTATATTGCGGAACCACTAGAGTATATATTTAATTTATGTATTGAAAAAGCCATCTGGCCTGACGCATTAAAAAATGCTGAAATTGTGCCGATTTACAAATCTGATGACAAACACAATGTTTCTAATTACAGACCAATCTCTTTAGTATCTAACATAGCTAAAATTTTTGAGAGAGTATTATATAATAGAATTTTTGATTTTGTTAAAAAAAATAATATAATATCTGATCACCAATTTGGTTTCATGAAAAATATAGGTACAAAAGATGCCCTAAATTATATTACCAATCTACTATACAATAATTTGGATCGCAGTAAACCAACAATAATAACTTTCTTGGACTTGGATAAAACATTTGATACTGTCGATCATAAAATATTACTGGATAAACTTTACTGTATAGGAATTAGAGGGCAGGCACTAGATCTACTTTCAAGTTATCTTAATAATAGACATCAAAAAGTTAAAATTAATGATAGTGAGAGTAATTATTTAAAAATATACACAGGTGTACCACAAGGTACCATTTTAGGTCCACTACTTTTTATTTTATATGTTAATGATCTCTTGAAAGTAATCCATCCTGATGAAATTTTGTCTTATGCAGATGATACTGCAATTATATCTACTGGGGATACGTGGGACGAAGCTCAGGAAACTATTAACAACAATTTGTTACTAGTAGATAATTGGTTAGCTGTAAATAAACTATCATTAAACGTTAATAAGACTGTATGTATAACTTTTGGTAACTATTGTGATAGTGTTCCAAAGCAAATAGATATAAAAATTAGAAACAAAAAAGTAAATAGAGTAGAAAGTTGCAAGTACTTAGGGATCATTTTTGATTATAACTTAAAATGGGATAAGCACATTGAATACATTATAAAGAGAACTAAATATTTAGTATATATATTCTATAAAATCGCGAAATATATGTCCACCGAAACATTGAGAATGATTTATTATGCTATTTTTCATACTTTAATTAATTATGGAATAATTGCTTGGGGTGGTGCTTATAAGAACAATCTTGATTTATTGCAAAATCTGCAGAAAAGAATACTGAAAATTGTTAATAAAAAAAATGTTATCATACATGATAATCCACTGAACTTGGAACAACTTTTTGCTTTTGAATCACTGATATATCATTACCCTAATCTAAAAAGTCAATTTCTTAAGTCTAATAGTATTACTAGGAAAAAAAACTTACTGATTCCGAGCAACAAGAAAAAGGTCAGCAATAAAAATAGTTACACAAAAGCTATACAAGTTTTCAATAAACTTCCAAATGATCTAAAAACATTAGAATTAGATAAAAAGTCACATAAATATAAACTGAAAATGTGGATAAAAGATAACTATAATATATGGGGTGCAATTATATTAAATATATCTATGTACAAGCAATATTTTTATAATGTTAATAGTTTCTAAATTTTATCATGTTTCTAGTCTACTATGAGATGTATAAGATACTAGTTTAGTTTAGTTTTTAAGTTAGTTTTAAGTAAGTTAGTTATGCTTAAGTTTTTTTTATCACTTTTCTTAATTTTATGTACCGGACCTGCGCACAGGTAACTTAGTTTACCTCTATAGGGATTTATCATACTGTAATTTTATGTATGTGAATCTTTCTGATTTAAATAAATAAATAAAAAAAATAAATAAATTAAATATTTATTATAATACTTCGAATTGTTGCATGGGTAGTGTTCTTTGGGCTAAGGGTGCGTTTGCTGGTACTGATTGATTATTGCTGTTGTTAGGAGTGATGGTTTGTTGTTTAGGTGTGCTTGGTTCTGGGTCAGTGTTACATCGGAATTAGCAGGTATGATTATGGATGGTTTTATGGTATGAATATCTTGCTTGTGCTTATTAAAGCGTTTACTTAAATCGCACTTAAACCATATAAATGATAATAATATAAAGCTAATGATAATAATTTGTGTTGTGAGCCCTGCACAAAGCATGGTATGGATGTGTGTCAAGCGTCGTTTGTGTTGTCCTATTTCATCTATTTTGGTCATGATGTTATGCAATGACTATCCTTCACTGGTCTGTTGGTATGTTTTATCAGGTATACCTACTAGGTAAGTTAACAGATTATCATGTTTTTGTAATAATTTAGGATAAATTTCTGTAATATTTAAATTTATTTTGGGTCTATAAAGATATTGTTGTTGGCTTCGTCTCCTTTGTTCGCTAATTAAGGTCACGTCTTTCATAGTTCCTATACATCCGGTGAATGGTAGAATATAACCAGGATCCATGTACTTTCAGATAATCCCATTGGGTGTTTGGATTAGTTTTGTAAATAATTTTGCAGTACCATAAGCCTTCGATGCTAGGATTAAGTAATATGGTAATTTCACAGTCGAAATTCAACCTTATATCGTAATGTGTTTGTATACAATCCAGAATAGTCACATGGTCAAATTTTAGGTATTGTATTTGATCTTGACTGATAATTAATTAGATGAGTATGGGTTGGTTGTATATAGGCTGATCCTAATGTGTGATTTTGGTTAATTTATGGTACAGATAAGGGATGTAATTTGTAAAGATGGTAGGGAATTCTTTCTAGTAAAGGTAAATGCAATACGACGGTGGTACGTCCATTTTGAGGAATCGCATCTAATGTGGATACTTTTGCGATTTCCTCGGCTGTGATATGTTCGGCAGGTATAGGGAAATCTAGATCCGCAGTAAATCGCCTCACATAAGCAGCTATATGATGTAACATTTCGGATGTTAGTAATTCCGGATGTACTGTTCCTTCTTTTACAGCCATTAATATGATTAATAATTTTTCACTACTAGTGATTAAGTGGTCCATTTTTGCTTCTATTCGTGTTACATAGGTGATTTCAAACATATATTTGATTTCCTCTCCTTCTTTTAGAAGTGTGTCCATCTTTTCCTCTATTATTTTCTCTATTCCTTGGATTACTATTTCATGGTTCTTTCTTAGATTATAAAGTTCTGTAGAATCCGTGGATATTATATGTGCTTGTTGGTCCAATAATTGTACCATAGATTTTTCGTCTTGAAAAATTTATCGATATTTTGATTAAGTAACTCAACATCATCGTCGGTTACAAGTCGAAATAAGCTTTTACTTAAACTACCAATTACTCCTAATGATGCCATTCTTCTGGTACATATGGTATTTGGTTCATGTCCTTGATAATAATTGATTTCCCTAAACTATTAGTGGTTTGGCTTATCTCATTATGAATATGTTTCAATTTTTGGTCTCTTAGGTCCGTCAAATTTATTCCCAATACTAATTTGCATTTTTGTTCCGACATTTAGTATAAGTGTCTTGAATGGATTTTATAGGTCCATGTGCGAGTAAAAAATTCTCTACTTCAATTTAAATTATTATTTGCCAATCGGCTCTTCTAATTCGAATAGTTTCCATGCGTTCGTAATAAATTCCTGGATTAGATTTTACTAATTCGATTTCATAATTTTTATGTCCATATGCCAATGCTATTGTTGTTATGAGTACAAGAATTATGGTGCTCATCATGGTCCTGTAAGGTTAATAATTATCACTTGCGTCTGAATCAGGATTAGTAGGGTCTGGGGGTACTAATTTTAATTTATCTATGTATTTTCTAAGTCTGTTTCCATTTCGAAGTTCTAATGAAACCTTTTTCCTACCTAAAAATTCCATTATTTTAAGTAGTTTTTTATAATAACTATTGACCTTTCCTACTCGTATCTCATTTTTTACTCAAGCATAGTCTCCTAGTTTTCCTTAAAAATTTTGTCCTTTCTATCATATCTTTCTTTCGATTTCTTTTTCATCTTAAATTGATTTTCATCCACAAAAATTTGTATTTCTTACAAACGCATAATTAAGTCTCGTAAATACAAATTATAAGTCCTAAGGTTTTCATTAGAGGTGATTTGAATAACGAACCGTGCTATTCGGATGAATACTAGTTCGTATGGTATAAAATTTGTGACTGTACGAACAGTTGTATTGTATGTTAACATCGCGAATGGAGCTGAGCGGTCCCAATCATTATAATTTTCAGAGTATGTTCTTATAAAATCAATTAATGGTGCATGAATTCTCTCTAGAGACCCGTTTGTTTGAGGTATTTTGTATCTTAAAAACTTTTAACATGCTTTCCACTATCACTGATAAGAAGCTAGTCCCACGATCTGATAATATGGCGTGGGGTGCTCTAAATTGACAAATTAAATGCCTAGCTAAGGCATCAGCTATTGTGGTGGCCCTTAAGTTGAATATTCGGATGACCATGAAGTATTTAGTTAAATTACATTGGATGGTAAGTAAATGACAGTTACCATCGGGAGTGGTCCACAGTTTTCCCACTGTATCTGTGGATACCTTATCGAATCATTCCGCATACCCGGCCAGTAATGACAATCCCTAATTTTTTTATACGTTTGATTTATACCTTTATGGCCCCCTGTCAGACTATCATGTAAGGTTTCAATAATTGATTTTCTTTCCTCTGGGATCGGCAAGGTTACTTTACCATAATAAATGGTCACTGTTTTGACGTGACGGGCTAACTTGCCCTAGGTGGCAAGAAAGCTATTATAATTTAATTAATATTAAAGAATGTGTCAATTGATTTTAACGTTTATTTTAATCGAATTTAATATTTATGTTTTTTAACACTAACATTTGAAAGATTAAGAATAAAGCACTAAGAATGGAAAGATTAAGAATAAAACACGTGGTTGTGGGAAAAAGCCGTATCGGCATAAAAAACCCTGATTTATTACTTCACAAAAAAATACTACATTGAACAAATTATAGATTTATAAAGAACGGTAAGAGCGAGTGACGCGGCACGCACACACAAAGCACTGAACACATACGCACGGAAATAATTTCGACGTTAATTACCACTAAGGCGTTAATGTTAATGTTAATGCCAAGAAGGCGTTCGAGTCACGTTGTGACAGAGAATCGTTGATTCCCGTTCGTTGTTCGCTCAGCTGCACGGTTTTAGTCGCAACGCAGATCTGCCCGCTGCCGTGGTCGTTGAGAAAAGTGCGCGCCCTTCATCCCTATTCGCGTAAGTCCACGATCGCGGGCGAGAGCTCGGCGACCCGTGCCGCCATCTCTCGCTGTTTTCATGCATACTCGCACCACACATTCCACCCGCTCATGCGCACGCGCGTTACAGACGTGTGAGGACGGAACATACTCCGGGCGCAAGCTGCGGATTAGAGTAACTTACAGTAACGATATGTCGCAGATGAAATGATCACTAAATACAAATGAACGATATAATTTACACAACTGAATTATGATTGAAATAGAACAAATAATAGAGTAAAGCTACGATTGGCTAGACGTTTTTTTTTTAGAAAAATAACCTATTTACATCCCTTAATTTACGTTAACGAGAATCTTTGGTTTATCTGACATCAGGAAGACCAGATAAATAAATGGAATCAGTTTCCTTTGGAGGGACTGTTCCGTTGATTAGCATGGTTTATCACAAACAGTAAATTGACCTAGACGTTACCTGATCTATCGAGAACTCGAACTGAGTTCTAACCTCTACATAAAGTTTTTTAAGAATAGAGGCGGCGCAAAGTTCTAATCGTGGAATGGTGATTCCACTCAATGGTGCGACTCTAGATTTACTACAAATCAATTTAATTGAGACTTGACCATGCGAATCGACTGATCGAATAAAAATACAAGCTCCGGATCCGTGAAGACACGCATCGCAAAACCCATGAAGATCGATTTTGACTGAATTTGGAATCAGAAGTTGACGAGGAAACGACACTCCTTCCAAGAGTGGCAACTGAGTTGCGAGCGATCTCCACTTGGTATGGATATCCTGTGGAAGAGATTCGTCCCAAGAAATTTTCGCTTTCCAACAATCTTGAATCAAGATCTTAGCGTAGAGAATTACTGGCCCCAAAAGACCAAGAGGATCGAAAATTTTTGAAATTTCGGACAATAGCATTCTTTTGGTTGAAGTGCCAAGAGGATCTAATGGTTGTACCTTGTAAGTGAAAAAGTCTTGTTGTGACTCCCAAATGATTCCGAGCGTCTTTTGAATGGGATCATCTTTAGTCACGCAGTCAAGATTGAAAATTTTCTTGTCTATGTTATTCAAAGCAGATTTATGATTAGATGCCCATTGTCTAATTACGAATCCGCCACGTTTTAGCAACTCGATCATCTCATCACGAATACTAAGGATCTCCTCAATCGAGTCAGCTCCAGAAATGAAATCGTCAACATAAAAATCGCATAAAAGAAGTTTGCTGGCACGTGGGAAATCCTCAGCCTCGTCTCGAGCGAGCTGATGAAGGGTACGAATCGCCAGGAAAGGCGCGCATGCGGTACCGAACGTAACCGTATTCAACTGGAATGTCCTAATTTTGCCTTCATGATACCACAGCGTTTTTTGAAATTTCCTATCATCTGGATGAATTAGGATCTGCCTGTACATTTTCTCAATGTCAGCTGTGATGACATAGCGATGGATGCGAAAACGGAGAATTTGCTCGAAGAGTGTATTCTGAAGAGTGGGACCAACTAGAAGTACGTCATTGAGAGATATGCCCGTAGACGTTTTGGCTGACGCGTCATATACTACTCTATACTTAGTGGTTTCACTAGATTCTTTCATGACAGAGTGATGCGGAAGATAATAACCATCCTCAGTGTCGTCACATAATGTCATGTGACCCAACGAAATATACTCTTCCATTACCTTTTTGTACTCAAACACGGGCTTAGGCTGTGATTTAGCCTTTCTTTCAAATGAATAGAAACGTTTCAAAGCTATTCCCCTAGATTTACCTAACAGGAATTTGCCATCACGGAATGGGAGACGTACGATGTACCTACCAGTTGCATCACGCTGAGTGTTGTCAACGTAATGTTTTTCGCAAGCTACGTCCTCTTTAGATCTAACCGGCTCGTGATTGAAATCGTTGATAGCCCAAAAACGTTCTAGAAGTCTATCCAATTTAACGACATTACAAGAGGCCTTTTTCGAAGGAATAAGTGTTCGAGCCCCCCCGGCAATTATCCATCCCAGACGAGTTTTCTGCAAAATGATTTCCGATTCCTCATGACGAAGTTTAATCTGACCGACAGCTAAAATAGATAATGTGGTGTTAGAGGCTAATAATAGATCGACAGATTTAGGTAACTGAAATTGTGGATCAGCTAATTGAAGATATTTAGGAATGTTAAAATGCTCACGTGGAAAAGTGCCGTTAGGCACGGCGTTGGCAATATTTGGTACAAGCAAAAAGTTTAACTGACCTTTTAAATTATTATAAACTGAATGAAAAGTAGCTTGAATCTGATATCTCGAAACAGTGCACAAACCGTCAACTGCTCCAATGTTAACTGAACATGTTCGTTTAGGTAAATCTAAAAATTTTGCAAATTTTTCAGTAATGAGATTGACGGTGAAACAAGAATCTAATAAAGCACGTGCTACGACCAAATTTCCACGTTTGTTTTGAATTTTAACCACTGCTGTAGGCATCAATTGAGATTCTGAGGGAAATGCGATAGAAGTGTATGAAAAATGAGATAGTCATGTCTTTGAATCAGTGGACGAAGAATCTTCTTCTTTTGGTTTGCTCCCCTGATTCTTTGACGATTGCGAACCTGATCCCTTCTCATTGTGGAGCAAAGTGTGATGATTCTTATTACACTTCTTGCAGCGTTTATCGCTCTTGCAAGGGAGTTGATGAGTCCGAAGACAATTACGACAGATCTTGTTGGTTTTTACAAAATCCCATCTCTCTTGAATAGCGAGCTTGTTAAATGCGGGACATTTGAACAAACGGTGTTCTTCTTTGCATTTGGGACAAGCGGAAGAATTAGAAAACGTCGAAGAAGAAGTAGAAGTTGTCACCAGAGATCGAGCGTTTGTTTTGGGATTTTTTGCTTGAGATTGAGAAATTGCTTCTCCAGCTCGCTTCCTGGTGTTATTGCCTGTGCGAGTATCCGACTCAGAATCAATTGCTTGTAATTTGAAAATCGTACTTTGAATAAACTGGAAAAGATCCTCCAATTTTGGAAGTTTGTCCATGTCCAATTTGTCTTGCCATCTGTTCGACGTTACTGGAGGCAAACACCGCTCTACGATTCGAACGACAAGTTCGTCACTGGGCTTAATACCAAGGCGGTCTAGAATTTTAATATGTTGACGAGTCTGATGAAGCAAAGATGCAAGACCATCAGCGGTTGCCTTGGAAAGTATTGGAAGGTCAAGTATGGCATTCAAGTGTTGAACAGCGACTATGCGCTCTTGATCGAAGAATTCGAGAAGAGATTGCCAAGCTGCTTTATAATCATTCTCGCTGGGATCATAATGGGCCACCGTCTCTAGAGCCTTATCAGTTAGGGAAGCAAATAAGTGACTACATTTTACTGCATCGCTGAGATCAGTGCGATTGTGTACAAGAGTGATGAATTTATTTTTATACACCGCCCATTCCTCACGTTTGCCACTGAACAAAGGTAGCTTTATTTCAGGAAGTCGAGGCAAGGTTTGGCGTTCCGTCACCGTAATGCTACTAGTGTTGAATGTAGAATTTGCAATGGGTTCAACTCTTTGTAATTTAGTTACTGCACTAGCAGCATCAAAATAGCGGGACGCGACATCTAGAAATTTTGTTAACTGAGGATTTTCGGGATCTAATTGAACTAATTCGTCGTTGCACTTAAAGTACTCTTTATACAACACTGCGATACTATCATGCCGCATTTTTGCGTTGACAGGATCAGGATCAGAACCTTTCAGATACTCTTCTAGTTTTGCCACTTGCGATTCGAGAGATTTTCCCTTCTGCAGAATATACGCAAGGCGAGCCTTTTGCTCTCCGGTGAGAACCATTTTGAAAAACGAAGGTTAAACCAATTGAGAAAGAAAAAAAAAGAAAGAAAAAAAAAATAATTAAACTATTTTAATTATAAATAGAGACGAAACAATAGATTTTAATAGACTTTAATTAATTAAAATAAACTAATGCTATGCCAATGAAAAGATTATGCAAATTGAAAATGAATTTTTACTTATTGAATTAAAAAATTTACGTTACTCTAGATTGCAAAGTTGAACGCTAAAGTTATAAATTTAAATTGTTAAGAAAAGAGAAAAAATAAAATTTTAAAATTAACAATGATAAGTGAAGTTTCGAAACAATGATGAAAATCAAATAACGCAAAATAAATGCGGGTCAGTGTGCTCGAACAGCAAACACCGCACTGCAAAGTTCAACTGTAGCTAGACCTAAAGTTGCGAAAACACGGCCGCGCGCAGCGTCAAGTACTCGCACGATTTTGTTTCGCTCTCCCCCCAATTCTTGGAATCGACGCACTGCGTCGGCCCGAAACAACGAAACCAAAGATTTGAAATTGCTAGATATGACACAAACAACACTTATCTTAATACGATGTCCTAGTCTCCTCGATGTGGCTGGCAACTGGGTGGTGAGGTGTCCTTGAGTGGGAGCGACGACACGAGGCTGAAGATGTCGAATGATGCAATTGACAACACGATGATCGGTCGAATTTTGCGTGATGTTTAGGCGCGCTCGCGGTCGCCGCGACACGCGCGATGCTCAGCAGGCCGATTCCTGTGTGCGCGTGACGTCACTCGCAATGTTTTGTGAGAAAAAACCTCACAGGAGGCACCATGTTTTGACGTGACGGGCTAACTTGCCCTAGGTGGCAAGAAAGCTATTATAATTTAATTAATATTAAAGAATGTGTCAATTGATTTTAACGTTTATTTTAATCGAATTTAATATTTATGTTTTTTAACACTAACATTTGAAAGATTAAGAATAAAGCACTAAGAATGGAAAGATTAAGAATAAAACACGTGGTTGTGGGAAAAAGCCGTATCGGCATAAAAAACCCTGATTTATTACTTCACAAAAAAAATACTACATTGAACAAATTATAGATTTATAAAGAACGGTAAGAGCGAGTGACGCGGCACGCACACACAAAGCACTGAACACACACGCACGGAAATAATTTCGACGTTAATTACCACTAAGGCGTTAATGTTAATGTTAATGCCAAGAAGGCGTTCGAGTCACGTTGTGACAGAGAATCGTTGATTCCCGTTCGTTGTTCGCTCAGCTGCACGGTTTTAGTCGCAACGCATATCTGCCCGCTGCCGTGGTCGTTGAGAAAAGTGCGCGCCCTTCATCCCTATTCGCGTAAGTCCACGATCGCGGGCGAGAGCTCGGCGACCCGTGCCGCCATCTCTCGCTGTTTTCATGCATACTCGCACCACACATTCCACCCGCTCATGCGCACGCGCGTTACAGACGTGTGAGGACGGAACAGTCACTTTAAAAGTACTAGCTTCAAAGATATTAAGTAAAATTTCAGTCAATAACCCAGGTTCTAGCTGTTCTGTCAAATCTTCTAGCCGTCAGATCCTAAAACTTTTCAAATTTTTCTTAAATAATATATATTTTAATTCTGTTAATGTGGATTTGATTAAATCTATTTGTACAGGATAATAATATTTGTTTTTTACTACCAATAAGAACAAATTATACTTTTCGTAGGGGGTTGTTCATATTTGTCCTAAATTTGGTTTTTTAACTTTTAAACTGTTTAAATCGATCACTCCTATTTCTTCTAATAACCGTGTAGTAGCGCTGGTTCTATCACAGTCTCTAGAAATAAACTGACATAATTGTACCGTTTATAAGTCAAACATTCTCGTGAGGTCATGACGTTATTTTTCAATATGGAAATAGTGTCTAATAGAGACTCTTTTTGTAAGGTTATTTTGTCAAAATTTGGAGGTCTACTTCTTTTCGAATCGGTATATTGGTTTATCGGTCCAGTAGGAGGTGTTAATGAAAAAATAATTGGAACTCGTCGATAGGTGGTTGGGAAAAATGGATTCTTACTGAGGATTCTTCTTCTTCGGGAATCTGATTACGTCCTTGGAAGGCAGGTATTCATCATGTTGTCCCAGGCATGTTCGGTGTGATTTGACCCATTGAAATTCCAGTTTTGATATTAGAAGTTACTGAGATTTCCCTAGCTGGTCAAGTTATTACTTTACTTTGATTGTTTTCAATATCTGGAGGTTGTGCTTTCATCTCTTCGGCTGATTCATCATGAATATCCGGAGGAACATCACTCCCTTATTAATTCTAATTGTGATCTGGTGAGTTCTTCTGTTTGTCTCACTAGACGCTTCACTATTTGGCTTAGCACTTCGTCCATATTCTCAGATCCATAATTTGGGTCTTTGGCATGTATACGACTACGCATTTCATCGTCGACGATGTCGTCATCGGAGAAAGCATCTGATATGATTCTGGATGGGGGTTTCGTCTTCGCCTACCCATTCTCCGGTTTTATTGAAATGTGCTCTAAAACTTTCTTCCAATTTTCGTAAAGATTATTCTATCTCCTGACGAGTCAAGGTAAATTTGGATCTTTCTTTGGATTGCTCGTAGTACGGTTGAGCTGCGGTACTATCATTAGTGCATTCACTTTCGGATTCCACCACAGGTAAGACTTCTATTTCAATATTGTCCATATGGCTTTCAGTAACGGAGCCTTGATCTTCATTTTGGGTATCACTTTCAGTATTGTTTTCAGTATCTTCGTCTCTCAGTCCACTGTGTCGGATATCTGGGATGGGTGGTCCACTATGATCGGTGTCGACATCTTCTTCTAATTCAGTTGGGGACATAAAAGATAGTTTGGAGGTTGTAGGCTGAGGTTCTAATGATATGTTCGAAATCGAAGAATCGGATTTTGGGGTTAAGGTTATATTTTTTTTAAGTATTGAGGTCGTAGGTTTGCCGATAGGGGGTAGTAACGTAGGAGCTAAATTCGGCTTTTTGGCTCTGATTTGTTGCGCTATCACGCTATTGTCAAATTTTTATGCGTTTTTTCGAGTTTTGGCCCCAATAGGCCTTCCTCGTCCTATAGGTTTGGGTTGCACTTGGTCAGCTAAAGAATTAATCCGTGGTCTAAAACTTATAGGAGTCCTTTACTTAACAATGGATGTTTGACTTGCATCACTGAGAGTTATAGGTTTCGGTGGTGCTTCTTTTTCTTTTTCACTTAATCTGTTTTGTTTTTCTTCTAAAACCATTATTTTAAGTTTGGGTAAATTATCGATAATTTCCTTTTCACTCGGATTCCTTGATAAGGCGTCCGCGTTCATGTTTAATTTACTCGGTTTATATTTGAAAGTGTACTCATAGCCGGTGAATTTAAAAATCCATCGCATTAGTCTTTGGCCTGGATCTTTTTTGTTGTCCAGTTTAAAGGTTCGTGGTCGGCAATTAATATAAATTTACGACATAGATATGTCCTGAATTGATGCAAAGTATATAGTACTGCCAAACATTCTTTTTCGGTAGTAGTAGAATTTAATTCTGCTTTTCCTGTCTAAGCACAGCTCTTATCGCGTAATCGAAAGAATCGGTGGTTAAAGCGAAAATTTTGTTGAAATCGAGACATTGTAAAATAGGTTCTTTACATAGGTGGCCTCTCAATTCTACAATACTATTTTGTAGCACGAGTGACATAAGCCCGCCATCGACATAGGAGAGGGTGTAGTGTGCGGGGGCGGGCCGGGTGCGGAGAGGGGGGGTTCGGGGGGGGGGGGGCGGAGCCCCCCCGCATAAAAATACATAAAAATATAATCCAAAAAACATAAAAAATAAATTAAGAAAATTACAAATCGTATAAACTAATTATGATTTTTCCAAAATTCATTAGTTAATTAATAATCAATGTCAACCTTTATACATTGTTTGAATAGAATCTTATATAAATAAGATATTTTTATTTTTGAATAAATAATAAATGTTTATTGTTATCAGTTAATTTGAATATATTTATTTACCCTATCTTTAAATTATTTAAATTAAATTTTAATAAATTTATAATGTTAATAATGAAAAAAAAATTAATACTGAATTTTAAATTGAATTCCAGATTGAATATTCAAAAATCGCGCCAAATTGTCATATACAATCAGTTGAACTAACGTCTTAATTTGAAGCATTATTTTAAGGATTTATAATTATTCTCTGATACTTGGCATGCGTATTTACCAGGTTTACTACTTCTTCTTTCTATTATTATAAACGAAAACGTTTATTTTGAGGGGTTTTAGTCTCTATTATAGGATACTACGGATCTGCGGCCTTTGTGAATTCATTATTACACTGTGTAATAAAGCGCCACTTAGGTCACGGATAAGCGTGGCCTAAGTGCGGGTTTAGGTCACACAGTGCTATAAAACTATTTTTCTGATCATGTCCCCAATTAAATTCTTCACCTTTTTTTACTAAGTCCGTTAATGGTTTAGCTATCTTAGAAAAGTTTACAATAAATCGTCTATAGTAACCGGCTGAACCCAGAAATTGACGAACGTTTTTGACGGTTTGTGGTATCGGAAAATTATGTACCGCTCCAACCTTTTTGGAATCAGGATCTACTCCTAGATCACTAATTACATATCCTAGAAAAGCTACCTCTCGTCTCAAAAATTCTACCTTATCGCAATACTAATCCAGCGTCTCTTAATCGATCTAATAATCTTCTCACTCTTCGGTTATGTCCAAAAAGATCTTTTGCATATACTATTATATCGTCAAGATATACAAGCATCTCTATATTTTGTAACCCACGTAAAATATTATCCATAAGTTTCCATTTTTAAACCTTCGGGCATACGGAAAATAATGAAAATGTCCATTTTGTGTGGAAAATGCGGTTTTCCAGTGGTCCGTAGGGTGTAAGAGTATTTGGTGGAAACCACTAGCTAGGTTAAAGGTTTAAAAGTACATTGCTCCTACGAGTTGGTCCATTATATCAGCTATATTTGGTAAGGGATACACGTCACCAACAGTTTTCTTATTTATTTCCCTAAAATCGATGACGATGCACCATCTAGGATTTCCTTTGCTGTCTGGTTTCTTTGAAATTATCCAGACTGGACTATTAAAGGGAGAACTTGAGGGCTCCATTATATTCTCCTTTAGTTTTTTCTCAATTCATTATTTTACTACTTGTTTGTGAGGCCTTTATTCTCTCTAAGTGCGTTCTTTGCACTGCTAAGTAATATATTTAATTCATCATAAAAATCTCTTACTGTATCGTTGGCTGTTATTCGCAACCGATGTATACATGCATCATAATATCCATAATTTTTCCCAGGAGCGAATCTATTCTTCAAATGTCGGATTAAATCATCTAATGTGGCAAATTTCCGATTATTAATGCATTTTCGCGCGGTCCCGGTTAGTTTTCATATTACTGACTTTAGATAATAATTCATATTCACGGCTGCCGCGTATACAGCTCCGTTACAATCGTCCTGCATAAAATCAGATAAAGGCATATATTTATCATCAGAAATGGGTATTGTATTTATACAATTTTGAAAATTAAAGCTGGCAGTCATGGTAGTTACCAGATCGGGATTAACTGCCGCATTTCCAATCACTTCGCCCTGATTTTCAGGTGAGTCCTGGTTGTTACCTCGATTACCATCCTGATTACCATTTAATTGATTATTCATGCTTACTTCGAAATTTATACGAAAATCTACGAAATAATCTTCCAGTATGATTTTAGAAAATTGTCAAACAATGATACACAAACTTTGCTAAGCTAAATTATCAAATTAAGAGTTTATCATCCTATAATAATATTTGATTTTAGCTTATTTCTTGTCCTTATTTCTATGTCTATTTGGGTCTTGTTATCAATTAATCATAGTATTGATAAATGGTACTGTTGGTCCCTTAAATAACCCAATTATTAGTCCGATAAATTGGGTACGTATTATTTGTACAATAATTAAATAGTAAGTGATTGCAAACTATTAATTTGGGATAACCAAAACTTGCATAAAAATGGCATAAAAATTCCGATCCGTCAGTAGACAAAAAAGAAAAGTATTTTGAATATGATCTACTTTATTCACGTAAATTCGTAATTGAACAACCAAATAAAATAATCACCTACCTTAGGTTTCAATTCTACTAATAGCCACTGACTTCGTATTCAATCTTTTATAATCTAGATATTTTTACTATTTTATAATAATTTCTTAATATACTGATTAACAGCCTAGAGTTCAAATCCCTTAGAAGTAATCAACTACTTGTTAAATAGATGAATTATAGATATAATTTCAAATACAACCAACAATTGACAATGTTATTTAAATATTAATTCCAATACTAGGATTTTAACTTGAGCATAGTTTTTCAAATTTGAGATAATTCTTTAGTTTCAGTTATTAGTATTTTATCTATAGTGATTGTCTCCCTTTATTTAAGCAATAGTTAGTACAATCGCAACAAAAGAAACAAATAATTAAATTAATATATAGCACTTTTGTAAAAATAAAATAAAAGAAAATTACTAAAATTGAGCACATTTACTCTGAGTCCAAATTCTAGTAATAGTACGTTCAATTCCCAAGTAAAAAGATTTATATATACATATATATGTATATATATATATTATAATTATTTATTATTTTCAATTATCGTGTTCATGTTCTAAATCAACTTTTATTTTAATTTAAATATTTATATAATAATTTCCTAGTACTCGAATTAGTTTCCTAAATATTTAAACTGATAGAGACAACAATAATAATTAAAAAAAGAAATAGATAGCCCACAACAAAAATTACAACTACGTTTATTTCTGAATAACTAACACTAGTCTTGCGTTCGAATCCGAATATTTATTCGGTAATTATATAAGAACAAAATTAGAATTAATCAGTATTGCTAGTGGTATAAAAAAGTAATTATTAGGTCCTGGTACTACAAATTATACTTTCAATCTAAACTAATAAATTTCGAGTTATTTTTATTATCGGTAGGTATCGGTTCATTATTAGGGTCTTGGTTTCGAGTATCATAAACGGAGGTAAAAAGAAAATAATGTTAATAATTACAATATACTTTATAAAAATGTAAGAATCCCCTTTAATAATTATTCTTAGAGATATATTAAAATAGAACCAAATAAAATAGCAACAACAAAATATATAATATTCATATGATGGACTTAAGTTCGAATCCTCAATTATAATTTCCTGATCTAGGGTAAATATAGTATTCCAAAAACTCCTCTATTAGAAATATGAATGAAAGGTCCTTACTATGATGTTAATGAGTGTTGGTCACACGTTCAAATCCTGCATTTAAATCATATGAAAGCTAAAATATAAAATATTTGCACTATGCTGCCTGAGATTCGGCTAAACAGATGAATAATTTGATTTTAATGAACGTCGGTTGCGAACCGAACAAATAGAAAAGGTGATAAATTTTTGTTTAAATAGTTTAAAGTGATTAGTGACAGTGATATAATATTTCCTGTGCAATTTATAAAAAGTATGAGAAAAAAGACCTACTATAAAACGTAGAGATATAAAGACGAAAAAAAGAAAAATCAATAATAAAATTTCGGCAATAAAATCAACTCTCTAGTGCAGTTCTATTAAATCACTATATTATATTAACAAAATACTATATATATTGTAACTATATGTATACATACTATATATATATATATATATATATATATATATATATATATATATATATATATATATTATATATATATATATATATATATATATATATATATATATATATATATATATATATATATATATATATATTATATATATATATATATATATATATATATATATATATATATATATATATATATATATATATATATATATATATATATATATATATATATATATTATTATATTATAATATAATATAATATATTTATATATATATATATATATATATATATATATATATATATATATATATATATATATATATATATACATATATATACATATATATATAATATATATATATATATATATATATATATATATATATATATATATATATATATATATATATATATATATATATATATATATATATATATATATATATATATATATGTATATATATATATATATTTATGTGTATAACTGGACGTCTCGGGGTCTTTATATTTTCTCAATTAATAATCACGTTCTTTGTTAACGTCCGTTCGATGGACCTGTTCGCTGCAGACTGACTAACCCACGCCACCGAACGATGCACGCCTGGCTCGTGACGATGCACTTACCTCGCCCGCTTAAGGTTTGAGGACTATTGTCGTCTCTTGTCATACTCACAGGCGGGATAGGCAATGCCTGCATGCGCGCTCGAAGCGTGAAAACTGCTGACTAGACATAAAATCGGCAACAAGATATCTAGTTGACCTTCGATTTTTTCTGCCTAATACTAAGTGCGAAAGTACTGGAATTATTACTCGACTAAAAAAAGGTATTAATAAAAAAAAATAAAAATAAAAATATCCAAAATATTCGTCACTTAACACACTCATATTGCCCATGCACCATAACTCGGGATATAATACAATGAACAACCATAAAACCTGCTTAAAACTTAATTAGTATTGTAAATCCACTCAACAACTATCTTTGAATCGTGCTAAGTCAGAAAATTTTGAGTTATCATACTATTGCCTCAAGTAGTCATGCGATTTTCGAAAATTTTGATTTATTCCAATTGAAATGCTATATAAATTAATGGAATTTTATCTTATAAAATAGACTTATTTGACAATATAAACAAGTTACTAAACCCATAAAGATCATAGAAAGTACTTTAATTATTCCCTATTTACTGTCTAAAGGAACAATATGCCCTTAAAATAGCTCAAAACATTTGTCTTCGAATCGTACGAAACTTTTAATTATTTACAGAATTTTATTGAAAATCGTTATTGTTGAGTTCTTATTTCCATCAGAAATCAATATAGTTATTCAACCTATTTAAAACAAGATGCCCAAAGGCGAAGAACCTAAAAAGGTTAAATAAAAATTATGAAACTTCAGTGAATCGAAATTGAACTGCCAAAAAAAAATCAAAACCCGTAAATATCATTTTTTACACCTGATTAATATAACCTTGATTATCTTAGAATTAAAAATTCGAATATTTTTCAGATTCAAAGTGGTGTTGGCGATGAAGCTTTTGACGGATCAACTTTAAATTATGTATAGTATTTTCTCATTGTGTAAGCAAGAGAAATAATTAAGCTTTTTAAAAATAAAAAAGTTTTCAAGGTCAAACCGACAATTATTAAAGAAAAGCACTAAAAAATTGATTTGTCGTGGTCCTCTTTCGTCTAACAGGGGCAGTATTTTTATTTTGAGTTTAAAAAAATCCGTACGTATTTTTCTTCACTTTGTACCTCCGAACATATATCGAGTACCTCAGGACTTTTCACAAAAACCAGTATTTCATCGTCAATTACATTTTCAAAATGGTTAATTTTTAAGTAATTTTTAAGCAATTTTTCGATTGTCTCAAGCATATAGCGGAATTTTTAGTCCCATAACGTTACACTTTTTACTACATTTTACATACGTCATCTAATAGAATATAAAAATTAAAGCTAAGTTAGTAAAATAATGAAAGTAGATTTGCGGGTAAACGGCGAAAAGAGAAATTAGGGTTTATCGTTTAATATTCTGTTACTTGTATACACGCTCATTTTATACACGGTGCAAAAGTTCAATTTTTTATTAAAACAACCTTTGATTATGCATATTCTAAATCGTCAGCGATCATTATGTCAGCAAAAACAAAATAAAATGTAATAATTTAGTTTGAATCTCTTTAATTGTGAAACTTTTGTGTTGTCTTACTATTGCCCCATGCTGACAATCGAATTTCGAAAATTTTGTATATTTCACTTCAAATGCCACTTAAGCTAATGGAAAACCATTGCGCCTTGAAAAAAGAACCTTATTTGTCAATATATATGGTAAAATTCACAGCACTCTTTATTTTGCATGAAACAAAATTAAAGAAAAATAATAGCGTGCACAGCACTACAGTTTTCCACATATTCATGTATACCTTTGACAAGTAATATTTCGTCAGTGTTACACATCTTTTTTGAACGACGCATTTCTCCCATAAGAATAGTAAGGAAGGGTGGGGCACTACGGACACCCGTAAATTTAAAGGCATGTAGATAATTTATTTTACACTTAATATACAAAACAAATAATACTAACGTACTCTTATTTTAATAGTGAATAAAGTTCGCTAAATTAAAATTCTTTTTAGAAAATATATCCTGCGTATAAAACAATTTACATATTTTCATTAAACTGCCCGTCATCCCCCACCCGTTGGGGCAAAACGGGCACAGAGTGGGGTACAAAACACTTTTTTACAGGTTTACAAGTGTTATAACAATGAATAGTCTTTGATTAATCACATTATATTTCCTAATATTACTTTTTCTCTTTTTAATAGTGCATTCATTAATTGGCTGTTTTTTATACATGCAAGGCGGATGGAGAATCAGGCATTTTAAATCGTCCGTCACATCAATAAAACCAGTAAAAATTGCAAAAATGTTGAGATATTTTTAAGTGTATTGCAAATTTTGAAAATTTTTAAAACTTTTAAATATTTTAAAAACTAAAAAATTTAAAAAAATTTTAAAAATTTAAAAAATTAAATATTTGAATATTTAAAATTTTGAAAATTTATTGATAATTTTGAAAATTTTTTAAAATTACAATCACATACGATGATGCCGTTTTATATACAATTCGAATTAATTTTTGTTAAAGATATTTTTGAAAAGAAAAAAATTGTTAAGGATCAGAAAAAAATTATTAATGCCCGTGCTTGTTTTGCCCCACTTTGAGCTCTTACATTTATGGAATTTTACTTATCTCAGTAGAAAAAAATTAAGTTAGAACCTATGCAAACCTAAAGTAGGATATATAAGCTTCATGATACATATTTTTTCGAAGGCATTAATACCTCCGTTCTTACTTTCCGATGTGTTTGAAATTATGCCAATATTTAATTTTTTTGCTACAAATTTTGAATACGATTTTATAATATGTTACACTTTTTTTTTCTTTGCTATTTTAAAATGAGCAAAATATTTGTGCACTTTTTCTTAAATCTACCATGTCCGTCATGCCCCACCCTCCCCTATACACGAAATAAGCGATGAAAATTTTTTTGAAAAATAAAACCATTCAAAATAAAAAACCGCTGCCACTTCATTGGCACTTAGCTTCCTCAAACTTTATAAATTGTTTCAATATATTATTTATTCAATTTAAGACTGTCCTGAAAAATAAAAATGACAAGACTATTGATTTTTAACTAGTCGAGATATATGTATATATTTAAATTTTGTAATTTAAACTTATGCAAAAGTATAGCATAGATTATGAAACAATATTATTCATTAAAATATTTTTTTATGCATATAATACATACCATTTTACGAATAAATTTAAGTTACGATGATAAGTAGACTTTAAGTGTAATAATTCGAGTAAGTTATTCAAAATAATTTATTCAAATTCATTTTAACTGTGAACTCAAATTTTAAATCAATTAAGTATTGTTCCTTGCAAATTGGATTGGAAAAGATAACAAAAAATATATCGATTAACTAAAAAATGCTCGTCTCTTATTCTTAAAATATTAAATACGTTATTATTTTTTTAAGTTACTAGAGTAAACGCACACTTTTGTGATAAAAATAGGGACTTTTAAAAAAGGTTCTTTACGCACACCTATTAGACAAAATCTATTTTAAATAATTCAAAAAAATTTTTAACTATGCATTAATTAAAGTCAATATTTTTGACTATGATTAACTCAATGTATGGTCTGAAATAAATACAAAATTTACAACATTTTTTGAACCTATGCAAAAGTATAGCATAGATTATGAAAAAATATTTTAATTGTGTAAAACTTCAAATGTTTTTGCATATCAAGTTACATTTTTTTCAATTGTCAATAATAAATTTTGCAAAGTATAATTGTTGATTAAATTTTATTTATGAATATAATGTATGCTACTTTTATAAATCAAACTTTTTCGTATTTTAGTAACTTTTTTCGAGTTTATGAACAACGGATCTATTCATTACTTACAAAATTTTTCTATTTATATCGAAAATAAAAATGGAGCTTTGAATGGCAAAAAAGTATCGCATAATACTCAAGAAAAACGCTATTAAGTTTTTTGCAAAAAAACATGAATATCATAAAAATGTAAAAACGTTATAAAACAAAAACAAATTGATAAATCTTAAAAATTCTACTTGATTTTAATTATTCATTGAAAAACGTAAAGAATGAGCTGTAATTGGTAAAAAATTATATAAAAAATGAAAAAACGTTATAAAATAAAAACGATTTAATGAATCTTGAAAATTCTTTTTGATCTCAATTCTTGATCAAAGGACAAAAACATAAGCGTTCATTGGTTAAAAATTACCGTGTGATACCCAAGAAATAAGCAATAATAAAATATAACCTTGAATATCTTAAAAAATAAAAGTCTTCATAATGTGGAAAATAACTTAGCCAAGAGATAGTAAAAATCAACCTTTTTAGAAAATTTCAGGAGGAATAATGCGGTTAAAAAATTTACAGAATAATCTTCTTTATTGTCCTAATTACCTCAAATTTTTCAAAAATTTTTCATCATATATTTTAGAGAAATCATCGTACAAACAAAAAATGACGTTTCCATGTATAACAAGAGCAATCAAACAACTTATCCAAAATTTCGAGTGGCAAAAGATAGTAAATATTATGATCTTTCAAATACATTTTCACTGGGTCAATGGTATTATTTCTAACGTACAAAAAAATCTGAAAAACTAAAACCAAAAAACCGAAAAACCGCTAAAAACAAAAACGAATCCGTAAAACTGAAAAAATTAGAGCTAGAAATACCTAGAGATTTGTAAATAGAGTTGATGAATAATGTTATTTACATATTACTGATTGGACTAATTACAATTGAAATAAACAAATTCTCTTGTTACCAGAAATTCGTGAAAAATATGATTTATTAGAAATTTTTAGAAAATATTATAATCCAGTAAGTGATGAAATTATCGGATAAGTTCAACTTAAATCTTAGAGTATTTATGAATATACTAATACTAATTTTTATTTATATTATTTAAATTTACAATTTTTGTATATGCATGAATTACAAATAGGTAAACGTTACAGTGTCTGTTAATGTTGTTTTAAGTTTTTAAAATCAAACACTAAATTTAGCACAAATTAACAGAAAGTTTTAAAATATTTCATTCTACCAGAACATCATTTACACGTACTATGATAGATACTGAGCGCTTGCACGATGTTTCATTTTGGTGTGATTTTTGCAAAACTCTTCCTCTATTTATTATTATTAAAATAGAATTTCACACACACACACACACACACACACATATATATATATATATATATATATATATATATATATATATATATATATATATATATTAATTATCACTTTTATACCAATTTATCAATAATATTAAAATATATAAATTAATATACATTTTAGATAAAAGAGAGAGGATAAAAGACGTCTTAATATATAATATATTTTATTAAAATTATGAATAAAATTAATCAAATTATTACATTTAATTGTCATTTACCTGAACATGGTGTCAATTGTAATAATCCTTCTACAATAATCATAGAAATTTATCCAACTAAAAGTGATGTTGATTGTTTTGTTTCTCCTGTTTCTCTGTTTAAACTTTCTTGTCTAACATTTATATCTCAATTGAAAATTGCACTAGACATTAAACAATTGCCTTTAAGAAAAGTAATGAAAATACAGTTATAAGAAATATTTCATCGCCATTGGGGTTTTAATTCCATTTCTTAAGCATTCTGTGACTTTACCTCACATTGATGCTGTGTATGATAAAATTATTCTGGAAATTTAATAATTACAAAACTAAATCAGATCTTTATTTTCATTTAAAAAATGTAAAATGCATACATTAACTTCATCGATTTACGTTTCTAATTATTTTTATTACTATTATATAACAGTGAAATATTATTTATTCAATAATTGTTTTAGTTGTTGTAAGAGATGTAAAAATTATTTATTTCAAAGGAGAAACATAGAAAATTGTGCTGAAATATTGGACATCTTTGTTTTTTAGTAATTATCATTTTTTATAGCAGATTAACTGTACCACCTATGTTAAGGAATAATCGACTTTGATGTGTTAAGTGTTTAAATACTCCTTTATTTAAAGTCAATAGAAAATGTTTTAGTTATTCAAAATTTAATAGAACTTATTTTAGGAAATTAATAATACAAGTACATAATTTGAATTATAAATAAAGAGAAAAATACATAACATCAAAATGTTATTATTGTTACGTATACTAAATACATGTACGTGGGCGTGGGAAAAGAATGGGAGACTCACGTTATTGACAAGACGCAATTAAGCTCCGTGGTTTCTCGGTGGTTGGAGTGATAGAGAAAGCACAAGACGAGGAGTTCGGGTGAAATGCGTTTATTGGATATCTTAGAGAGAGAGAGAGGTGTGTACGGGTCCTCAGCTCAAGCCGAACTGATGCAGGATGCACTCATTGTGCATCGCAATGACCGCATGCGACCCTCGCGCATGCAGCGTCAGCATGCAGCGTGCCTCCTCGCTGTCACAAGACACCTTTGCGCAGCGAGTACAGTCGCTAGGCCAAGTCCGTGACACGTGCGTAAAACGTACTAATGCATGTGTCTGCGTTCCATTTTATGAGTCTTTTTAATGGAACACATGGAAATAAAAGGACTCAAAATTCAAAATAAAAAAAACAACATCAAAATTAAGATTTTAAATTCAAAACTCAAATTAATTTTAAAATTAAAAATTCAACATTAAAATTCTAAATAAAAAATACAACATCAAAATTAAGATTTAAAATTCAAAACTCAAAATTAAATTTTAAAATTAAAAATTCAACATTAAAATTAAATATTAAAAATTCAACACATATTTTAAATTTAAAATACAAACTTTTTAGTAATTATCTTCCAGAAAAGTGTTTTTAAAAGGATACTTAATAAATGTGACTCTCTCTTTTGAATATATAAGGTAGATATTTTTTATCACTATGACTCATATCCGAGTTGAAATAAGTTTACTAATTATTAAATCAGCATTATAATATTTAACTATGAAATATGATGTAAACACTATTCCTTAAGTACTGGCATAATTAAAATAACTGTATACTGAGATACCTTAAAGATAACAATACAGTTTAGGTTTTAGGAAGCGGCAGTAGATTATTTTTAATTTTAAATAGGTGAGTAAGACGTGAATGCTGTGAGGCAAAAGTATATGTTTCTGTAAAAGTCATTCTGATGTTTAATGTACTTGAACACTCAGTTTCTCTTTTTCTTCTTTACATTCGGGGATAAGCCGCTACTGCGTTGGACACCTAGCTGAGGCGGAGAAGAACTTATGGTCTCTCCTCACAGTCTCACTGCTGCTGTGTCAGGCGCCTGCTGGGTGCGGGGGAGACTCTTGCTGTATCTCCTCGTCACTATATTGTTGCCGCGAGGCTGACATCAGTGCACTCCTACGCTCCACCTCGCAGCTTATCGGAAGCACACTTATTGGTGCAAAGCCGAGCTCCTCCATGGATACATAGTATAGCGGTGCGGGCGGCGGCTGGTTCAGCTGGTCTCGCTGCACCTGCAACTCTCTGAGATCCGGTGAAATATCGGGACCCCCCGGGAAAAAAGCATATACCTATCGCCAATATATCTATAACAATATAACATGGCCTATCATTGAGCAAGAAAAGGTCATGGCCGTGTTATGTGATGTGCCAACCCTATAACTCAGTGACTTATATTCGGAGAGGACTTTCGTTTTCTGAATAATATCGTGAAAATTTGTACCTGTACTGAGTGTATCAATGTGTATGCCGTGCAAGTTTTTGTCTTTTTTTGTCAATAGCTTGCTCTATAACGTTATTTACTAATTTTGAAAAATTTAGCGATTGGGAAAAATTGGCTAATATACAATTTAAGTCTAAATTCGATTTGAGGAAAGTTATGCCAGACGACGAGAGTCTGAACTCTCTTCTCGCTGCTAATCTTGTGTTACTTATATACATGGTGTACCCTGGATTCAGACTTAAAATGCGTATGTCATTAATTTCTAAAGTATTTTGTACCACTCTGTGCACTGTATGCAAATAGGCTCTACGTTAATTGTCGAAAATATCCATGTGTTTACCTCATGTAAACACATCCAGTATGGATCGTATATTTGCATATTTTTTATATTATAGCCTGCTAAATTAATTAAATTTAAAAGAACCGTAAATTTAATCCCATTCTAAAATTGTCAAGCTGTTAAAATCAACAAATATCTTGAAAATTTCAAATACTGCAATTTTAGAAGTTACATACTAATATATCCAATAAACACTTTTTATATTTTCAAACAGTACAATTCCAAAATTAAATTAATTAATAGTAATAATTTAAATATATTTAATTTATTTATCAATTCATTATTTACAGTCGAAGCTTAGCTCTCAGCAGAGCCAGAGTAACTCTCTTGTGCCTCTTATCGTGGTTCATGGGTTATTGGGGTTTATGGTTTATAGGGGTTTTCTGGTTATTGTGGTTTATGGGTTATTGGGGTTTATGGGTTATATGGGTTGTTGGGTTATTGCGGTTTATGGGTTATTGTAGTTTTTGGGTTATTGTGGGTTATGGGTTTTTGGGTTATTAGGGTTTATGGGTCATTGGGGTTTATGGGTTGTTGGGGCTTATGGGTTATTGCTGTTTATAGGTTATTCATGTTTATGGGTTATTGGGGGTTGCGGGTTATTGGGGTTTATGGTTTATTGGGGTTTATGGCTTATTGGGGATTATGGGTTATTGAGGTTTATGGGTTATTGGGGTTTTTCGGTTATTGTGGTTTATGGGTTATTGGGGTTTATGGGTTATAGGGCTTTTTGGGTTATTGTGGTTTATGAGTTATTGGGGTGATACCGGGGGTTTCTCACTATGAAGAGCTCTGCTGTAAACAATGCCGGAAAGTGAGTTTTTTTTCACGTGGATGAATATTCAGTGCGCTACGACTGGGGCGTTTCTTAATATCAAAGAAGAACAAGTCTAGACTCCCGCCCTGCTGCCTGCATGGTTATGTGAGTACGCCTGCTTAAAGATTTATTTATTTATACAAGAATTGATATAGCAATTTGATATGTACAAGTCGCATTGCTAAACTGCTTCCGCTCTTGCGCTCGCATAGCCACGGTGCGGCTGAACTAGTTTTAAATGAATACTGAAACAAAATTGAATTTTTTGTAGATTATTGTAGTATGACACTCTATAAACACTTAAAGATAAAAGACAAACGCATCGGTCGGGTCTTTTTTGAAAAAAATGGATGTTAAGAAACGTCTATCGTTTCTTAACGGAATATATCAATATTTAAGGCGGGGGGGGCGGGGGAGAAAGATCTAATCCTGCCGTCCTGCCCGGGCCTATTGTGTACGTGAGGCCATTAAATCTTTTCTTTTCCCTTATTATTGTTTAAATTAAATCAAATCAAATCTCTTACCTTATTGTAAACTTTTTATTCTCCTGATAAAGTATAGCGATAAAAGGGCTTAACAATTACAATATGGACGCCTGTTAAATTCCGTGTCTATTATCTATGAGGCGCGTGGCTACTCCAATATTGTCCTAAACACGACTGGCCGTAAAAACATGGCCACGCTGCAGCGTCCATCCCCGCTCAACACCTCCCCGCTCCTCTGTGACGTCACGACGATTGTCGCTTCGTGTCGCTCCTACAGTTTCTTATGGCTTAGTAACTGCAGGAGATCTATGATGCAGCGCACGTGTACCGATCGCGCGTTAAGGAGAGGTAGAGCTTCAAATGCTGAGTCGGGTGACACAAGATATTCTTGTGACCTCGACTCACGCATTGAAATTAAGTGCCAAAAAGTGTGTGTGTAGGAATTGTTTGATTGTGTACCCTTGGTCTAAGAAATTAAACACACCATTTTTGTCACTTAACATCCCCTCTACTTAAAAATATTCGTCGTCCCTGATGAATGTCGCGTATCGCTCTAGAGAACCATATCAATGTCTGCCAGTGGGCGTGGATCCATGGTCCGGGTTTTTCTTATTGTATCGTAAGTTTATGTCAGCAAATTTTGTATCATTATATGTTTGATTTGACTTGGCACAGAAAAGAAAAGAACTTTTTGCGTATGTTGGTTTTTGGTGAATGTTTGATCAAGAATTCTTGAGGTGTCGAACAACTACTACAATATATAAAAAAAAATTATTGAACGTAGGTTCGCCTTTCATCACCAAATGGTCCGGTCGACATTTTGTACATGCCGCCGCAAGATTCGGACTGACGTGGTTCGAACTCCTGTTATTGGTTTGGTCAATTCGTTTTTCGCCGCCGAATGGTCCGGTCGACGATACTACGAGTGTTTTGAGAGATTAAGATGAAAGCTTACTTACGTGTATCGTGTTTTGGTTCTTGGTTACAATATTATTTTGGCATTATCTGTTTTGCTTTTGGGTTCCATGCACACTGCATTGTTATTTGTGATAATGATTTGTATGGTTCTAAAATTAAGGTGGTCCAGGTCCATAACAATAAATGTGGTCTAACAATTTAGTGTATGTGTATTATATTAAAAAAAAGAATAAATTTTATGAAGATATAAAAAGGTATTGGTAACTTTTAAAAATATTGGTCCAATATTTTTAAAAGTCACTTAACAACTAATATTATCGAGGTTCTCGAAGTCTATATGGTCCATGTCTAATATACTTGACGATGGTTCTCTTGCGATTTCTTCTTCTGCTAGACGTATGCTACCGAGGCTGATTAAATCTTGTGCTTCTTCCGGTTGTTATTCTTGTGGCCGTTCTTGAGATTTGTGGTCTGTAGTTTTCGGTGATGGTGGATTTGATTGGTCTTTGTTTCCTTGTTCATTTTGTTTTTTCTTTTCTTGGTTGCTCTTGATTGATTTGTGCTCAAAAACCCTGTAGTTTCAGCTTTCCAAGTGTTGGTCCCATTTGATCCATTGAATGTATCTCCCGCAGAAAAAATTTAGGCTGTAGTTACGGTCTGTTATGTGTTGGTCCCATTCTTCATGTCGCAACCAACTCCCGCATAGATAGTGTACCTTGTATATCTTGTCCATTTGTTTCTTGCATATCCTATGGTGGTCCAGTTTATTCCTTGTATCTACAGCCATGCCACATGGTTCATGGTTTTCTCTGTGTTTACTCATGGTCTTACTAAATTGTCTCACTGTTGCCCATCTTGGACGGTATTCTCTTGGACAGTTGTCCATGGCAGCGGTAGCATCTTTTTTGTTAAAGTACTGCACATAGCTCATGTACCTTAGGAATCGATGGTTGTCTTTCTGGCCTTACATAACTACCCGTACGATGTGGTCAAAGGGTCCGAACTCCATGAAGTCCTCTTCATATACTTCTTTCGGCTTTCCTATGGGTATTAGGACATATAATCTCTTCCTCTCCGTGTCATCTAAACATCCGGTTATTAAGGCTGGCATCATTCCTGGTTCTGCGCTGGGTCTTCCTTTATTCGTGTGTGGTCCTTTTTGTGTGGTTTGCTCGCTGATCGATTCGTTGATTGTTTTTTGCACGTGTTTTGAGACCTTCATGGCTCTTTCAGCATGAATATTAATCTGGTATTCTATTTTTAGTATGTGGTCATTTGGTCCTTGGCTTTCTGTGGTAATTGTGCATGGTCCAATGACTTTAAATAATTGTCTTGCTACCTCCACACTCCCTTGGAAATGTACATGGACTGGGTTTGGCTCTGGTCTATTCAGTTGGTCTAGTGTTATTTCGCTCAAAGGGTCTGCAATTGGCGGATGCAGAGAAAGAGGTCCTTGTTCTGCCGAAGACGTGTCCGTATCATTGGTTGTGGTATCGTCGCTCGCTGATGAGCTGTCTGATTGGTTGTCCTGGCTTTCTTGATAATTATGTTTTAGTATAATGCCGTTGGCGCTATCTTGGTCCACGTACTCTATAGTTAATACTCCTATTTCTTTGTTTGGTCCTTCTCGTCGAACGTTTAAATGAATCTTGTTGCTGGTCCCGAATGTTTTGACGTATGCTGTAACGTGTTCCACGGCGTTGGGTGGTTGGTACTCAACGATCACTACTTTGACTTAGTCCATCGATGATTTAACAGAGGTGATTCTGTACTTTTGGTCCATTCTGAAAGGAGGTAAGGTATGTTCGTTAGTTGGGTCCATTATGGTATGGAGCATGTTAAATAAGATAGGTATAGAGTTGAATGAAATGGAAAAGAGTAGAAAGTGGAAAAGAGAATTAGGTCATTTTAGTATACGAGCTTGCTGTACATTGTTTTTTGATTTTTGAAAAGTGGTATTTTGATTTCACGGGTCGCATGTTATTGTGTTTGATTTGGGTCATGTTTTATATTGCACGTGTAAGTGGTGTGATTTATCAATCCTATTTGGGTTCATTCATGTTAGGTTCATTTTTTTTATCATTTTTTTTTCATAGCGTCGCATATTTTGCTGTGGAGTGTTGGTTATCTGGGGCCATGTCTTCTTCGGAAATTGTATATCCTATTTTGGGTCTATTGGTGCTTTCATCTAATGGTTCTTTTGGGTCTGGGTCCGTTTTCCTTCCTTTTTGGTCACGTTGTGTTATTTTGGTCTCCTCTGTTATTTTCCTGGTGTTATGGTCCTATGCGACTTGCTTTTTGCAAGTTTGCTCATGTAGGTGATAAAGCTCTATTGGTACTGTTTCTTCGCAGAATTTATAGAATTTGGTAATGCGTCTCTGTACGTTATACTTGGAACTTTTCCTTAGTTCCGCATAGGTCGCCTTGTAGTCCGGGTTGCATCCATGAATTGCCTTTTCCGCGACTTGGATATTGAAATATTGCACATATCCAACAGACAATCTCTCTTTTTTGTCCCTTACAGTCTCATAATACATCATTGGTCCCAATTCCGCGAATTGCCTAAAAAAAGTTTCATCCTTTTCTCTGTCAGTGCCGGTCCATGGTAGAGTACAGAATAACCGTGTTTTGTCATTCCTTAAACTGTCTGACTTGTTCAGATAAACTTGTGATCTTATATTTCCGTTATGGTGTCGTGGGTTCATGGCTATTAGGTTATTGTGATTTTGGGTCCTCGGGTACTCTAAGGTTCTTTGGTTACTTTTGAGTCGTTGCACTCTTGTTGTTATTGATGTCGTAGGTAAACCATTGAGTTTGGTTGCTTTTCTGGCTTCTTCTCCAGTTTTGAACCTGATTGTTATTTTGTTGGTGGTCGGGTCCATGCTATTATGCTTGACTTCCACCGTTGTTGGCGTTCCTACTTTTTCAATGGTAGCAATGATGTGCGATAGTAGGATGCTTTTGTCAAAAAACACGGTGACAACAATGGGTCTTGGGTTCATGATTTTGCTTTGGTTCGTCCTAAAAATGATTTTGATGTGTTGATTGTTACGTATTGTAGTATTTTGGTTAAATGTGTTGTTTCTATGTACATGGTGTATAGTTAGTTAATACGGTGAAAGGGGATTTGAAACCGTGTATTATAGTTCGAATTGTTGTTAATTTGATTTCATCCTTCTAGATGCTAGGAATGATATTGTTCGTTTCGGTGCTTTGGGTTTGGTCGGTGCGTTATTGATTACATTACTTGTGTTAGGTTCTATTATTATGCCACCGGGGTGTGGTTGAGGTTGTATGGTAGTGTGTAAGGGTAATGAGTATTCGTGCTGCCTCATTTTGAAACATAAGACCCCCGCGTTGTTTTTGATGCATATGATAATTGTTTTTATTATGAGGATAAACGCGACTTGAAGTGTTAGTCCCCCATACATGAGGGTGTTAGTAAGATTAGTCTCTCTTTTGTGTTCTGCTATTTTGTCCATTTGGTCCATTATTTGGTGTAATAATTGCCCTTTGTCTTTCCAGAATGTTACTTCTTCGGATTTGGTGTTCATGGAGAAATTCAAAATTCCTTCTGTTTCTTTTAGTTTTGGGTAGATTTGATTTATTTCTAAGTTTATTTCAGGTTTGTAAATGTACTGTTGCTTCGTTCTCTTGTTTTCTTCATTGATTAATGCTACTTCTTTGGTTCTTCCTACACAGTCTGTAGCCAGTCTTACAATTCCCACGTCGTTTATTTTTACTGTTTGGTCCGCTGCGCCTGAACATGTTATTCTTAGAAGTTTTTCTTTTACCGTCGAGTACAGCCATGATCTATCTACACTTAAATAGTTCCATTGGGCTGCAGGGTCGTATTTGTACCGTACATCACATGTTTTCAGGCCTTCAATGCTTGGGTTTAACAGTATGGTGACTTCACAATCTTCTGGCGTTGATACCTCTTTGAGGGGTCCTCCTGATGGACATATATATGGGTAGTGAGTCCTAATGCATGCATTCAGAGTATCATGGTCAAGTTTAAAAAATTGCTTTTCATCAGCACTTAATGCTAAAAATATTCTTTTGATGGTTGTATATATGCCAGACCGGCGGATTTGTTATTGTGTCTTTGTGGTACAGCAAGCGGGTGCAATTTGTGTAAGTGATACGGTATCCTTTCTACTAAATGTAGATGTAATATCGCAATAGTCCTTCCGTCATGGTGTATTGCGTCAACTTTTGAAATTTTGACGATTTCTTCAGCTCGTATGTGCTCTGAGGGAATTGGAAAGTTTAGGTCCGCTGTGAATATTCTTATATCCGAGGTTATTTGATGGATAATATCCGTTTTCAGTAATTCTCGGTGTATCTTGCCTTCTTTCAACAATCTTAGAATAGTCAAAAGCTTTTCGTTGCTGCTAATCACGTGGTTTAGATTCGATTCTACGCTCCTGAGGTAGCTAGCTAATTCTAAAACGTATCTTAATTCTTCACCTTCTTTTAATAGAGTAGTCATTTTCTCTGTAAATACTTTTTCTATGTTTTTTAGCACGCGTTGATGCGCTCTAGTAACGTTGTAGAGCTCTTCAAAACCGGCTGATATGATGAGAGTTTCTTGGTCCATTAATTGAATCATTTTGTTCTGGTCCTGGTAGAGGTTATCTATGTTGTGATTGATGTTGTCTACGTCATCTTGTGTTACAAGTCCAAATAAACTTTTGCTATTGCTGCCAATTGCTCCTAGGGGTGTCATTCTTTTGGTCCTGATGCTTCGCGGTGTTCTTGTTCCTGCAGATTCATTGTGTCCGAGATTTTGTATAGTATCATTTATTTGTGTGTGTAATTGGGTTAGTGTTTGGTGCTTCAATTCAATGAAATCCGTTCCCAATGCTACTTTGCACTTGTGATCTGGCAACTTCATAATGCATTTGGAGTACGCTTGGTTGAATGATTCAAGAGGTCCATGGGTTTGTAGAAATTCATTAACATTTATGTAAATGGCATTTTGCCAATCAGCCCTTTTTATTCTAATTGTTTGCATTCGCTCATAGTAGATGCCAGGGTTTGACTCTACTTTTTCTAAATAATAGTTACTGCGGCAAGATGCTACAGTGGCGAGGGTTAAGATCATGAATCTTAAGTCGATTGTGATGATGCCTGTAATTTAAATAAAGTTGTGAATCTGTCAAATTATTTATTCTCATCCGGAGGCACCGCTTCTTTTAGCTTGTTTATATGTTTTCTTATTCGCTTGCCATTAGGCAATTCTAGAATTACGTTGTTCCTGCCTAGAATTACTACTATTTTTAAAGGTTTGTTGTGAAAGGTTTATTATAAAAGCCCTTTCAGGTCCTGGTTTCTTTTAAAATTCGCGCATAGTATCCCACCCTTGCCTCGAATCTCCTGATTTTCTTATCATATTGTTCTTTGGATTTCTCTTTGGTTTTTATCTGATTTTGACCAGCCATGATTTTCATTTCATTTAAACGTAGGATTAGGTCGCGTAAGTAAATGTTGTAGGTTCGTAAACTTTCATCGGAGGGTATACGTATTGGAAAGCGGGCTATGCTGCCGTACACTAGGTCAAACGGGGAAAATTGGTCGAACTGTGTACACTTGTGTTATATGAAAATGTGGCAAAAGGGGCCAAGTTATCCCAATCATCAAATTTTTCTGAGTGGGTTCTGGTGAAATCTATTAAGGGAGCATGACTCCGCTCAAGGGAGCCATTGGTTTAGAGCCTGTATCCTGAAGTTGTTAGATGATCAATTTTAAATAGCCTTAGCATGGTTTCTACGATTTCTGACAAGAAACTAAACTAAACTAAAGATATTTGGTCAGGTTACATTGTATGGTGTGTAGATGGCAATTTCCGCTTGGTGTCATTCTTAGTTTTCCTACTGTATCTATTGATACCTTGTCAAAGGCTTCTATGGGCGGATCTGTTATGATCATTGGCTCTCGAGTCTTGAAACGATCTATCTTTCTTTCTTGACAGCTGGGACATCTCCGTATGTAGTCCAGTACATCGTTTCTCATCTTTGGCCAGTAGTATCTCTCTCTGATCTTTTGATATGTTTGATTCACTCATGCAGTGCCGCGATGATGGCTGTACGGTCCTTTTTGTCTGGTAATTGCACCTTTCCGTAGCAGATTGTTACTTTTATTCGAGTATTTCAAAATACTTTGTTACTAATTCTGTTAACAATCCTGGCTCTAACTGGTCTGTCATCTCTTCTATCCAAAATATTCTGACACTGGTTATGTTTTGTTTTAAAAGGCTTTCTTTCAGGTTTGATAATGCAATGTTTAGGTTGCTTATATTTGTGGGTTAAAAGTATCTCTCCTTCATTACTAAACAAAAATGCTATGACTTTTGTACGGGGTCATTAGGATTTGTCCCACTTTTGGTTTTTTGTTTTTCATATTTTGTAGGTTGATGGCTCCTATTTCCACTAAAAGTCTTGTTATTGAGCTAGTGTTATCACAGTCTTTGGATATGAAATGCACCTAATTATCTCTTTTGTATGTGAGGCATTGGCGCACGGTTGTGACATTATTCCGTAATCCTAGTGAACCGGTGGTGCTTGTACTCGTTGTGTCATTACTCAAAGTAGTTTTATTCTTTTCCTTAGAATCTTGATACTGGTTCATAGGTCCATTTGGTGGTGTTGCGGGCAAGAATATTGGGACCGTTATGTCCGGTGGTTTTGAATAATCGATAACTATTGGCGTGTTTTCTTCTTCTCCTATTTCCCTTAACTTTGGTATTCTTATTTCTTTGCGTTACTGTTGGTGTTTCAGACATTGCCCTTCGAGGTTGAGTGATTATCTTGCTAATCTCGAGTTCTTCATTCTCACTTCTCGCTAAGCTTTCATCTTCTTCTGAATCCCCGCTAGTGCCATGTATCTCTCCTCGCTGCAACGCGAGGGATGTGTGTATTTGGTTTAATAATTTCGCGACTCTCTGGGCTGAAATCTATCACCATGCGTCATCTTGGATTTCCTTTGCTATCGGGTTTCTTTGGGAGTATCCATATTGGCGAGTTGTATGGTGAGTTCGATGGTTGTATTATTTTGTCCTTTAACTTTTTCCCAACACTTTCTTTCACTACTTCCATGTGTGCGGGTGGAATTCTGTATTGCTTCGCATTTATGGGTAAGTCATTTTCCATAGGTATTGCATGGTGTACCTTGTCAGTGCAAGGTAGCTTGTCTCCTTGTAATAAAAATCTATCATAGGACTCTTCAACTATCTTGTCCACTATGTCCAATTCTTCGTGATTCATGTGTCCCCTTTTTATAAGGCTCTTCAATTTCTCTAGCCTTTTCGTCTCATTGACAATAGTTTCACCATCAAATTCAATTTCTGTGTCTGTTAGAAATGCAGGATTGGCTTCGAATTCTAGTATTTCCTTTGGGTCCACTTCTACTGTCACATCTTCATGACTGATGTTTATAGCCATCACCTTGCATGCATTATGTTCATTGCTTATTATTCCTTCTCCTATAAATACATCCTTATTTCCGACGTTTATCCTTGGCAAATATCCTTCCTTTAGGTTGGTGCTCATCAGATTAATTTTTATTAATTGGTCTCAAATTGGCTTTTTATAAATTGCTTATGTCAGTCATGCATCCTATGCCAAGGGTCAAGTATGGGCTTCAAATAAAATAGTTAAATGTAAAACTAATGATTGATAAAATTTAGAGATATTACGGATGATGACCACAAGTTCAAATCCTATGTTATTCTGGCTATAAGGTTTCTATAAGTGTTCAAGTACTTGACGTGGTATTGTGCCTGTGCTCTGAGCACGAGTTAAAAATGGTTATCGTTGATGTTGGGTGCTCGAATCTTCCATTCGAATTCTTGCGCTAACTTACGTACTTTAATAATAATAATAAATTTTATTTGAACCAACATTTGGATGTTAGAGAGTAGTATGTTTATCGATTAATTATTGTAAATTTATTTTGTAAAAAAAATTATGTTTTTAGCCAAAAAGGAAAAAATAAGATTTGTAACATTTATTATGTAAATTTATTTAATAAAAGAGCGAAATTGATTTGTATTAGAAATATTACGTGCCTAAAAAGAATTTAACAAAAATTGAATTTTAATGGTAATTAAAATTTGAATTTCCCGCGTAGCGTTGGCGCGCCGGAGAGGCCAGACGTGCTTTTCTCTACTCTCCCACTCTCACTGTCCTAACTCTATTTCTCCGCGCTGATCGCTCGGGAGTGTGTCGCTCGAATCCACCATTTCACCATTTCACCATTTCACCATTTCAATCTAATCTCAACTTAGTGTCGTGATCTTCTCAATTCACATAATTAATTTGTGTCAATTTCTTCTCTGGAGTACTATAATTTATTTTTCGAGATTTTCGTGTGACCATTGTCAGAAAAATCTCGCTCACAGTCAATTCTTTGCTGTATCGAGACGGATTTCGTTGAATCCTGATTTTATTAGACTGGTCTAGTTTTTCTGGCCTGACAGCAGATTTTGGCCTCCCTTCCTTCTGACTCGGTGGACATCACCACCGGGGGGATCTTCATGTTCCGGAATCTAAGCGGCGCGAAACTGAATCTAATCAAGTCGAACAAACAGGAAAGAAAACATTTAATTTTTTTTCTGATCATTTTTGGTATCATCTTAAAATTGCAACTAAATATTATACTCTTCAAATCCCTTAATTTTATTAACGAAAGCTTATCTCTCTTTGATTCCCCTTATTACGAACATTTAAAATTAATTCGAAATAATCCTATTACATTTCGTATATACACTTCACGTCCTCGAAGTCGAATTTACTTCGCTGTAATCTTAACATCATCTTTGAGTCTACAAAAAAAAATCCAATTTTAATTTTAATACCCCTTTATTACGCATTAGAATCATTTTCCAATTATTTTATCATAATTTGTAGACAGCCTTTATATCCCCGCAATCGGTACATTGGAACATTTGAAAATTGGATCTTGACTCATTATACCTTGAGTATAATTCTCAGTATCGTTTGTTGTTATTGACTTGTTTTCTTCTGATTTTACCCACACGGCTTCTTTAGTAGCCCTGTGTATTCGTTTTGTTTTGTTTATATTTTCCTCGACTAAGACGAATCCGTCTGTTGCCTCGTACCATTTCATATATTCAAAAATACTGACAGTACTTGCTACATTTTGTTTCTCCATACATTGTATACAGAATTCTCACTTGGATGTGTTCTGATTTATCTAGTCATTATAATCTCTCGTATAAATATCGCTCATATCGCTGATCATCTCAACATATATAGTTATTTCAAATCGAGGTTCAAATTGTTGTATTCGTACTCATTTGGGTCTGGCATAGGATTTCTCATCGAAGTTTGTCAACATACACAATCTTGTTAATCTTGCTTTCTTATTTCTAACCATCATTATATGAGCGTTATCTATGGGTTAGGGTATACATTGGATTAAATCTTCTTATCTATATACGATCATCTATAGCATCTAACTGATATAACCGTCTTTCAATCTCTTTTTGTGGGTAATGGTGAATTTTTGACTCATCGAGAAGCCGTTTTATGCTCCTTGAGAGTCAAAAAACACCTGGCTCTTTATACCCAAATGAAGGGGTTAACTTCATATACATTTCATCGCATTTGTAAATATCATTTCTTTTAAAATTCAAATAATCGAATCTAATCTTCTACCGTAAATGTCCCGTCATTTCGGTCAGATACATGGTCCCTTTACCCGCTCTCAAGTCATTTTATCATTTTCTCACCTAGTCTTTCCAAAGTTGCACCGAGGGAGACCAAAATGGTAATAGGGACGTACTAGAGCAATTCTAGATACCCGCAGGAAACAAAAAAGTCTGCTGCAGTGTAATGAGTTGAGGTTGAAGCAAGTGTTGTTGTTGGTGTTGTGAGATGTTCCTGCTGTTTAATCAATCTGAAGAAAATAATACTAAATAGTGCTGATGTCATCCCAGCAAGAATACTTTCGTCAACTCACAGGTTGCGGAAAAGAAGTGGGCCAGGCTTGCTGTATCAAGGCATGACCAGATAAGTTACCTTACTTACTCTGCCAAAAAGCTATTGCCTCTTTTCTAGAAGGACTATTCCTTTGTGTAGTCTCTCCTTGTTTTTTTTCTTTTAATTTTCAGAAAGCTGCATAAGCTGGTTGCTCGTGACCGGAGCCTGAATTCTCTCAATCTGTCTCTTCTGCACAACCTTGGCCGTTACTCTTGGTTTGAATCGACTCAAGCTTCTTTGCTTATAGGTGAGTGTTGTCATAAATCTTCTTATTATCGAGCTCCTATCTCTTTAATTATTTTCCTCTATAATCCCTATATAATTCCATATATTCCTTGTTTTGGTGCTTCATTCCAATGCGTATATATTTTACTACCTACTTTACTACTTACTGCAGATTTTACTGTATTGGCGGGCTTATTATTTATGAAATATGTTTAATATGCTTAAAATTAGGTAAATGTATGTGTGTATATGTAAATATTTATAATAGTGTCTTTTTGCAGGTTGGAGTCAATGTCGGTTTTTGAAGGCAGGATTTTGGCGTGATACGTCGCCGTCAACGCATGAGAAACCAGGTTGTGACTGGGCGCCAATGCAAGAAAATAAGGTGAAAAGGGTATCCTTGCATATCAATTAGCCTGTACCTCTAACGTGCGGCTCCTGGGCTTTTTGTCAACCTGAGATGAGGCTTTAGAATCAAAAGCTAGCCTTTGCGACACCTTTTTCAGTGTTACAAGTAAGTTTCTGCCCCTTGTCCTTATTAATATATGGTTGTAGAGGCTATTCTCGGTGAGTGGCTGTGATATATTTTATTTAAATAATTATTTTGATCTGAAATTATATTTAATAATGTATATTTACTAAAGCTGAATGTATTTTTACAGCTTGCACTTGGTTTAAGCTGTTTCCACTTGGAGATGGTCAAGCGTCAAGTTGAAATGACGCAGTCGACACTTGAAATGACCAGGATGCCAACGAAAATCACCCCCGTCAACGCTTCAACGACCTGCCTGCCTACTGTCGAAACTGATGGCAATCTTTCCGTACGCCAGTTCTTATTTTTTTGTGAAGAAAACTGTGATTTGTGAGTGTGATTAAAGTGTTTTGTGTAAAATTGTGTGTCAATTAAGTGCCTCTAACATAAGTGTCGTCAAGTGTGAAATATATATAAAAAAAAAAATATATCACAAATTTTCTCAAAATTTGTGATATATCAGTGATGTGTGTGTATTTGTTTGTAGTGTTCATTTCTATATGTCCCCAAGACTCATATCGCACTGCTGCGACTTGGCTGCCTCGACGGGACCTAAATATTGCCACCGCACAGTGCGCTTGTAGCTGGCAGGGTTCGTGGTGGCAGTGTGATAGTGTGACAGTGTGTGTTTTGCTTTAACTTGTGCGTGTGTTTAGACTTAGTGAATTTGCAGTATCATTAGGCTTAAGTCCTCTCCCTTTTGTTTATAAATGCAGTGTAAAGATGTGAAATTTTAATGTAATCTTATTGGAGTAGTGCTGATAGTGATGTGTGTATGTACTGTTTATGTGTGTTGCCCTGTGAATGTCTAGGTGTCCCCAGGGATTTGATCGCCAGAGTGTTAAGCTTGCGTCGCTATACCTCAGCATCGAGAACGCACTGCTGCAGCACCTGTCGCTGTCAAGTTGTGAGGATATTTCTTATGCGGTGTAATGATTTAAATAAGTGTCTAAAAGTAGGCTCTATATATATACAAAACTTTAGTAATAATGTGTATAAAATAAAGAAAAAATATATGATTAAATTGGTATGTGTAACTAGGGTTTCACTTTCAGAAGTTTTGTTATACGCGATTCACTATGCATCAATTTTCTCCCGGATATATAATATAATCGGTGGAAGAAATAGTCTTCGCCTACAAGAAAAAACGCAATTGTATTTCAAATAACATTCAATTTTTTAATATAGCATACTAGAAAACTATTTTATTTCTGAGCATTATTACAGGAACTTTATGAATGAACTTCAATTTTTGTTTTTACTTTGTATTTCACAGAGTTATTTACTTCTGAAGATTATTTCGAAAAATTTTTTAATAAATTTCAATTCGATTTCAATTCGATTTCTGACTGTTATTTTTTAGTAACTTGTTTCAAATAAATCTTAGTCTTCATCTCAGAAAATTGTTTATTTTCTGATTGTTATTCTTGAATGACTTATATTTGAATAAGACTTAAGTTTTCATTCTTGAAGATTATTTATCATTTTAGAAATGTCATGTTTCGCAACGACTGTAATTAAAATAATTATTATTGCAAAAATTGTGGTGGTTTGATTGTGAATTTTCAGCCAAGTAAATTTTGAGTTTTACTTGTCTTTTGTGAAGTTTAATATTCCTAATTTTGAAATTCTACTCATTTTAGAATGTAAACTTTTTGGCCAAGTAATTTTGAGATTTACTTGTTTTTGTGAAACTCAATGGGCTTTAATAATATAATAATTTGGCTCGTCAGAAAGACACCAGATAAACCTGTCTTTGACGCGAAAGTGATACGCCGGTTGCTGAGAATATATTACTTTTAAAAGTGTACCTTACTAGCGGGAAAGGAATTCCATCTAGCGGCTTAGATGAACAACTAATCAAAAATTAAAATATTATAACTATATGGACACATTCGTGGTCAAGTGCCAAGTGTTATTTGTAATAAGACTCTAATACTCGTTTCGCAGGGTATTTGTAGAAAAAAGATTCTATTGACCGCTGCGAGTAAACATTAAAATAAATAAAAAAAAAAATTATTAATTCCCGAACCTTGAAGGCGAACCGCGCATTTATTGCGGAAATCTAAAACAATCGAGGGGGAATATACAACCAACAATTTAACGGAAAATGATGACTACTGAGGTTAACAAAGTGAAATTAGAATAAGCGTTTCGCCCCGGTTTATCTGGTGGGCTCGTCAGAAAGACGCCAGATAAACCTGTCTTTGACGCGAAAGTGATACGCCGGTTGCTGAGAATATATTACTTTTAAAAGTGTACCTTACTAGCGGGAAAGGAATTCCATCTAGCGGCTTAGATGAACAACTAATCAAAAATTAAAATATTATAACTATATGGACACATTCGTGGTCAAGTGCCAAGTGTTATTTGTAATAAGACTCTAATACTCGTTTCGTAGGGCATTTGTAGAAAAAAGATTCTATTGACCGCTGCGAGTAAACATTAAAATAAATAAAAAAAAAAAATATTAATTCCCGAACCTTGAAGGCGAACCGCACATTTATTGCGGAAATCTAAAACAATCGAGGGGGAATATACAACCAATAATTTAACGCAAAATGATGACTACTGAGGTTAACAAAGTGAAATTAGAATAAGCGTTTCGCCCCGGTTTATCTGGTGGGCTCGTCAGAAAGACGCCAGATAAACCTGTCTTTGACGCGAAAGTGATACGCCGGTTGCGGAGAATATATTACTTTTAAAAGTGTACCTTACTAGCGGGAAAGAAATTCCATCTAGCGGCTTAGATGAACAACTAATCAAAAATTAAAATATTATAACTATATGGACACATTCGTGGTCAAGTGCCAAGTGTTATTTGTAATAAGACTCTAATACTCGTTTCGTAGGGCATTTGTAGAAAAAAGATTCTATTGACCGCTGCGAGTAAACACTAAAATAAATTAAAAAAAAATTATTAATTCCCGAACCTTGAAGGCGAACCGCACTTTTATTGCGGAAATCTAAAACAATCGAGGGGGAATATACAACCAATAATTTAACGGAAAATGATGACTACTGAGGTTAACAAAGTGAAATTAGAATAAGCGTTTCGCCCCGGTTTATCTGGTGGGCTCGTCAGAAAGACGCCAGATAAACCTGTCTTTGACGCGAAAGTGATACGCCGGTTGCTGAGAATATATTACTTTTAAGAGTCTACCTTACTAGCGGGAAAGGAATTCCATCTAGCGGCTTAGATTAACAACTAATCAAAAATTAAAATATTATAACTATATGGACACATTCGTGGTCAAGTGCCAAGTGTTATTTGTAATAAGACTCTAATACTCGTTTCGTAGGGTATTTGTAGACAAAAGATTCTATTGACCGCTGCGAGTAAACATTAAAATAAATTAAAAAAAATTATTAATTCCCGAACCTTGAAGGCCAACCGCACTTTTATTGCGGAAATCTAAAACAATCGAGGGGGAATATACAACAAATAATTTAACGGAAAATGATGACTACTGAGGTTAACAAAGTGAAATTAGAATAATCGTTTCGCCCCGGTTTATCTGGTGGGCTCGTCAGAAAGACGCCAGATAAACCTGTCTTTGACGCGAAAGTGATACGCCGGTTGCTGAGAATATATTACTTTTAAAAGTGTACCTTACTAGCAGGAAAGGAATTCCATCTAGCGGCTTAGATGAACAACTAATCAAAAATTAAAATATTATAACTATATGGACACATTCGTGGTCAAGTGCCAAGTGTTATTTGTAATAAGACTCTAATACTCGTTTCGTAGGGTATTTGTAGAAAAAAGATTCTATTGACCGCTGCGAGTAAACATTAAAATAAATTTTAAAAAATTATTAATTCCCGAACCTTGAAGGCCAACCGCACTTTTATTGCGGAAATCTAAAATAATCGAGGGGGAATATACAACAAATAATTTAACGGAAAATGATGACTACTGAGGTTAACAAAGTGAAATTAGAATAATCGTTTCGCCCCGGATTATCTGGTGGGCTCGTCAGAAAGACGCCAGATAAACCTGTCTTTGACGCGAAAGTGATACGCTGGTTGCTGAGAATATATTACTTTTAAAAGTATACCTTACTAGCGGGAAAGGAATTCCATCTAGCGGCTTAGATGAACAACTAATCAAAAATTAAAATATTATAACTATATGGACACATTCGTGGTCAAGTGCCAAGTGTTATTTGTAATAAGACTCTAATACTCGTTTCGTAGGGTATTTGTAGAAAAAAGATTCTATTGACCGCTGCGAGTAAACAATAAAATAAATAAAAAAAAATTATTAATTCCCGAACCTTGAAGGCGAACCGCAATTTTATTATGTCTTCTAATTTCACAGGTTTATCTGGCGTCTTTCTGACGAGCCCACCAGATAAACCGGGGCGAAACGCTTATTCTAATTTCACTTTGTTAACCTCAGTAGTCTTCATTTTCCGTTAAATTATTTGTTGTATATTCCCCCTAGATTGTTTTAGATTTCCGCAATAAAAGTGCGGTTCGCCTTCAAGGTTCGGGAATTAATAATTTTTTTTTATTTATTTTATTGTTTACTCGCAGCGGTCAATACAATCATTTTTCTACAAATACCCTACGAAACGAGTATTAGAGTCTTATTACAAATAACACTTGGCACTTGACCACGAATGTGTCCATATAGTTATAATATTTTAATTTTTGATTAGTTGTTCATCTAAGCCGCTAGATGGAATTCCTTTCCCAATAGTAAGGTACACTTTTAAAAGTAATATATTCTCAGCAACCGGCGTGTCACTTTCGCGTCAAAGACAGGTTTATCTGGCGTCTTTCTGACGAGCCCACCAGATAAACCGGGGCGAAACGCTTATTCTAATTTCACTTTGTTAACCTCAGTAGTCATCATTTTCCGTTAAATTATTTGTTGTATATGCCCCCTCGATTGTTTTAGATTTCCGCAATAAAAGTGCGGTTCGCCTTCAAGGTTCGGGAATTAATAATTTTTTTTTATTTATTTTATTGTTTACTCGCAGCGGTCAATTGAATCTTTTTTCTACAAATACCCTACGAAACGAGTATTAGAGTCTTATTACAAATAACACTTGGCACTTGACCACGAATGTGTCCATATAGTTATAATATTTTAATTTTTGATTAGTTGTTCATCTAAGCCGCTAGATGGAATTCCTTTCCCAATAGTAAGGTACACTTTTAAAAGTAATATATTCTCAGCAACCGGCGTATCACTTTCGCGTCAAAGACAGGTTTATCTGGCGTCTTTCTGACGAGCCCACCAGATAAACCGGGGCGACACGCTTATTCTAATTTCACTTTGTTAACCTCAGTAGTCATCATTTTTCGTTAAATTATTTGTTGTATATTCCCCTTCGATTGTTTTAGATTTCCGCAATAAAAGTGCGGTTCGCCTTCAAGGTTCGGGAATTAATAATTTTTTTTTATTTATTTTAATGTTTACTCGCAGCGGTCAATAGAATCTTTTTTCTACAAATACCCTACGAAACGAGTATTAGAGTCTTATTACAAATAACACTTGGCACTTGACCACGAATGTGTCCATATAGTTATAATATTTTAATTTTTGATTAGTTGTTCATCTAAGCCGCTAGATGGAATTCCTTTCCCGCTAGTAAGGTACACTTTTAAAAGTAATATATTCTCAGCAACCGGCGTATCACTTTCGCGTCAAAGACAGGTTTATCTGGCGTCTTTCTGACGAGCCCACCAGATAAACCGGGGCGAAACGCTTATTCTAATTTCACTTTGTTAACCTCAGTAGTCATCATTTTCCGTTAAATTATTTGTTGTATATTCCCCCTCGATTGTTTTAGATTTCCGCAATAAAAGTGCGGTTCGCCTTCAAGGTTCGGGAATTAATAATTTTTTTTTATTTATTTTATTGTTTACTCGCAGCGGTCAATAGAATCTTTTTTCTACAAATACCCTACGAAACGAGTATTAGAGTCTTATTACAAATAACACTTGGCACTTGACTACGAATGTGTCCATATAGTTATAATATTTTAATTTTTGATTAGTTGTTCATCTAAGCCGCTAGATGGAATTCCTTTCCCGCTAGTAAGGTACACTTTTAAAAGTAATATATTCTCAGCAACCGGCGCATCACTTTCGCGTCAAAGACAGGTTTATCTGGCGTCTTTCTGACGAGCCCACCAGATAAACCGGGGCGAAACGCTTATTCTAATTTAACTTTGTTAACCTCAGTAGTCATCATTTACCGTTAAATTATTTGTTGTATATCCCCCCTCGATTATTTTAGATTTCCGCAATAAAAGTGCGGTTCGCCTTCAAGGTTCGGGAATTAATAATTTTTTTTAATTTATTTTAATGTTTACTCGCAGCGGTCAATAGATTCTTTTTTCTACAAATACCCTACGAAACGAGTATTAGAGTCTTATTACAAATAACACTTGGCACTTGACCACGAATGTGTCCATATAGTTATAATATTTTAATTTTTGATTAGTTGTTCATCTAAGCCGCTAGATGGAATTCCTTTCCCGCTAGTAAGGTACACTTTTAAAAGTAATATATTCTCAGCAACCGGCGTATCACTTTCGCGTCAAAGACAGGTTTATCTGGCGTCATTCTGACGAGCCCACCAGATAAACCGGGGCGAAACGCTTATTCTAATTTCACTTTGTTAACCTCAGTAGTCATCATTTTCCGTTAAATTATTTGTTGTATATTCCCCCTCGATTGTTTTAGATTTCCGCAATAAAAGTGCGGTTCGCCTTCAAGGTTCGGGAATTAATAATTTTTTTTTATTTATTTTATTGTTTACTCGCAGCGGTCAATAGAATCTTTTTTCTACAAATACCCTACGAAACAAGTATTAGAGTCTTATTACAAATAACACTTGGCACTTGACCACGAATGTGTCCATATAGTTATAATATTTCAATTTTTGATTAGTTGTTCATCTAAGCCGCTAGATGGAATTCCTTTCCCGCTAGTAAGGTACACTTTTAAAAGTAATATATTCTCAGCAACCGGCGTATCACTTTCGTGTCAAAGACAGGTTTATCTGGCGTCTTTCTGACGAGCCCACCAGATAAACCGGGGCGACACGCTTATTCTAATTTCACTTTGTTAACCTCAGTAGTCATCATTTTTCGTTAAATTATTTGTTGTATATTCCCCCTCGATTGATTTAGATTTCCGCAATAAAAGTGCGGTTCGCCTTCAAGGTTCTGGAATTAATAATTTTTTTTTATTTATTTTAATGTTTACTCGCAGCGGTCAATAGAATCTTTTTTCTACAAATACCCTACGAAACGAGTATTAGAGTCTTACTACAAATAACACTTGGCACTTGACCACGAATGTGTCCCTATAGTTATAATATTTTAATTTTTGATTAGTTGTTCATCTAAGCCGCTAGATGGAATTCCTTTCCCGCTAGTAAGGTACACTTTTAAAAGTAATATATTCTCAGCAACCGGCGTATCACTTTCGCGTCAAAGACAGGTTTATCTGGCGTCTTTCTGACGAGCCCACCAGATAAACCGGGGCGAAACGCTTATTCTAATTTCACTTTGTTAACCTCAGTAGTCATCATTTTCCGTTAAATTATTTGTTGTATATTCCCCCTCGATTGTTTTAGATTTCCGCAATAAAAGTGCGGTTCGCCTTCAAGGTTCGGGAATTAATAATTATTTTTTTTAATTTATTTTAATTTTTACTTGCAGCGGTCAATAGAATCTTTTTTCTACAAATACCCTACGAAACGAGTATTAGAGTCTTATTACAAATAATATAATAATTTATTTATTAATCTTTCTTTTAACTTGCATTTTTTAAATGAGTTTTTGGGGCCAAGTGAGTTGACTCTTTCACTTGTTTTTTTTAAACTCAATGGGTTTTAATCAATAAATTATTTGTTTAATAAATAATTCTTTTGAATTTGAATTTTTCAAATGAGTTTTTGGGGCCAAGTGAGTTGACTCTTTCACTTGTTTTTTTTTTAAACTCAATGGGTTTTAATCAATAAATTATTTGTTTAATAAAAAATTCTTTTGAATTTGTATTTTTCAAATGAGTTTTTGGGGCCAAGTGAGTTGACTCTTTTAATTTTTGTTTTAAATTCAATGGGTTTAATACATTAATTTACTTATTATTAAAAAAAAATGTTTGTATCTTGTATTTTTGAAATGCGTTTTTGCGGCCAAGTGAGTTGACTCGTTCATGCTTTTTTAGTAACTCGACGGAATTTAACCATTAATTTACTTATTTACTAAAAAACTTTTACTATTTTACTTGATTTTTTATTGAAACTCAATGGGTTTTAACCAGTAAAATATTTTTAATTAAAAAAAAATTTTTGAATTTGTGTTTTTGTAATGAGATTTTGGGACCAAGTTTGTTGACTCTTTTACTTTTTCCTTTTTTTGAAACTCAGT